>CVRI01000037.1:1388264-1585320 GCA_900005825.1 Clunio marinus | reverse complement strand
AAAGTGTTCGGTATTCGTGTTCAGTGTTTTAGAATTAGTGATACTTATTACGTGTTTCAAAACAATCAAAATATAACTTCTTGTTTGTTTGTATGCAATGAGCACATCTTTGCTATAGAGAAATGATCGATAAATCTATTTATAAACTCACGGAGAGATAAAACAAAATGTTTATAGAAATGCTGCGCGGGAAATGATACTTAATGCAAGTTCAGGGTCAAATTGTTGCTTTTAATGGAAAAGCTTCTATGACAGTTAATTGAATTCATGGCCAAATTTTCTGTCCCTTTTCGGGTATGTCAAGTTAATGTTGTGAGTTGCATAACAAAGTTAGAATCAAGTTTTCTCAATGAGATGCATGGGGAAGGTTAGAAGATTACTTTTATGGAGTTTTAATTATAATTAATGCGAAAACATGCTTCATATAGATAAACATTTTTCTTTTCCTTTCTTCTTTCCAATGTGTCACGTTGCCCTTTTATTGAGGACCTTTTATCGATTATTATCCAAGTCATTGAAGTCGAAAATCCCAAATCGGTTGTTCATTTTAATTTTTGTGGTGAACACTTAGTCATACTCGTTTGTCAATGAGGCAACATTCTGGTTTTCCATTCAATGAAAATAATTTCAACAAACAAATGACTTGGGTTGCTTGACAATTGACTAACGATGAGTCCGCTTATGTTGTTGTCATTTATAACTATGAATAAATTGGAAGCTTTTATGTGTACACAGCTTTAATAAAAGCTTTCATTGTTTGCTGTGTAAAATGTTCTGGGAAAATTATAAGCTTATTTAAATATAATTATGAAAATGAATAAACATATCAACACCACACATTTCATTTTATCATAACACAAAAATGATTTTAAGGGCATATGAAAATCACTTTGTCGGCATCAGCATTCCTCATTCGCACCTTTATTAATTTGTTGTCAATGTTTGCTTGCCGACTCATCATTTAATCATTCGTCGGTTTTGGTGAAAACTGAAAATTGCGCTTTTACGATGTTCAGATGAAGTTTTGCAATGGACAAGCTTTTAAGACTTAATGGTAATTGAAATTTATTGCTGAGAAATGCAATTATTTAATCGCAGCAAGTGAGTTAAATTTATAGAGAGAAAACTCAACAGCTAATGCGGAAAATTCATGGCTGAAGTTGAAATGTTTTTAAATTGGATTCAATCTTTACTCAATAACGTTTGAGGAAGTTTGTTTGCTGATAAAATGTTGCAAAATGTAATCCAATATAGCTGTAAATGACTTTCTTTACTTTATTCTGAAATTGGATGAGCTCTAAGTTTCCCTACTTAGTGTTTGAACTCAGTTTGATGGAAAAATTAATTCCTCAGCCAGTTGACATTGGGATTATCTGACAAAGAGATGGAAAAGTTTCTCGATAGATAATTGGATCAAATTGATGATTGTTTTCATATCAAAATCAACAATAAACATTGAAGCTGTAATTAAGACAATTGACATTTTTTGTTGCTTCAGAAACACTGCCAAAAACGAAATGATCTGAACACACAATTTAAGTTAAATTCAATTAAACTTTTTCTTGATATTTGACATGGTTGACAAATGATTACAAGCGTAGATTGTGAACTGAAAACAAAAAATTGATTTCAATCGAAAGCGGGGGAGGATTATCGTTGAGTGGAATCGAAGAGAATCAATAGGAGACATCGTGTCATCAAACACAAATTAATTTCATTTGCGAATGAAACGAACAAAAACAGTTTTCGCTTCGACTTTTTTTATGAAATATCAACAGAATATTGCAAAGCTTTTCCATGAGAACAAAGCAATGAACTTTTGATGAAAACTGATTAAAAATCGACAATCAACGATAGAAAATTGAATTTTTTTGAAAGCACTCAGAATGCAACGATGCAGATCAATTCAATTTTCCTCATTCCCTTTCACTAGTTTTTCCTCATTCAGATTCTTTAACGATGCTGTTCGCTTGTTGAAAGCTTTATTTCTTAAAACATTTTTCTCCTTCAAAGGAAGTATGCAGGGCTTGATGTGAAAATTGAATTAAAGTTTAAGATTTTCTTCTTCTTTTTCTCTCTCTTCCTAATGGCAAAAGGAAAAAATTATGTTTGACGTTTAATTTAATTTTCTCGCTTTATAACAGTCTGATAATGTTTTCTTATCTAAAAGTTATGATGAAAGAAGAAAATTGTGTGATAATTTCCGCAGTTTTTCATCAACTTTTATATGAGACTGGAAAATTTCAGTCATTGGACGCAATTGTTGAAAATTATCAGAAAATTCTATTCATAGAAACATTTGCAACATCATCAAAAATCTCTATTTGAAGTTAAAAGAAATTGAGTGAAGCTGTCGTTTCTTAAAGATAATCTTTTTATGTTATGTCGAGACTCAATTGAAAAGTTTTTTAAAAGAATAAATTAAGTTGAAAATGAACTCACTACGACAGAAAATGTGTAATAAAAAGCATAGCTGGAGATGTTTTGTTTCTCATCTCATTTTGGGTGAAAGAGATTTTCAAAGCGCCGGGAAGAAGAGCTGCTCGAGGGCGTGTGATAAGTCTCAACAACAGAAAATCCCATTAGAGTCATGATTTATTCAAAAAAACGAAACGAAACAAAAGAAGACAAAACAGAAAATATTCAAGAAGAATTCATTGAGTCGCGAAATTGAATTCTTCGCCAAACGATATATTTATTTCTGGAGATTCACTTCTCTTTGGATTTCTTAGCTGACGGTTTTCTTTTTGAAGAAAAGTTTCACTTCAGGGTATTTGGAAAATCCTCAAAAACGTTTCTTTCAAGAGATGACACAAAATACGAGTACGGAAACAATATTTGTTTATCCACAAAACATTTGCTCATGATTTTCATCATCATCATGAAATCTGTTCCCAAAAGAAAATGAAACGAAAGCAAATACAATCGGGTTCGTATTTGAATCTAAATGAATAAGAAATAATAAGAAGATGAAGAAAAATTAAATAAATATACAAGAAAATGTTTTTCATGCCTGTGAAGATCTGATCGGAAGAATTTTAGTGTAAATTACGCGTTTTCATCGATAAATAAATTAAATTCATTTTCTTCCGATCAAAAATTCAACTTTCAAGAACGTCGGTATCAAGTTATTGGTATGTGATTCACAAAAATCTTATTAGGCTTCCCATCGTCTCGTTATCACATGTGAACATTCACTTTTCTTTCTTTTTATTCTTCCTTTTCATTTCTTATCGGAAAAATTCGTATGTTGTGTAATAAATCAATACAAAGCGAGGATTCCTTGAGCTGCTTCACTCCTACCGTTTATAAGCGGCATTTACACACACACAAACTGTTCACACGACAAAAAAAATGAAATAAAACATTGTGAAAAGCGGGAAATGTGCGGGGGTGGGGGAGGGTAAAAAGAAATGAATATATCATCATCACATTAAATAATTTTTTTCTTTCATTTTATAAAACGTGGGACTTTATGTAGACGCGGAATAAAAAATAATTTTATGCTCTTGAGAATTTCTCATTTTTTTTCCTGGATTCAGCAACATCAACAACAATAATTTTAAGCTAATTGCCATTCATTGTTGTTTTTATCACGCGTCACGTACCGAGAAAAGATTATTGTTAATGTCATCTCAGCTGTCGCCTCAACTTTTTCAGTTTAATTAACGACAATTAAAATGTTTTTGGTTTTCACAACTCTGCGGTCTCATGTTTCAATACATTTTTAATTCCTGATAATTACGGTATGAATCACACACATTACAATTCCACCCATAAAAAAAAAGTCATAAAGAAATAATTTTCATTTAATTATTGAATCATTCGCAAGTGAGAAAAGGGATCGATTTGTAAGCAAACATTCAACACCGGCAGTAGCAAAAATATTTACTAAACATCAACTTCTTCACATCAAACTTTAAAATTATAATTTTAGATCGCATGTTTGCTTTCTACCTTGAAATGACAAATGCAAAGTGTAGAAAGATGTCGGGATGTGATTAAGAAATATTTTCAAGACTGTTTTACTTTTGGTTGTAAGAAAATAAAGAAAAATGTTTTGTCCACCGAATGAAACGCTTCAACAATTGACGGAAAAGACGAAACTACTCGCTCAGAAATGTACACAACAAAAACGTGTGAATGCGACGGATCAATTGAACACATCATCGTCGACATCATCATCATTAGACTTAAGCGGTCGTCAACAACAAGTGGCGACTTTTAAAAGTTACATTTCCGAAGTTGAGAGTGAAACAAATCCGGAAAAAATTGATTTGCCAAGCTCCCAACCGACACCTTTGAGTTACTTAACAGTAAATCTGGCGTCACTAAATCGAATATTCAAAAATCGATGTAGCTTTATTAATTCACCAACTTCTTATCATTGCAATACATTTCCAAGAAAAAGAGCAAAGAAAGCAACGGCAAAATGGTTCATCAAAGTAAGTTTCTAAGCTAACCAGTCTGTCGTCATTTCAATGGTCCAATTATTTATAATTGAATTCCACTGTCCAACAAATTGAATCGGGTTCATTCTCTCTTTTTCAAGTATAAGAAGACAAGACATTAGCTTCTCCTTTGTACTATTTACTTTGAATCCGACGACATAAGACAATGAGCCATTGCCATTATAAACAATGAATTTGAAATTATAATTTTTTTAAAAGTCATTTGAGTTTCACTTTGATACAAGCAGTTCTTGGTTGTCACTGAGAAGGTTGAATGATGCATGTGTTGAGCTAATTATTGGATTGATGTGCTTTTGTTGATTTTAATCTTGTAACTAATTACTTTAGGGGAAAGAACTTCCTTTGATGTGTTAAATAATGAGAAAAAGAGAACCTATTTGAATCTTAATCTTTTTCAGACAAGAAAGTTTCCTTTTTATATTCTACAAAATGTTACTTTATTCAAAAGCTTCAAGAGTTCAGTAAAATTTTAGTTATTTTAATCCATAGTGCTCAGAATTCTTGCTACAATGTTCACTGAAGTTTCATGGTGAAGCAAATTTAACATATGTAAGTTTCAAGTTAAATTTATGAGAGCAGTAAGAACATCACATAAGCACACACAAGAATAAATATTAGCTTGATTCATGATCAATTTAGTAGAGCTACGACCCTTGCTATTGTTTGCGTTCGAAAAATTCTCATCTAGACTGAGTCATGCATAAGACAAAAAAAGAAAAACTCACTTCATTGTTACATTTAAATGGATATGGAAGACAACAACAGAGTAGTTGAATAAAAGTGTACACAACAACTTCATTGTATGTATTTGTCTTCGACTTAAGATACGCTATATGGAAACCTAATGGGTTAAAAGAAAATTTCTTTAGCCAAGCGTAAAGCAATTACCTAACAAATAAGAGCGAATCTTGCTTTATTTTATATTCTTTCGTGATTTGAATGTTGAGACACGATATGATGTACATGAACGTTTGCAATTTTACGGATATGAAAATTCAATTAGTCGTCAAAAGTTTTAAATATTAAATTTGAATTTCCTATCTAATCGAAGTTGTTCGTTTATCTTCTTATTTTTTATACTCAAATTCTTTCATCACAAAAACAACGTAAACATTGCTACCAGCAGCCCACATGGCGACTTTGGGGTGAAGAACGCGACAAAGACGCCATTTATACTGTTTACTTAAAGAAGGTGCGATATCATCGACCAACGCCAAGTTACACAAATACTGTAAGAATTCTTAAACATTGAGTAATATTATAAGAGAATAAAAAAACGAATTCCCATCATGTCTTTTCGAAGCAGAATGACAGCGATGATGAAATATCACATCTGGAGTGGGAAACTGTAAGAGTACGTTTTGTGAAAGCAGCAACATTGGATCGCTTAGTGGACGCCTTGGTGACTGACGATGGAGAACTTGAAAGCACTTTCGTTAATGTTTTTCTCGGTGAGTGTTCTCTTTTTTAATTTTTTATGCAAAATGAGATCGCAGCTAATCTTCATCATGAAATAAATTTTCTTCTAATTTCTTTTTTTGTTCTTTCACTCACAGCAACATATCGAACATTCACAAAGACGGAAAAAGTTTTGGAACTTCTGCTACAAAAGTTTGAGAATCTTAGGAACTCTGAACAATACAAAAAGACGCTCATATCAGTGCTACATCTCTGGTTAGATGGATATTCAGATGATTGGGATGGAGACAATCTTCAAACGCTTTTAACATTTACATCAAGTCGTTTGCCCAATTCAAAGTTACATATGAAAGCTTTAAATAAATTCACTGCTAGATTAGATAAATATTCGCGTGTGCCACCACTTTCATGGAATGATCCAATGATGACTTCTTATCAGGATATGACAGATCATTTCAATGGAATGTGCTTATCACCAGCATTTCGTGGAACACCAAATTCACATCTCCTTTCCACATATCGCTTTCCTAACATTTCAGTGAAGCACTTTGCGGAACAATTGACACGAATGGACATGGAGTTGTTTAAACGTTTAATTCCACATCAATGCTTGGGGGAAACGTGGTCGCATCGTGATAAAATTGAGTGTGGAAGTGTCTTAGCAACTGTGCTACAGTTTAACGCTGTTTCTTATCGTGTTATTTCCACAATACTCATTGAACCAAAATTAAAGCCTCAGGTAAATATGAAAGAAAAGACAAGACAATATTTGTTCGAAATTGTGATTAATTGCGATGACGAAGTGTTTGCTTTTGCTTATAAACAATTTTCTACCATTTATAGGAACGTGCGCTTCTAATTTCAACATGGGTCGATATCGGCCAAGAACTTCGACTGTTGAAGAACTTTTCATCCCTCAAGGCAATCATTTCTGGGCTTCAGTCTAATTCAGTCTATCGATTAAGCAAAACGTGGGCGGCATTGTGCAAAGAAAAGGTGAGCGATTAGTTAAGAAAAGTTCATATCTAGGATAAAATATCCGGTTAGAATAAACGGCTGAAAGATGTCAACGAAAAAAGAAGAAGGGGGTTGTGAATAAATTTATTTTCATTAATTTTATTCCTCTGAAGAGCTTTGAAGTTATGCAGAAACTTTTACTTCAAAGCAATTTAATTACTTTATAAATTATTATAAAAAAAAGAATATTTAAAGGGATGTCTTGGGAGTTCGGTAGAAGAGTTTATGATTTGCTGACAATTTTGCAAGTTTTATTAAACAATTGAAAAGTTTATTTAATTTTAATTCAGTTGAGTAAGAATGTTCAACTTTCAATATTGAAAGAAAAGAAGTTTTAAAGCGTCACAAAGTTTTTAAACTTATAAGCTTGTTTTTTCTCATTTTTCATTTTCTCCTTTCATAGTTTGAGTTATTCAATGAATTGGCACGAATTTTCTCGGAAGAGAATAATGCATCAGCGCAAAGAGCTGTTTTGTGGCGTGAGGGAACAGCAAAGGTAGAATGAAATAAATAAACTAAAATGGTTGAGTTTTATTTATTCATGTTCTTTTATTACTTTTAAAGTTTGCCGATACTGTTGGTGAGAACGACCGACATTTACAAAAAGTCTTTCAGAAGCAAAATACTTTCATCAGTCATGGAACAATTCCGTACTTGGGGACGTTTTTAACTGATTTGACAATGATTCATGCTGCCATTCCCGACAAAACTTCTGACAATTTAATTAACTTTGATAAAAAGCGAAAAGAATTTGAAGTGTTAGCGCAAATTAAACTTTTACAAGGTGCTGCAAATTCTTATCATCTCCCTGAGGATCTATTGTTTGACCGTTGGTTCGCGTCCCTTCTAGTTCTTGATGAGAAAGAAGCACACAACATCTCATGTCAAATTGAAGCTCCACCTGCTAATCAAATTCATTTAAACCAGTTGTATGTAGAGACGAAGAAATCTGGTGGTCATCATAAAAGTGATTCAATCACGTCAAATTCCAGTAGCGGAGTTGGTTCACATTTCTTTTGTGACATCAATAATATAAGTTACAGGTGAGTTTCTTGCTTTGTTTCTCCTCTCTTCGAAGTTGCAACAATAAAATTTTATTCGTTTTAGTTCGAGAAATAATTCATTGGATCGAGGCATGACGCCACCACTGAATTCTTCTATTCTATCTGCAGCTAGTAGTGTGTCTTCCCTTTCCATGGAGTCAACCACATCGGGTAGTCAAAATCATAGTAACAGCAAGACACCGTCTAAAACCCCATCAAAATCATCCAATAACCATGAACTGCCACCACACATAAACGCCCAACTTCAACCCAATTCCCCACTGTTAAAAGCCAATGGCACCAACGTCGCTCCCGACTTCTACATCATTAAAGTAACATGTGAGAATGACAGTGCAGAAGTTGATGGCATTCTATATAAAAGTATCATGCTGTCGAATAATGAAAGAACACCGCAGGTAATTCGAAATGCGATGATGAAACTAGGACTTGAAGGCGATCCAGACAAGTTTACACTTTCACAAATTCTGCCAGATAAAGAATTGATGCTACCAACAAATGCAAATGTTTATTATGCAGTTAACACACAATTCAATCTGAATTTCATTCTACGACGGAAGAAAGATGTTTTAGTTATTTCCTAGATATAAAAGCAATTAAAATGTGAAAATGGTGCTTTGTAAATATGTAATAATTTTAATTATTTAAACAAGAGTTGTGATCGGATCGATGAATCTCCTTGTCGCAATAATAAATGTATGACAATATTTAATGATGATAAATTTATGTAGAATTTATCTAGAAGGATGTTTAATGCTTTATTATTCACTCCCACATATCAGCGAAATTTTAATCTCAACAATATCAGAAAAAAACATCGAAAATCAATTTTCCAGGATCAAATCACATTGAAAATATTGTTGGGATGTGTGGGCGTTGTATAATATTTGAAAGCAATACATCATGAAATTAAAGGAGGATTTTTTGTTGTATGATTAACAATGATAATTTATCAACTGACATGGAAAGCAAACACGTTTACTGTGAGTATTTATTCCGGGTATATGAAGCTCGAAGCGTGTTAACATTGATTGATGGTTGTCTAATCCAATAATATTAATCAAATCACAAAAAACAAGAAACCAAGAAAATGCCAAAACATTTAATGTTTTCCTATTTCTAGCGAATGAATTAATTGTAGAAAGCTTCCCATCGCCACGAACAATAAACTTATAACAAACGATGGGTTTAATGATGAAAAGAATAACGTCGAGAAGCTTTTTCGAGTCTTTTGAAAAATCTGCTGCCTTTGTCCATGTTTTTTATTTCATTCTCGACAAAAGCAAGGAAAAATCGTTGCACAAAAGAAGCTAAACACTTTCGGTTTCATCCTTTTGTGTGAGATAAAAAAGGGTCGAAAATATTTAATTTCCTCGCAATTTTTCAATTACAAAAATACCACAAAAGCTTACCAAGATGAAACTTAAAGAGAAGCAGGATAATTTATAATGTCTGCAAAACCTCAGAGTCAAATCTTTCACTTACACACTCTCAAAAATCGTTATTTTGTTATAACCTAGAGCTTAAGGTTTTACTTTTCTACATGTATGAGAATTTTAAGTTATGTAATAAAAAATTGAACCGAGCATTATATGGAAATTGTTTGTTAAAAATTTGTTTTGAATATCGTAAGGGGAGAGTTTCTAACCTTTGTAACATTGTCATAAACTGCCTGAATTATGTACAATAGAAACAAAAGCATTGAAGCATCTCACAATTATTTGAGTTGACATCAAAAATTAAGCACGCAGTCAAGTCGTAAAATCAATATTCCCAGCGTTACCCTCCAAAAATATTCGATTTTTTTTCACATATAATCGCATTTATTCGAGATTCGTCGTAAAATATTAAAAACACCACATACAAAACCAATAAATCCCAGTAAAATTTTCATCCTTCTAACTCTTGACTTGATGTTGTGCTTGCTCGAGTGTGTCATGAAACTTCTCTGCATCGATTGAACATTTTTGACATTTTTTCTCTTCTCTCCTCATCTTTGCTGTCTGTAAATTTCTTATGAAAACTTGACAGATTATCTTCTTTATTGAAAGTTAATAGATTTTTGCTTTTCAAGTTCCACACAAGTTGAATGGAAGCCAATAACATCAACAAGATGAATTTCATTACTTAAGAAACTTTTAAAAGATTTCATCTTGTGTATCAAATGTAGAAATTCTTTTGTCATTCAACATCAAAGGATTGTAAGAATGTAATAAAGAAAGTATTTATAAGCTTTAAATGTCATTCATTAAGAAGAAAGTTTAAAGCATCATTGTGAGAATTGTTTGTCATCTTTCACTTCAACATTAAATTCTTGGGAAGTTTGATCATGCTACTTGCAAAGTGACAACATGTTCTGCATTTTCTCGTAACATTTCTCACAATTTTCAAATTTACATTTTTCAAATGTTCGAAATCATTGGAAAATTTCGCTTTTCAGACATTTTTTTTCTTAACGAATCTTCACTTAACCCATTTCTGCATGTTATCAGATGAATGTTTTCTTCTTGAGGAGTTTAAATCTTTGTTTTCTCACATATCTTTCTACCATTGCATACCAGATTACCTTGCACGAATGTATAATGTTCTCAATTGCTCATGTTGCCAATTCATACGAAAAAATGAGCTTTTATTCTATTGATTTCATGATACATACATTTATCGATTTAAATGTTCGATTCGTTTAACAGACGGAAAAAAAGAAGACAGAAGAAAAACAAGATTCGTTCCATCGATTTAAAAATACTACATGGTTTGTGTTTTCTACAGATTTGGTTTTGAATAATGCATTTGAGATATTGTAACTTTTATGTTTTCTGAAAATTCTCTCGAACATTTTCATCGATGGCTTCCCAGTCAACAGAAAGCAACTTTCATGCATCTAACTTATGGCAAGTTATGTGTGTATGTGGGTGAGATAAAAAAATAGGTTACAACGTAATTTAGATAAAACCTTAATTAAATTACCAGAAGAAGCGCTAACCTTTCTCGTTTAAGCTCATCCGAACCCACAACCGACTTTAAACTATTCCCATCAAAATTTTTAACAAAATTTTCTTTGCACCGCTGAATCTTGATGTAATTCCAAAAAAATGTTATTTTAAATTTTCATGACATTGTTTTTATGCTGCTGCTATTCGCTATCAGAGATATCAGATTTTTAAAGTTTTGTAATGAAAGAAAAATAAGAAACTGAGAAAAAAGTTGGGATTTGCATTTGGGAAAAGGAATTTTCTTGAAATTTACGAGTTTTGTCCTAATTCCTCTGATACGGAGATAAAAAGCAGGAAATTATTTGGACCAGGAGTCTTGAAATTGAAACAAAGCAAAGCAGAGGCAAGCAAGTACATAATGAAGCAAAGATTCCTGTACATATGAACAGATATTTTGCAGACTTTAGCGTTGCATGCGAGGGAAGAAGGAAATTTATGAGACGTCCCTGTGGGATCCTCAATTTACGTTTTCATGTTCACTGAGTATGAGAAGCATGCACAACTTTAATTTGGAATGAAATTGCTTCAATATTCTGGCAGTTGTATATTATGAATGTTTCTTCCACACGACTTCTTCATCTTGCCTCGACGACGGAAGATTTCTTTGGCAAATTTATAACTCTCGTTGATTCCAATCATCCTTTGTATTACGCTGAAATCATCAGTAAGCAGACAGAGAGAGCTTATTATGTATGCTATACCTTATGTCTGCGACATATATCTAACTTATAACTTCCGCACACGCTCAAGCTTTCAACTGTCACAATTTTAAAGCTTTCTGGAAACAACATTTTCCCATTTGAACGTGAAATAGAAATAAGTTTACTTGAAATAGCAAAAGGAATATAAAATGGCAATTTTTCTACTCTTTATCTTTTGTTGACGGAGAATTTAAATAAATTCACGAAACCGAAGAGATTTTCTACTAATGAACGGAAATTCATCTTCAATGATACTTAAAAGTATTTTAATTAATACTTTCGCTCTTACCCTGATGTCAGTTTCGGTTTCTATCAACTGTAAGCTTATTTAATTTAAATTCTGAGTTTTCATTATTTAATGTTCATTAAAGATTATCAAGTAAAATAAATTGAGATAAATCTTTTCTACACATCTATTAAATTCAGCAAACTAAGAAAAAGCAGAGTAAAATTATTGCGGGATAAAAGTTTTGTGAATGATTTAAATCTAAATTTCAAGCTTTGTAGGAATTTCTTTTGAATTCTGTAAAGTAAAAATCTCTGTCGGAGATAGAAAAATAATTTCTCTGATTAAATATGAATGACTTTTATCATAAATCGGATTTTCCATTTTCTCTTCGAACTTTGAAGAATTAAATTCTCGATTTTGTTCCTTCACAACGTTAAATTACTTGGCGAGATGGACAAGGAAGCTTTGAACTTCACATTACATGTTTGCGGGTTTCTCTTCACTTTTGAAATGCGCTTGACTGTTTACTTTGCTATTAATTTCATATTCTTAATCATAGGAAAAACAAAACTAATTTGTATTTCCACTTAATTCTTCTCTTTTCACTTCCTTGTTAAGGACTGGAATGACTGCGGATGTTGAGAGACGCTTTCTAAGAACAGAGAATGAATACACGAAATAAATTCTTGTAGACTTCAGAGACAATTTTCCACGCTATGTCAGGAGAATAAATTCCAATTGAAAATTTTCAACCTTCAATTTTTCTTCTCTTAATTCCTTCCGCTGATGTTGAAGTGGAGGGTGAAGGAGAATATTTTTTACTTGTATCATTTAAGACTAAAAAAAATGCGGATGTCTCCTTCATGGTTCACTTCAAATTGCTTTCATTCTTTTTTTTCTCCTTGTTCATCTTGTCGCCATCAAAAAGCAGTTCAAAAGAAATTTCCATTTAGAATGATTCAGCACAAAAATATCTTTTTTTTACTCTTATTTTAAGGCAGGAGAGAAACATCGTTAGTCTGTAATTTCCTTGGAAAGTTTGTGATCTCTGGAAGTTACGTCTTACGGTCATCTGTCTTTCAAAACATGATTTTAATATTTAAATATTTTCTATTTACTAGCATGACATGCTTTAAGCAATACTCCCACGCGATCACACAAAAAATATCGACTCATTGTAAATCCTAGCTTTTCACCGAGTTTCAAACTCTAAAAACAAAACTCATCAAAGACTTCTTTTTTATTTCAATAAAATTACCATTGACAAGAAAGGAAAGTGGAGAAAAGCAATGAATAAAATCAATAGCCACCCTTAACACCCGACCTCATAATTAATCACTAGGAGAAAACAAATGGCTCAAGAATTGAGAAACATTTCGACATGAAAATTCCACATTCAGAAATGTTAGTTTCTTTTTCTTTAGTGACCTTCTTTTGGGGATTGTCATTTATTACCCCAACTGTATCCGAAATTGTTCCTTCATTTGGGTAATTTGGGCGAACAAAAACTGCCTCTTGCTTATCGAAAAGGCATCTTCTTAAAACGAATGGATCATGATAAGACGAAAGATTCCGGTCATATAAAAGAACAGCGACAAAATGCCTGTAAATTGTTCTGTTCTGTTTGAAACTGGGTATGGGCAAGAAATGTACGTTAAATGAGAAGGAAAAACAGAAGGAAACATTTAGAATCAAGCCTCTCCACCCTCAGGTAATTCTCGAGAAAAGCAATAAATTTCCATTTTTATCTCAATAAAAAACTGTCTCGCTATTAAGAATGTCGTACGTGCCTTAAGGCTAATTGTTTTAAAAGGAAAATTTATTTGATTTTATTGCTAGTTGAGCAAGTTCAAGGAATCCGAAAATCTCTAAAAGATAAAGGGGGAGAAAATGGAAAGAATTTGAAAAATTCAATTTCACAAAATTTCATTTGTGAACTTTCTTTCTGTTTTATGTTTTCTTAACTTCAGAGTGAACTCAGTAAAGCTTTGAAATACGATGATGTTCGCTTTCGTTAGAATCATCAACGATTGAAGCTTGAAGAAGGTTGACAAACAATTGCGAATAAAGTTCTTTGAATCTTCGTTTTTGACATGTTTCAGATTTTACGCTGGTTAGACATTTCAATCTTGATAAACTTGTTACAAAATTGAAACATTTTTGTTCCTTTCGAATTCTATTTTCCTTTACCTTCATCTGGTATACAAAGCACAGAGGGATCATGAGAAAGCACGGTAAATTGTTTAAAGTTTTTTTTTTCATTTCATTTCAGTAAATTGAGTTCACTACTTTTTCATATTTGTCTGTTATGGCATTTAACTAAAACTTTTCCGTATGCTTTTGTAGAGCTTCATGCCGATGTAATGTATGAAGCTCTCGTTTCCTCTCAGGTTTCGACTCTTGAATTTAAATGTAATTTTATATTTTTAAAGAGCTTCCCTTTATACTCGTAATGGATTTAATTAAAAGTTGAAAATAAATAAAAATATTTAAAACATTCATCAGACGTTAGATGTGAAACTTTCACAAATATTTTATCCTAAGCATTTTAAAAATGGTTTTATTTTTATCAACTCTGGGTTGGGAAATTTATTTCCATAGAAAAATGTGAAAAGGTTTTATTAACTCAACTACATGTTTATCCTCTAAATCCTTTAGCACACAAATGGATCATAGTGAAAGTTTTTTATGTCGAATGCAATGGTCATGTGAAACACTCGGTGAATTACAAGACTAAGCGCTTGTAAATTAGTTTTTCCCTCCCAATGGCATTTCGTCAAAGCCACTGAATGAAAAATGAAGTTCTTTCACAATGCTTCTACTTACGCTCGTATTTCATGCCAAGTTTCATATGAAGTAAAAAGTTCTTGCCATATGTCATCAACATCTTTGAACCTCATAAAGCATTTATTTTATTTTTTTGTGTGTGTATCAAAGTGTTTTGATAAAAAGAGAAAAGGAATATTACACAAGATTCAATTTCATAAAAGAACAACAATTTTACAAGTTAAAGATTTGAATAAAAGACGAGATAAATGTGAAACGTTCAATTTCTGTTTCCCTTTTTTCTCCCCCTGTTGTCACTTTTTTTCTTCGATATGTATTTTTGTTCTTTCCATTCAAATTGCTATCAAAATAAATCACTTTTTACTTCATTCTGTGATTCCATGCTTTCCCACTTTTGATGAACCTCATCATTCTTGCCAAGTATTTTTTTGTTCCTTTCTTTTATTTTCGCTACCATTTCACTGTTACGCTTTAAGGCTTTGAAATCATTTACATTTAATGTTTATTTTTGCTGAAGAAACGAAAGGAAAAATACTTTTTTCTCCTTGCTCTTGATTTATGTTCTCTTGAAAGGTATGATTTTTATTTCCATGGGTTTCTCTCTCCTTCTCTCTCACACAGAAGTTACAGGAGGGGGGAGGATGGAAACAGAATTCATTTTTTTATTCCTTCTTTGCAGAGGCTTTCGGTATTTGCAAAAGAGAAGAACGAAAGACATAAATTATGAATTTCATGTTAAATATTGAGATATTTTTCATCATAATGTTGAGCTGTGGAAAGCAATTGAATTACAACACTAGTCCTTTTGCACAAACCATATTTTATATTTTACAAAGCATATCCGCCAGAGTTTCCATTTCGAACGAATTTCAAATGGTTTTCTCGGTTCTTTCGTTTTCCATTCCGACCCCCTTAGATGGCAAAGTGTTCTCTTTACACCATTCGTTGGTTGGTAATGGCACGAAACGGAAAATGTTTATTCGCGTCGTGTGGAGGGCGACTGAACAGTTTCATTAAGTATTTTTTCCCACTCACTCACTTTCTCTCTCCTTTCTTCTTCCTCCTTTCCTTGTTACCAAAGGAATAATAATTCTCCTCACCCACGCTTTCAGCTTCGCTCAACTGAAAAGGCAGAATTTTTTTAATCAAAGGTAATGTTTGTGGGATAAAATTGAAAACGAAAAATAACAGAGAAATGAAGTTTAATAATTGAGATTTCAATTGGGAACAACCTAGTTATGACATCTTTATGTTCAACATAAAAATAAAATGAAAGTTGTGTCTTTTGAAATGAACAAAGATTCAATTAGATGACTTTAAGGATTAACTTTAATTGAATGAGATGATACAGGAGGCGTCATGAAGAAGAAATAAAGAATAAATAGACAAACACATTTAGTGTTTATATTTTGCATACACAGTTTAAAACTTTTCCATTTGTTCTTCTGTCTTTTTAAAACAGATTTGCATAAATTAGTGAGAGATGTTCATACATATTATGAACGCAAAACTTCATGACATAAATCTTGATTGTTTCATTAAACATTTTTACTTTATTTAAAGCACAAATAACGCCAACAGGGAGAAAGATTATTAAGGCATATGTTCAAAAAAATGTTTTCTTTCTTCTCATTCTTGGTTAACGTCGACGAAGAAAAAGGAAAAACTGAACATTCGTATTTAAATTTAGAAATTTTCAGGAAAAGTTTTGAGATCTGTCAAAAAAACAATGAAACATAAACTTAGCATAAATAAAAGTTTCCAACTTTATTTCCATAAATTCAGAAGACAACAGAAAGTAAATACTCAAGTTTTATCCTTAGAAATTGTTTTTTGTTTCTATAATAACATCGCTTTACATATTATTAATCTCATTATTACAATCCACCCCAAAAAAGAAATCTTTTTGGTACAAGATACAGTTTTCAACGTTCCATCTTCCTTTCTCTACTTCCAACCACTTGAAGCTCAAAAAGCAGACACAGCAATAATTGAAAACTTTATCTCATACATCATTCATTAAATTCTAAAAGCTTACATCATTATAATCACGACAAATGAAAATTTTGCTAGCTCATTTATGCGCATAATTATGTTTCATAATACACAGTTTAGAAATGGAGACTAAATGAATATTTTCATGTGGAAATTCCAAACTCAATGTATGAATTTTGTACGAACAATATCAACATTTGAATATTATTTCTCATCTTTTGATGAATTTTGTTTATTATCGGTGAGTTCATTGAAGTTTGATTCCTCGACATTTCGGAAACGTTTCAGTTTTCTTGCTCGTGAATTTCGGTTTGGTGACTTTACCAAGGAATTTGAGAAAATGTCAACACCAGCTTGAGCCAAAACTTGCCGAAAGCTGTCGCTCGATGAATAATTTTCAGTTGAATCGAGTCCTCGACTATTACGTTGTGATTGATTACATTGAGCACAAGGATAAGGCACTTGCAAATATTGACCGGAAAGTTGATTTGAATGATTGCTGGGTGAACAATGAGGCACAAACAAAACCGGAATGAAACCTATAGCGTATTGTACTTGGGATTGCCATTGATTATTTTGTTCCATATGCTGTTGCCATTGCATTTGTTGTTGATTTTGAGAAGAATAATTTCCTTTTGGTTCAGCAAAGTAACATGGACAAGTTGGAGCGAAAGGAAAAGGAAATGGAATAATGAAGAATGGCGGCTGATTTCCCGGAACATATAAATTTGGATTTGGCGTTGTTGGGCGTGTTGATGGTGGTTGAACACCAAGATTACCTGAACCCGAACCCGTTGGATTTGGTGTGCTCATTGGTCGTGTTGGATAAGTTTGTTTCGGTCGTTCTGTTGTATATTCGGTACTTGAAGGCGGCACATATGATGGATAATTACTTGGAGAAGTTTGAGGGTATTGAGTTTGGGTTGTTGGTCGAGAAGATGATGGGCGCGGTGAAAAAACTGTCGTCTTTCTTGTTGTAGGACGAGTAAAAGTTGGACGAGATGTAGTTGAATGTTGATGATCAGGATTATTACAGTTGTTGTTCTGGTGAGAATTCTCAGAATTGTCTCCATTGCCACCTTGATTGAAATAAAAATTATTAACTTTAAAATACATTTGTAATTTATTAATCATACCGTTACCACCGGAAGGTCCATAACCACCTACAAATTAAATTATAAGTTAATAATAAATAATTTTATAATAATTATAAAATTTAACCTGATGGTCCATTTGGTCCATTTGGTCCATCTGGCCCATCTGGGCCATTTGGTCCTTGACCTCCATCAGGTCCGTAACCTCCTGAAAATATAATTTAGTTAAAAAATGACAATTAAATGAAAAAAATTGTTTACCACTCGGTCCGTAACCACCTCCATTACCTTGACCTCCAGAACCTCCTATAAAACATAAAACGTTTCATAAATTTTCATTGTTTTAACAAATATCTAATTGGAAAGCATAAATCCAAAAATTAATGTTATGATTTTGTATGCATTTAATGATTGATTTTTTAGTCGATACCTGATGGACCCTGAACATGTTCGTAAGGTGGAGAGTCTGGACCGTTTTCACCGGGTTGGTGGACATAACTTCCACTGTTATCAGGAACATATTGTCCGCTGTTGTCAGGTTTATATTGTCCTTGTTGACCCCAAGAACCACCTGACTGATGAGATCCAGAAGTTTGTCCATGATGACCTGTGTGAACGAAGGAACCTCCATGTTGATAGCTTCCACCATTTTCATGAGATGAACCTTGATGCTGACTATTAATTTGTCCAGAAGTTGTTCCGTGATGACCAGTGTGAGTAAATGATCCACCATGTTGATGACTTCCACCATAGTTATGGTTTGAACCTTGATTTGGGTTACCTGATGACGAACTTCCTTGATGCTGACTACTTATCTGCCCAGAAGTTTGTCCATGATGACCTGAATGAGTAAATGTTCCACCATGTTGATGATTTCCACCATAGTTATGGTTTGAACCTTGATTTGGGTTACCTGATGACGAACTTCCTTGATGCTGACTATTTATATGACCAGAAGTTTGCCCATGATGACCAGGGTGGCTGAATGATCCACCATGTTGATGACTTCCACCATAGTTATGGTTTGGGTTACCTGATGACGAACTTCCTTGATGCTGACTATTTATCTCTCCAGAAGTTGTTCCATGATGACCTGTATGAGTAAATGATCCACCATGTTGATGACTTCCTTCAATTCCATGGGAAGATCCTTGGTTTTGATTTCCTTGGCCTTGATTTTGATTTCCTTGACCTTGATTTTGATTGTCTTGGCCTTGATTTTGATTTCCTTGACCTTGATTATCTTGGCCTTGATTTTGATTTCCTTGACCTTGATTTTGACCTCCATAAGACCCTGAAGTTTGATGGCCTCCAGAAAGTTGACCATGCGGTTTGTTAATAATGAAACTTCCTCCATGTTGGAAATCACCCCCAGACGATTCTTGTCCTGACTCAGGTTTAGGATAAGAGTAGCCACTGTTACTGGGCTTCCCATTCTGATCAGTTCCTTTATTATGATCCCATGTTGCACTTCCATGATGACCTGCAATGATCTGACCTAACGGCCCAGAAATTGAGAATGTCCCTACATGTTGTGCAGCTGCATGTGATCCATGTGCAGACTCTCCTTGATTCTGTGGATTCCCATGTGAAGAACCTGTTTGGAATGAACTTGATGATTCTGAATTTGGATGAGATGATGATGATGATGATTGTTGTTGATGTGAAGAAGAATAAGATGATTTTTGTGATAAAGGTAATTGTGATGACAATAATGGTATATTTGATCCACCAAATTGTGGATCAGATCTTTGCAAATCAATTGGCAAACTACCTTGGCCTTCACCATTTCCATATCGGCCATCAACTGATGTGTCAGAACCTTCTTGATTATATTTAGGATTTCTAAAGTCAACATTATCAGGTGATGAAGATAATGAATTCGAAGCAGATTCTGTGTTTGTTGTTTTATCATTTGAAGGTAAATTTTTAATTGAATTCACGTCAACACCAGGTTCAGGTAAATTGGGCAATCCTTTAAGTCCCGCTTGCTGTTTGAAGTTATCTGAAATCACTTCAAGATCAGATGATCGACATTCGTTGGGCATTTTAAGATCCTTCCAATCTGTAAATTTTCCTTGTTTGATTACAAAATTCTCAGATTCATCTGGCGTTAATATTCTGTGGAATAAAAATTAAATAAATTAAAAGATGTTGAGTTGAAAATGTGTCAATAAGTTGTACTTTAAACCAGACGACTTTGGATAGATTCTCGTTGGTTTGTTTGATTGAACAACACGATAACCATGATCATCGGCAACATAGTGAGTTACAAGCAGCTTTTCCTCGGTATTAACATATCCGAAGCATCCAACTGTGACGCCATCACTGCTTATTTCATGGTGAAATTGTCGATTTGGTCCGAGTTCATATCCATAGTTGTAAGAGCCTGAAAATTAATTAATAATAAAACAAATATAATTGAAACGAGTTGTGTTGGAAGTAAGAGAGAATGTTGAAAATTGATAAACGAGTATTTTCCATTAACGAGATGAGATAAAAAATGTAAGTTAATTAAAGGAAGAGAGTGGAAGTGACATGAAAACTATTTTTTATGTTATCGACCAATTTCTATTTGAAATTCACAATATAAATAACGTTCCATATTTTTCTCTTTATACTTCTAATGCTTGGTGACAACACAAAGAATTTCGTAATCAATTTAAAGATTTTCCAGAGAAAAAGCCTTCTTTCGTTAACAAGCTTGCTACGAAGCTTAACAGGCTTATGTTAGATTAATACTGTGAAATGTACTTACTCGTGTTGAAATTCGCCTCATGGTACTGCGTCTTATCAGCATCGTCAATCGACACGATTATATCTTTGTTCAAAGCACTCGTAATTGACAAATAAAAAAATAACTGCAAAAATTATGCGATGATACGCAATTAGTTTTTGTTTCCTTTCATTGTCTATAATTATGTCGACGATAAATTTAAGTTGCTTATGGCAGAAGTTTTTCCTTTTTTTCCACTTGAGGGTAACAAATAAAACTTTATCATCAACCGTTCTCGTCATGATCCGAGTGAGTTTTAATAAATTTAAATCCGTAAAGTTTTATGCTTATCTGGTTTTAAAAACATTCATTATGAAGTAACATTTTGTGATCATTTAACACATGTTTCATCTTTTTGTAAGTAAAGTGAGCGGAATTGCTATCCATACAAGTAAATAAAGCATCGATGTACTTGACTTTGTTGTTCTCTTCATGGCATTCGAATACCTGAATTGTATTATCTTATGGGGCTTGGTTGAATTCCTTAAAGAAAACTCAAGCAAGTCATTGATCTCTTAAGGTAAAGGGAAAGTGAATTAACTCGTTTATGGAACGATTGTGCAGACCATAATTATAACGACCTTGCCGTCTGCAATCCATCTTTAACGACCTAGAAAGTTGCGTCTTTTAAAAGGCAAACTCGAAGAGGTAAAGAATTAAATCAATGTCAATCGATATCTTCGATTGAAGAAAAAGAAGTTTGAATGAAATTGCTTCACATTTGTTAAGTCTTGAGCAAATATTTTACATCCCGATTATATGACGATGGCATTTACGTGGAAGATATTTGTTTTCATTTCTATTGTAAGACATATTAGAAGGCATCAGAAACACCCACATATGGATCTTACTCTCGCTTTCATACCTCCGTTCATTTTTTTTCTCGTGAATTATTTTTTTTTCTTCATCTTTGCCAGAGTTTCAGCATGAGACTATTTAGAAGCTGTAATTATGAAATCAATAATTGTTACTCTTGTCATTCATAAATTAAATATTTCTTTCATGTAAGTAAGATACATATTGAGAGTGTAAAGACGAACATACTCTTAACTACTTAACTTAGATTTACTAAGGTCAAATGATTCACAGTAATTTGTGTTGTGAGTACCTACGACTGAAACATTTGAAAGGTGTAAATGAAATATTGTTTCTTTTTAAATCCGGGTGGCATTTGTGAAACGCATCAGCAGAAGCATATCCACCTCTTCAAAACTACATTAAATGGAATGATGAAGATGATTATTTATTAAGCATAAAATAAAAAGTTATATAATTAATTTATCGAAGTTTTATTTCAATGAAGAAGACTCGATAGAAAGCAAATATTTATGAACTTCTTCCCTGTTATAAAAACGAATTTTATGTATGTTGAAAGTTTAATTTCGGTTGCTTCTTTCATGTCGACTCGTTTTATTCACGCACGACGACAGACAATCAATAAATCTTTTCTTAAGACTAAAAGAGCTTCGTTTAACTCAAACACACGAGACCTTGAAGTGATTTGTGAATTAATAGTCATAGAAAAGTCCACTAAACTAATGATGATTTCTTCAGGCGAGATTTTTTTGTGCTGATATGAATTTAGGTCAGTAAAGAAGAAAAAGAATTGGCAGGTTTTTTGACCCAAAGTTATTCATCAAGTTGAGTGATGGACAATTGACATTTATGAAATGTTTATGTCTATAATATGAACAGTAAAAGTGCGTAACTTGCAGCGAGATTAAAATGATTTTATGTTTTTATATTTAGTAATAACTTTTGGAATAACAAAATATTCAGAGCATATGATTTTTGAAGTAATCTAAAATGTTGATCGCTTTTGAATTTTTAGTTCTAGAATCTTTCCGGTTCAACATGATATTCAACTATTAGCACGTAAGAATCTAAAGCAGCTTCGAAATATCAAGGAGAATTTATTTACATGCAGTGATGTTACGGAAATAGCATTTAAAAAAATATTTAACTATGCTGATTTCGCGAGTTGATAATCGGAACGAGCCCACGATTGATGCATACAAATTTTATAAGCACCATGACGTCTGTCAAGATATCTCACTTAATGCAAATAAATACACAAAACTCACCAAAAGAGTCACTCGAACGACGCTTTTCATTTTTGTTTTGAACGTGAATCTCTCAAACCTCGAAAAGTGAAATATTTTTATGTAATATTTGGTTAAAGCGCTCAGGTAAGTATCTCACACGTTTTTACGATCGATGTTTAGTAATTTATTTGATTGCCGTTGACACGAAATTTGAGAGCTTAATTAAACTGATGGCTTAATTAATCTATGTTTGCGTATTTGTTTCAAAATTTGTCTCTCATCACTTCACTTAAATTTTTTTTTAACTTTATTTTTGCTTAAATATTTCCATAAACAACTTCACTCAAAGCATCAATTTCCTTTAGAACACTAACGTGATGTCAACACCACGAATATTCTGATGCAACTAACCAAGAATCTACATCTCGAGCAGAACTTAAATGAAAATTTTTTGCATAAAGAATATAAAAGAAAGGAGAAGAAAAAAAAATTAATCCAATGAACTTCAAGTGATTCGAGTTGCAACCACCCAACTAACGTGAAGAATCAACTAACAATGCTGTGAGATGTTAGTTTGACTCACTTACCTTTCCAACACTGCCAAAATGACAATGAAGAACAGAGTGCTCCATTGATTGGGAGGCTTACTCATCTCTAATGTGTTTATGTATCTCTCGCACGACGTTGATCATGTTCACTATTTATTCGACGCTCTTACACACATATGATGTGAGAATTCAAACGAAAAAACAAATATAACTTTGACTCTCTCGTATGAATTTTGAATTCATGCATGCTACGAAAAAGGCTGCTGCTGTAAAGCTTTTGCACGCTCTCCGCGTGTCGCATGTGTGTATACATTTTTATTTATTCATTTGGTTGTCTCTCAATGACAATCTTACCACCACAAAATCATCATAAATATATCGTAATTTCATTACATGCTGAACGACTTTTCATTACGGGTCTCGAAACGGGACATTCTTCGTATCCTTCTTAACATTGTACAAATGGCAGAATTCTTCGTCTTCTGCCATTTCTTGAAGCGATAAAAGCAAACCACGCCAGCCAGAAATCTCACGAGATAGAAAGAAATGTTGAATGACAGATCACAGCAAGTCGGTCTTATTTATTAATCGTGTTCAAGCTAATCGCATGACTTCAACTGTTACATCTTAATGGATGAACTTTTATTCAATTTTTTATTCATTAGGCAGACTTAGATTTCAAATTGCTTCATAAATTCCAGAAAAGGATTAAAAAGTATCTGCGAGACTGACTTCTTCTGATGTTTTATCTACTTTGTTTGATCTTTGATATATGTTAGAGTAAATAGAATGTTGCCAATTGAATTTCATATTGCTTTGACATGGCACGTATGAGATGTGACAAAGAAGCGTGCAAAGGTGATCAATAACGACGTTTAAAGTCTACATTACCGTTGTTCTATTTCACCTGAAGTTGATTTTCAAGAAAAGCTAACAACGTTAAGTGAGAACATTTCCAAAAGTGAATACAACAAATTTTGATATCTTCAATAAAGAGATCCAAACCACTTGCGTTACAAGAAAATTTATTTCGGCTACCACATGCCATAGCACCAGAAACTTATTAATTCAGATTGTTTTCTGGTGAAATTTATCTTCTTTCTTTTAACGGATACGAGGAATTTATTGGCTGACCAGATGCAGTTGAAAACATGTTGAAATAATTTAATAACAAAATTTAATTCTTTATAAAAGTTTTCGAAGATGGTCAGCCATTGATGATAAAAATAAATCGAAAATAATCGAATTCGTGTACTTTGATAATAATTCAGCAATTTTTTTTCCTTCTCTCGTTAGCTCTACATACAAGTTGCGAGTTGTAATTTTGTATGCGTTTGATATCATTAGCCAGAAATATATTTTTCCTCTCTTGTTTTATGAGATTGAGCTCCTACATTTATTTATTTTGTTGCCTTACAAATTGTTTATAAAGGCACGGAAATATCTGTGAAATGAAGGACGACAAAATTCGTGATGCGAAAGAGTTTTATATTGAATTGATCATCAAAAATTGGCGCCTACGAAAATTTCGTTTATTCATTCTCTCAACAGAGTTTGAAATGAAATTAAACTGTCGATTGTGTTGACTTATTAATACAATTACTTTGTTTATTTGATAAATTCATCAATTTATTGAATTTCATTTTTTCGTCGCTGCTGGAATCATTTATAGAAGAGAAAAAGACAATTTTAGTCACAGCAAGAGTTTTGGAACTGGCTGCAATGCATTTCAGGATTTATCTCTTTGTGCTTAATTTTAATTAAACCGTTGCTGAAAATTTTTTCATCTGCAAAGTCTTTAAAATCCACAATTTCATTTCAACCACAAGAACCGTGATAATATTAGCCAAGTTGTTAACGGAATACTTTTACTAATTAGAATTATGCAAAGGCAGGAATTGTAGATGGAGAAAGATAGAAAAAAGAATTCAAAAACAATGAAACTGTGGACTTGTGCTTCGTAATCGTAATGGATAAGTTTAAAGTTTTAATTGGAATTATTTATCTGATAAACTGATGCACATAAATCTTTTTACTGCAAGTTGAATTACAACTTTTTCTAAGATAATGATGCGGAATAATCGTCTGCCTAAAACGACTTAGTCATGCCTAATTGGCATAAAATCTTTTGTTAGATGTTTTTTTATTTAAATGCAGTGCTAAATATAAAACAGAACCATTGCATTTGAATTCTTGATTCGATTAACACAATAGTAATGGAAGCAGACAGAGAACAAAGTGAATGGCAGTTGAATGAAATTATAAACACTAAAGTCGTTGATATAAATCTTTAAATTGTTCTTTTATTCATGTCGCTCGAGTATCGAATCTTCCGTATCGCAATTTTCATCCGTTACACAAAATTGTGCATCATTTAAAACATTTACGCATACAACCCTCAATTTATATCAAATTTCTGTGGTTAATTGTAGAATGAAATCAAGTATGGACAACAGAATGTTCGACAGTCAATATTTGTAATTTTATTAAGTTTCAATTGAAAAGAGAAATGAAATATTTGGCCTCGGGGAACATTCTGAACATTTATTCTGAAAAGCGACACAAATAATAAAGAAAAATAAGTGAGAAAACGAGTTGTAGATTACGTTTACAACACGTCATCATCATGCTTCTCAATCACGTTCAAAAAGTTTTCTCTCACTTGTTTCACTCGACATAATGAAGCGAATATTAAAATAATGCATTTTTTATGATCTGCTGTAGTCGCAGAATTTTTTTTTGTTCTGTTCTAATAGTTGTAGATGAATGCGATAGCTTTAGTCATTCAAATCATGATATTTTGGGGTTGCGGGGAACAAACTTCATAATCCATTAGAAATTCTATGTTGCAAAATGAATTTAAAGTTTCATTCCTTTAACTAAATAGCATCTTGATTCATGGAATGGAAACGAAACTCGTACTCGTAACAACTTTTCAACTTCTTCTTTCTTTTATCACAAAATGTATGAAACGTGAGGACTTTATGTTTAGAAAAGTTTTCAATCTTATTTGTCTTCATCCCGATAGAGATAACTTACACTTCAGCTTCTACAATTCTTCTTTCTAAAAAGACCTTTGAGACATTTGCAGATTGATAAATCGAAAGTTTATTATAGAATTTCATGTTCGGTAATGGAAGTTAAGAAACATTTTTATAATTTATTTTAATTGAAGAAATTTTTCTTTTTTATAACTGTTTACATCAGAAGATTCAATTCACACTTACGCGTTACATTGCACTGATGAAGGGCATAAAAGGAAAAGAAATTAGAGACGTAAGTTAGTTTATGGACAAGGAAGAAGATTTTGCAAACATTGACGATCCAGCAATGAGGTCATTTCATTTTAAAATTGCAAAGCAGCTATCGCAGTACCTATAAAGGTAATTTAAAGTGTGAAAGTTGATAACTTTAAAAAAGTTTTCTCATCCAAGTTAGTTACATTGACACTTGATAATAATTCAATAAGGTCAACAAACTTTCTTCTGCAAATATTAAATTTTCTCCGTTAAGTGATTAACTTTAAATTTATGTGTGAACCTTTCATACGATTTTATTTCTTACTTTATTTCCAAATTTCGCTGTTGTCGCTTATGAAAAAAAAAGAAAGAAAATAATTTATGATGTTATAACCCGAGTATGACAAGCGGCATTATGAATTTTTCAACCGGTAGCGGGGAATGCACAGCTTTTGCTGTATTGTTTAACATTCTTCGGAAATTTACGTTGGTCTGGTTGCAAAGTGCGAGACGAACTATGTACGTGTTGATAAAGCGAATGAAAGAAGGAGCGCCACATGAATTCAATTAATTGAATTTTCCACTCATTTACTTTATCCCATGAATAAATGACTGAATTCTAGAATATGTCACGAATATCAAGTGTCGTAATTGTGAGGTTTGCACACCGCAGCATCGTCTTGAATTTCTTCATTCTTTTCTTAAAATAAAGTTTACTGTCATTATCAAATATTAAGTTGATAACGGTTTATAATATCACTGGCCATTTGTTTTAATCATCCAATTATTTAACAAAACATTTAAAAAAAAATCTTTTCATGAAACATAAATGAAGTAAAATTAATGAGTAATTGATGACCGAGGCAATTCCTTATGAGAAACATACAAAAAGTTTTGCAACACCCGAAAAGTGACCAAATAAATCTTCAAACTTATCTCGACTTCGTATTTTCACACAACGACTTCTCTTGAAAGTTTTAGAATTGTTTTCATGCTTTTATCGTGTCTCTCATTTAATTTATGGTGAAAGTTTTACTGATATCAGCAATATAAGGCATAACATGAAGATAGCACATTTTAATAAATTACGAAAGATTTCTCGAATCGATTCATGAATTATGAGCATTTTGCTGTTGACGAAAGTTTCTTCGAAATGACAAATGTTGAAGAAAAGTTTTCACCAGCCGCTACAAATCTGAGACTCTCCCATCTAGACAATGTCACCTTGAAGGGATTTTGATGTTTTTCTTCACAGTGCTGACTTGTCACTTGTCATCAGTTTCACCCGGTATTAAGTAATTGGTTAACTTGTGAATATTAAATTTGTAACCTAATGTCTCTCATCGCTTGACGTTCCTTCCTCTCAGCGTCGAGGAAACTTTAAGACATCCTGAAATTAAATAAAATCTGTCAAGAGAAATTCTCAGGTGTTCATTTAAAGTTGAATCAATTTAATGTTTCTCCGTCTTTTTGGCACGAAGGAACAAATGGAATGAGAGGAAGAAAAGTTTTAATGAACACGATAGCGAAAAACTTTTTTTCCACAATTTTTTTTTGTTTCGCTTCATTTGTTCTTCTTTTTGGAGGGAATGAAAAAGTTTTTCATTTTACCTGATTGCAATTCGGTAAGACACAAAAACCTTTCAACTCAACGATTGATTGAATTTACTTTTACGTTGCAAAAAGAATAAAGAAAAACATTTTGAAGCGAGTTAACCGCGTGTAGTTTCTTAATTGACAATTCTTGTTCTCCGTTTCACTTCGCTTCACTCTTTAACTTTAAAGTAAAGAATAGACATAAGAGGTATGTAGGCTGAATAGATAAAGGTTTTGATTTTATCATCTATCACGTATTATTAGGGGTTGAATGTTTACACAAAAAAAAGTAAAACACAGAAGTCGGATATTAAATCATTTTCAGATGAACAGAACGTGACAAAAATTCATTCATAACTTTATATGATGATATGAGAGTCAATGTTTGAAAAGATAATATCAGCTTCGTGATTTTATATCGTTAATTATGATGCTAACATACACAATCAGATTACTATTAATAGAATTTTTTTCTGATCAAGTCATAAACAAAATTTCTTTTTTTTTTCTTGTTATTATGTTGGGAGGAAAGATGGTGAGGATAACATGCGTCAATAAAGGTCAGAAAAGAGATTACTTTTCATCTCAACTATACTATCCAACATGTATTTCCTACTTTTGATCGATCCTTATTCAATTATTTTATTATTCATGTTCACTGAAACGTAAATGGATCGAACCTATCAATCATGTTTGATGATTTGTCATCCGATTTTCTATTTTTTTCTTCCTTTTCTTTTCCTCTTTTTTAACGAAACATCGGAAAATATTTCAAGCGAATCACTTTGTTAAACTTGTCTGTCTTCTATAAGATGAATTGAATGATGTGAAATTTTCGGTTCTTCTTTTAATATATTAACATGAAGGAAAGTCGTCTTAGATGTTGTGATGTGGAATATGCTTGAGATGGAGGAAAGCACTTTTATCAGATAATAAAGCTCAATTATGCGCTAAAAGCTTCTCAAAAGAGAGTTTGATATGTAAGACATGAAATGAGCACTTAAGAGTTTCATGTAAACATCTTTCTGTCTTAAATGTGTATAAGGAAAGTAAACAATTTCTCTAAGCAACGTTAACAAGCTTCATTTTATTCTAACTTAAAATAAACTTGAATTATTACTTCGACTTTTTATTTTATTGATTTTAAATGAGATACGCTAAAACTAACATCTGCAACATTCACAGTTTTATTACAAATAAATAAATGCTGACAGATTGCAATGAAGTTGATAGATATCAAATGTTACTCTATATTAAGCAACTTTTCTGGATTAGACTTCGCTTCGTAGTTACTTCCACCATCTGGTAAATCAATTATTTTTCATCATGTAATAAAAATACGTCATAAAAGATGTAAGGGAGAAATTTAATATAAAGTTGCTAACTCAAAGCTAGAAATTGATTCTCTAAGAATTTCACATCCCACGTCTATGGACTGAATGAGTGGAAAAAAGGGTCTCGTACAGAGAAATGTCGATAAAGCCCTTAATAAGCTCTTAATTGACATGTTTTCTCGAGAAGGAAATCAGAAAAGTGTAAGAAATCTGGTAGGAGAAAAAAAAACAAACATTCAAACTTTAGTCATTGCCAGATTGAAACATAGCTAAATGACTTTCAAATGTAACAAGAAAGAAGTCTGCAAAAGAGAATGAAAAGAGATTTGTTGTCTCATGTGAAGCCTCTCTTCACAACATAATTATTTTGCTGATAACTTACTCTCTCAACCGGAAAGCGAAGCGAAGCAAAAAAAAAGTTTTGTCTGTTTTTGCCAGAACTTAAGGAAGATTAATAATCTTAAAAAAAACATGACTTAACAAACAACAGGAAAAAAAAGAAATGAGGGAAAACTCATCCTCATATTTTCCTTTTTGCCACTGAAAATAAAGTCACTTCCTTTGGTTTTAATAAAGCGTTATAATCATGATATTATGTTGTAGCATTGTTGAACCAACAGAACGACATAACAACTGGAGAAACATTCCCTCTGATTATTGTTTCATTGTCATTGTTTTTCATTTTATTACAAATAGCCAGACCACCCATGTTACCACGATTGTTAAGAGACACAAACTCGCGAATGTCTTTCTCATTAATTAAATTATAACTTGAACACCTAAGACATGATAACAAATTCCTTTCATTTCTCTCTTTTAAAAAGGCATGAAGATGAAAGCCGGTTTACTTTTAAAAGAAACCACGGTAATGTTAAGAGGTAAGAACGCATGAATGCTTCTGTAAGCATCCCAAGTATTCAACTAACAGTTGAAGCTTTTAACATAATTGTTTGTTTCTATATCCATTAAAAGTCGAATTGTGAACATTTTTTTGTCACTTTGTTTTAACAAAGGTTCAAGTTTTTTCCGCCAACTTCTACGTTTAACTGTGATTGTTTTTGCATTCATATTCGTTTTTTGTAAAATGTAGTGAAATGCTTTACTCTTCCATTATTCAAGAATAATTGAAACATCCTGAAAGCTGTACAATCTGAATGTATCTTAGTGTAAAGCATTTCACCGTATTTGATTTTTTTTAAAGGCAAATTTTTGTGCTTTTATTTCAAGCTTCACCACGCAAAGAGCTCAGATAAAAGAAAATATTTAACCTTTCTAAATGAAACTAAATTATTTCATATTTCCTTTTATCATTCTAGTTTGACCTTATGGAATAAAAATGAGAGGGTAAAAATATAATTCGAAAGTGTATGCGAGTTGATATTTGGTTGATAAAGGTAGGATATGATGACATAACAAGGGTATATGTTTGTTATGAATAAAATATAATATGCAAGCGGCAGAGGAGAATTTATCCAAAATATTTAAATTGAAATAAATAAAAAGGGGAGAAAGAAAGAAAGAGAAGTGAATTGGGTCATATTGGCCGTAAATCAAATCAAATTCATTACGAGCGATGATGAAGCAGCAAAATGCGATATAAATAATGCTTTGCGATGAAAACCGAAAAGAAAACCAAAAAGTCGTCTTAAATTTAGATTTATTGCTTAGTCGTCATGGAGGATCTTTTATTCACGTTTGGAAGATAGATGAGTTGTGGTTGTTAATATGAAGTCAACGAAGAATGCGTTAGACATTCTAAGATAATTTTATAAATTAAACAGATATGCTGACATTGTCAGTCGAGATTTTATTGGTTTAGTCTGTGGGTGGTTGAAATTATGTCGACGTAAATCCTTGAAATATCGAAACTAATTAATAAAGTAAATTGCAAATATTTTAAGATTAATTTGATAATTCTTCTTCTTCCTAAAGTTTATCTTTTTCTTTAAACATCGACTAAGAATACTAATTTTATAATTTGTTCAAACTTCTTAACAAACTTTTCCGAAAAGTTTCGAGAAAAAATTTGATGCAAACATAAAGTTTTTGTTCATAAATATAGAAGAAGTTTGGATGATATTTTCTCGAGCTTTTCCATAAATAAAAATTTTTCTTCAAATTTTTTGTTCATTTGATTCTTCCAGTTGATGCATCATCATAAAGATAAAGTTTTTTCTATTAAAATTCTCTTTGACTGAAGTAACTTCTTCTTCGTCTCCTTATTTTTGAGAATTTTCGAAGTGTTGCTTTCATTTCGTCATGTGGAGTTAAAGAATATTTTCTTGAAATTAATTAATGAAATGAGCCAAATTCGAGAAAAACTTCAAGCAAGAATAATTGTCATATCAAAACGTTCGTATCTTGATCAAATAAAATTGCTTTTTGAAGTTCTATGCAATTAAATCTACCAATGAAAATCAATTCTTCTACTCAAACCCTTGCACCTGAAAAGTGTGTTTGTCTTTTAAGCACTTAAAACTTTTGCCATTCACATTCATTCACTATGACTACAGGACAGAGTTAAACATTGATTTCAATATTGCAAAAATTTATAAAAGACTTTTCTATTGATTGGATTTTTAATTGTAGTCGAGTGAGTGAATTTCAATTTGAAGCATCATTCAGTTCATTCTGCATAAAGGTTTTAAAATAATAAATCGGATCATTGTGTGGATATTCACGTGAAATTTCTTGTTTGTCATGATTCTGCATTGGTTTCTCTTGATATTGGGCGGTGTATCGTTAGGCTCTGAAATGTGTCGAAATTATCCGACAACATATTCGCCGGGAAAGTTTCGAGAAGGTAAATGGATGGAGCAATTACGAATTCATTCAGGAAAGCAACATCATTTCAATGAACTCCCTCCAAATGACACAGTTTCATTGTTCAATGCCAAATATAAAACCTACTGCGGATTTTATGAATTGCAAACGTTGTCAAAAAAGGCTTTTCAATTGAACAAAGGATATTTTATCCCCAGATTCGACCATCATTTCTTTCCGTTTCAAGCACTCATCATTAAAGAAGCAAACCAAATTAAATGTAAAATGGTTTTGGAAAGCAGTATTTGCGATGAATATGCGACGATGACAAAAGTTATTGAAGCTATTGATATTTTATACACCGATTATACAACCTTCATGATTATTCATCAATGTATTGACGACGACGATTATATAATGTTTTTGACTGAAAGCGAAAATCTTTACGTTCCGGAAAATGACAAGGTTGATGTTGAACGTCTTTTGATTGACATACTGAAAGGTTACGAGATTGAAATGAAGAATCAAACGTTTACATGGCGTACAGCTAAGTTATGCGAGAGTCACGTCAAACTAATTCATCCAATTTTCTATCAGAAAACCTTCATCAAGGAACCACAAAAAACATGCCCGGAAAATTTGTCGGTTGACATCGTCGACTTGAGGCATTATTGGGAAAATAAATTGGAACGCGAGGAACAAATGTGGCAGGAAAAGAAATCTTTCATAATCTGTGTTGTATGTTTTATTGTCGGTATGTTATCAATCTTGGGATTACTGGCAGTATTTTTAGATAATTTTAAAGTTTGAAGAGATTAAATTTGATGAATTGATTTGACATGTGAAAATTTGACATCATTTAGCACAATTTTTATTCATTGATTAATGTTTGATAACACATCAATAAAATTTTCATGTTTTTATGAGATTTTATTTGAAATAAATTGAAGCGATGAAGTAAAGAAAGAAAAAATTGTTTGAATTTCCCTCAGGAAAGATTATCCAATTTCCTAATGAAGTATTGAAAAATTGACAAGATTGTAAAAGACATCGTTAGCGGTATTGCTGACGCTTTCACCCATCCCATAATGTCATAAGGATTGTCAGAAACATAAAACGGTTTATCAACTTCAATTTCTCCGCATTCAGAAAGAATGACCGAAGAAACTGGTTCGTCATCTGTTGTGGTTTTCACTCGTTCTATCTTATGGACAACATCTTGACCTGAGTAAAAAGAAGAGAAACATGACAGAATGTTCTGAATTTTCACAGTTCATTTCAACAACACACCATTGGTCACTTTTCCAAAAACTGTATGCTTTCCATCCAACCATGATGTTGCGACTGTCGTGATGTAAAATTGGCAACCGTTCGTGTCTGGTCCTTGATTTGCCATCCCTAAAAAACCTCCAATTGTGTGATTTATCGTCAAACTCTCATCCTCGAAATAATCGCCATAAATCGATGTCGATCCGGTGCCATTACCATTCAGTATGTCGCCACCCTGTATCATGAATCTCCTGATGATGCGATGAAAGCGGGTTCCGTTGTATGACAAGCCGTCTATGCCATTAAGACAAATTTCCCGAAAGTTCTTGACAGTTTTTGGAGCATCGTCTCCGAAGAGTCCCAAGACAATTCTTCCAAGTGCCACACCATCATGATTCACATCGAAATAAACTTGGGTTGTCACTTTAAACTGAGCACAATTCTGAACAAAAAATCATGAGAATGTAAAAATTATGCAAATGTTTTCCTTTTAAATTTACAACGTCTTGCGGAAAACTCACAACTGCACAGAAGCTTGAAAAAACTGCAAATAGAACATTCAAAGAGCTTTTCATTTTACTGACTGTCGCACTCGAAGAATTTCGTCATTTATTTTTGCTTTCGTGTTGTATACGCTCGTCGTTTATTGCTCTCAGAGGAAGCCAAATAACGTGCAATAAATTGCCACAAGAGACGTAATGAGGCCGACAAATGAGTGGAAATTTAATTACTTGAACAACAAACTAAACGCGATTGAAACAAAACAGTTACGAAGCAAAAAGGTTTCAATAATCAATTTCAATTTAGAAAAGCTTTATCGATTAGTTTTGACATGCAGATACTCAGTTGTTGCTTTACTCACTTAATTTTATTGTTTTGTGATGTAAATGAAGCAGGGAAATTGAATTTCGTTCATTGTCTTTGTGGTTAAAGATCAAATGACTTTGATTAAGAGGAAATTTATTGAAAACTGAAGCTTTTGGACTGATAAAATTTAACATTAATTAAGAAGCTTTCATTGAGCTTTTTTGGTATTCTCGTATGAGCTTTAAAACTCTTCTCCCTTCACTTAAGCACTCTCAGCTTAATTTTAATGAACTGAACCATAACATTTATTTGCATTTATTTTATTCAACCATAATAAAATTTATTTTGCAATAGTTCACGTTTTCATTATGATTCAAGTGCCCTGAAGTAAATTTGCATATTTTAATCAAAAGCTTTCGCATTCTGACGCTCATTTACATTTTCATCAAAAATGAAATCGATTACACAGTGGAACTTTTTATTCGCTTTAATTATGATTTTAATACACTCATCTGAAATGAAGAATTAATGAAATTCATTAAACTTTGCAAATGTGAATTAAGCGAAAGAAAGAAAAACTAAAAAATGTAAATCAACTTTTTATTAATGCAGAGTTTTTCAACAACTAACGAACATACAAACAAAACTCAACTTCAAGAGCTCAAGCAGCATTTTCCTCTAGCTTTGCTTTGACACTCGAACTACAGTAACAGTTTCAAGAAGCAATCTAAGGTCTTCCAACCTTGCAATCATAAACTCTGGCAAATTGTTGAGTATAAAGCAGAGTACATGTTGCGGCGTTGTTCTCAAAAGTCATCTCCGGAACTGAAATGAGAAATGAGAAATATTTTCAAGCATCTGCTTTTATTTATGAAATATTAATGTGAAAAAACAAACTGGAAACTGTTTTTCATACCTTTATGCTCAGGATTAATGGAAACTTTGAAAATGTATTGTCCAAAATCAATTTCTGTTATATCGATCCATTGACAGTCGATGTTGTATTTGTAAATATCATAACAGCCAACGGATATACCTTCGAGGGTTGACAATTGACAGTCAAGTAAATAAGAAAGAAAAAGGAAAAAAAGACGTTCATGAAATATTCATCGTTTAAATTTTAGATTCACGAACCTTGATCTCCATAATTGGCGCATGCATATCGTGCTTCTACACCTTCAAGACATAAGTTATCCTCCAAACAAAACGACGCCTTGTGACCCTCTGCGACCTTTTCTCCTTTATCGTTTATGATGTCGAACGTTGCAAACACCTCCATGGAGTGGTAGTGCCTGCAATAATCCAAACAAACAAGCAAGCAAAAGGAATTAAAACGGAAAAAAGTCATGCAAGGAATTTTTAATAAATTTTAATCTTACATGTGACATAAATGAAATTCCCACAAGTTTTTCGGAATGTGCGGTCGAAAGTCGTCGGTTCCATTATTTAAAACTTTTGCGGTAAATTTTAACAAGCGACGTGTCTCCAGATGCCAATTTGTATTCTCTTTCTGTATTTCATAAGCTTGCGATGCAACACAATTCTCTTCCATAGCGCAGGTGAGAAAATAAAGCGGTCGATCTTCCAAATGTGCTGTTGTTTCCAATTCTGTCTCATCAATTACTAAGTCAGGCATCCTTTTGACACATGAAACACCAGCAACATGGTGTTTATTGCCATGACATTTTCCGTGCTTTCCAAATCCTTCAAATTTGCAATCCGACAGCTTTGTTTCATTTCCAATGCATTCAGTTCCGGTAAGCAAAATGTGTGAGCCATTTGAGCCACCGAAGAAATTAGTTTGAAAAGCTTCGTTAGCGTAGCCGAGGTTGAGTTCTTTACAAATGACATTTGCTTCTATCAACGACCAACCGTCACCACAAATGTCACCATATGGTCCATTGCCGAATTTCACTTCAACACGTCCTTCTTCCGCAACTCTACCACCAACTAATCTAACTTTCATATTCTCTTTCGAATTGTATTTGAACTTTGGTGACATTGAATGAACTTTCACATCTTTTTTTACTGCTGGTTTTTCTTTTTCTACATTACAGACGACACCAGCAGCTTCAGATTGTTCGCAATCACTTTGACCCCAACCGTCAAAGCGACATTGTGACAATTGCTTTTCTTGTCCAGTGCAATACAAATTGTCCATCCAAAACTTTCGACGGGCTTTGCCAAACAAACCACTATGTGTTGCTTTACCACCAAGATGATAATTCAACTGTTTGCACACAACTTCAGCTTCATATTTGTCCCACTCATCATCACAAATGTTACCCCATTTCCCTTTGTGAAAAATTTCTACATTTCCCTCGTGTGCTTCTTTTCCACCGACAAGTCTGATGGCACCTTCATCTTTCTTAGCTCGTTTCAAGTGTCTTTGAACTAATTTCTGACGCTCGGATAAGGCATCGTTTGTCGAGTAAGCACAAAATACAAACGTGATGGAAATAGAAAGAATGAAAGCATTTCCAAAGCTTATCCACATTATCGCTGGCACTCACAGTTTAGAAGAGATAAAAATAAATGTTTCACTTTAAATGCTACAACTCTAAACACTTCGATTTCAAAATGTCGAATGAAATGATTTTCTAACGTCTCGACTGTCGTGTTTTGACCATATGATGATGATGATGACTTCATAGATTCGCTTGCTTTCAAAAACTGTATCCGAGTATCGTTCCATAACCTTATAAAAATTTCTTTGAATTAAATAAATTCAAAAAATGGGCGTCGATAAAAATGTCTCACCGAGTCTTGTTAGACAAAAAATTCATTTTCGCTTTTTTTAAAACGTATTTGAAGATAAAATAAAAAGAAGTGAAGGTCAGACAGAAGCTAAATTATGAGCTGATTTGGAAGACAGAAAGAACATATTCAGATATCTGATCTTAAATAACTCCATAAATATTCTGACATCTGCTAAATGAATCAGTTGAATCTGAAAAAGATTTGAAACGTGATGTTTATCACGCAGTTCAATGCTTGACCGAAATATTTCTCTCAACCTACATCAATATTTTCATTTTGATGACGTCGCTACTTTTGCTGACGAGTCTTTGAGAATATCTTTGGGTCTTTGGGTTTGGCATAAAACATGTGCGTTAAATAGATGGCTTGGAAAATGAGTTGATGATTAAGATTACTTATAAACTTGATTTATTCTCATCTGTGTATCCTTCACTATCCAGTCCAAGATTCTCTATGAGTTGCTCCCATTATCACGAAATCTCTTAGCGTTGCTCATACTTAGGAAAGAAGTAAATTGATTTCTATAATAAATCTTATCCTTTTAATCACTACGAAGATAAGCACTGGAACGAAGCTGTGAATCATCATTAAGGAATCTTCTTCATTTACTTTGTATCATCTCTATATGGATTTTTCTTTTTATTTCTTGAAATTTCTTCAATACATTTTTTCAATCTGATTTCAATTTATTTTATTTGTTTAATTTTTTTTTGTTCATACAATTATTGATACTTTCTCATGCAATTAATTATAATTCTCTACAAACTTACTCTGTCTTTACTAACTTTATTAAACTTTAAACTCTAATCTTTTCTGTGATCGTCTTTCATGTTTTTTTTCTAAATTAATCTCTTTTTTTTTGTGTTGAAGATTTACTTTCAATTACCGGGAGGAAAATAAAAGTTTTATTTTTAGGGCAGTTTTTATTAGATTTCTTCATCTTGTTTTTATTGGAAAATCTTCTTTTTTTAACATAATTGGTATCAATTTGGAAATTTAATGCTTCTCTGGATGGGGAATTTGTGCAAAAATCAATTTATTGATCATGATGTAGCGCTATTTTACTTTTTACCTTGCTTAGATTCAACATATTTTAGGGGTTGCTGCTGAATATACTAAACAGAAGTAGGAATGGGAGAAGTTGTGACTCTTTTTATTTACAATTTTTTTGTTTCTTTCGCTACACCAATAAATGCTATCGCCATACCTTGTCTCTCAACAGCAAATACTTTAAATCTCTATTTTCTGACCCAAAAATAAGAAACAACCTTTCCTCAAATGCCCATAAATATATTTCTCGTTTAGCACATTTTTGCACTCGGTAGGCAACATCATTAGTGTGAAGTGTGTAAGAGAGAAAGAATGTGAGAAGGGAGATAGAGAGAGAGATAATGGCAGGAAAATTTGCTCGAGTCAGACACAAAACGAGGGAAAGAAACTTTTTTTCTCGTTTCCTCTAAAATGTAAATTTCACATAATTAATATTAATTTAATGGGATTTCCCTCCCCGAAAGAACGGTCTGATATGTTTTCTAGAACAGAACTACAAGATGGATGTTTAAAGCAGCAGAATTCTTTCTCCTTTTATATTTTTTGTAGAAAAATACATAATTGAATAAAAAGCTTTCTTATGTTGTCGTATTATTCTTTCTCGAGATAAACTCAAATATTTTCACTTTATGATCCTCAACTAAACAGTTTCTTATTTTTTTCTTTTGAGACAACAGTATTGGGAATGAAATAAATCCTTGTTTAGAATAAAAAGTTGCTTATTTAAGATTGTAATGTATTCAAATTGAAACTTGAAGATATTCCCAAAGTTTACTTATGAAAAATAATTTTTTGAATTTGTAAGGCTAAGTTTGCATAACTTACGTTACCGGTTAACGTTGACGTAAGTTTAACGTAATGACATTTTAATGATCTTCATTAAATAATCGATTTTAATACCAGTTTTTCTCAAAGATCATCCTCGCGATATAAAATAGGATAAATCTCCAGCCTATTATCTATAAACGAAAATAAAAATCCTTGACGCTTTATATTGTTTATTCTGCTTTAAGCGTTTGGTTTTAAATTAAGCTTGTTTAGGAGAATTTTCAATTTTTTCTTCCGTCAAGATACTAAATTTAATTTAATTTAATTGGAAGGGAAAAGCGCCGCTTGCAGCGATTTGCTTTTTAGATGAGTTGAAGTGTTTCAGCGCAAATAACAGCACGATAAATACATCCGACCGACGCCAGAGTCGACGCCAAATCTCGAGCTTAGAAAGTGAAACAACATCGGAAAATTCTCTTTTTTTTAGATTCATTAAGCGAGTCGTTTAGTAAAATATTGCAGAGTTGATCTCGAGTTCAGCTTCATGCATAATAAATATTTTTCATGAATATTTTCCCCAAAATCACCAATCCCCTTTGACGCTCCACAATAAGCGTGAGGAAGATTCTATTTATACACAACAGCTTTTGAAAGAGGGAAAAAAGCGAATAGAAAACAAATGCGAATAATTTTTGTTGTTGTTAGACGAATCAATTATTGATTTTTTGTGCGTCCTTTGCACATTTTACATAAAACAGCTAAAAACATAACGACAACAAAACATGAACCAGCAACAATTAATGCCCACTTAACATTCTCATATTCATCGTAATAATCTGAATCGTGCTCCGACTTCCTACACAACTCAGCTGACTCATCGTTCAGCAAGTGACTGTTCTTCAAGTTGAAAATTCCAAACGTCTGAAGTGAAGCTTCTACGTTCTCAATGAGAGCTTCCATCGAATGGAGTTCGTTGTTTGTTTTTGAAGCATTAGGACAATTGACGATGCCATTACACACCAAGTGTTTTGGTAAACATATTGAGGGATTGCTGGGACAAACAAAGTCACAAGGACTCTTCAGCATTTGCGCAGCTGTTGACAATGTACCATCGGGATTGCGAGGTAAATGAAACAACTCCGTCCAAACAAGACTAAAAGCGCTTTTGCCAGGAAAACGATTGTCTCCGGTATATTGAATGATAACTGGTAAAGGATCATCGTTCAAATTATCAAGAGCGCCAAGCTCTGCTGCTGACAATATTGGTAAATTCTTTGCTAAGCTTGCATTCTCGGGACATACAACGAAACGAGGCTCTAGCCGACCAGCAAGATAAACTTCAATTTTTCCAACCTCACAACTTCCATAAATGCCAAATTTTGCTTTATCAACTTTCAACCATAAATCACGTTGCGCTGAAACTTTCAACTCCCAAATACATTTAATGACTTTTTGTGGTGCTCCAGTGACGGGAAGACCAAAAGAGTTTTTATGAGGGAAAATCAATTCACCGTCTGCTTTTGGGCCCATTGTGATTGGTCCACACAGTGGTGGATGAACAAACTCATAATTGGCTGTGAACAATGTGTTTGGATATTTAAAATAATGCTGTGATGCATATTGTCCCAACACAAGCATCTCTAAATTCATCTGGGCGTCTGATGAAATGATTCGAACAGGTCGTGGAATGTTGTCACAAAAACAAGCTAAACGTTGTTGCGTTTTATTCTTCTCTTCCCAGATAATGAGCTTGTCGACACGCTCCTCGTGACATCGAGTGCAAGGTGACGTCGAATATGGAATTTCTTTGAATGAAATTGAAACCATTTCGATAATAACACGAGCAAATGCTCGCTTGTCGTTAATAAATTTATATTGACATCGAACATCGCTCGTTGATGCAATGCGCTTGTAAATCAGCGTGTTTAATGGCGATCGTAAAATGCCATTGGGATGTTCCCAAGCATAAAACACTTCGTCGCATAAAGTATTTGGTACTCCGTTCTTTGCGCCGAACTTTGTGTTATTGAAGAAGTCATAATGTCCCCAGTAGTATAAAGAACTTCCACTATATGAGCCCGTACGACTCAGGAACTTCACAAACATCGACCGTCCCGTGCTGACAAAGTCAATCTTCTCCATCGGCTTCGAAAATGTATCGCAGAAAGTTTTAATAACTCGCGATGGATCGGGAAAATCAGCATCATAAATTGTCAATGATTCGGCACAATCTCCATCTGGCTTAACAATTGGCGCTTCAATGCGATTTATGCGAAAACTTTTAAAATCGAAATAAAGAAAAAGAGAAGAAGAAGAAGAAAATTGGAAAATGTCAAAGTTTGTTCTTCAAAATAAAACAAAAGAAAAGAAAAACTGAAAAGTTTATTTTTCATTCATTGTCAGGGTTGTTAAATCTTTTTTTAAAATTTGTTTGACAAAGTCATGTCAATAGTCATAGTTATTCAATTTTAAAATGATTTATAATATGACACAATTGAGTGTCAAAATCACATCAAAATGTCAGACAACAACCCTGTCCAATATTAAGATTAATATTCTGCGGAGATGTCGAAAGAGCATTTCGCATTATGATAAAAACAAATATTTGTTTAAGTATAAATTCAACCATAAGAAGAGATTGAAATCCTCTCAAGAATTTTTTTTCATTTCAATTCACAGTTTCGCATGCGATGAACTTTGAGGTGGAAATTATGGAAAATTTTCCTTTAACGCTTCTCAAAAGTTTATTTGTTTTTATTTCATTTCATAAGCTTTAAGAAATTCAATGAAAAGCGTCAGGAAAAGGAAAGACTCAAATTTCCGACATCATTCTGGAGAAAATAAAACCTTGAAAGTTTGAAAGATAATCTTTCCTACCTTGGGAAATAAAGTCGAACGATTTCATTCTCGACGCCTTGAATGTGATAGTTGCACGATGTATTCGGTGGATACCAGTGCGCTACACTCAAAAATATTCCCTCAGAGGCACTTGTTTGTTTCAAGGCGTTGGAACTTAGAAGCCAATCGCATGTTCCTTGCTTCACCCCAGCCGGTTCAACATGCCCGGGCCAATTTCCCACATTGAAATGAAATCCGTTGTTGAGCAATGGACCAGCAGGCGATGACACAAATTCAACGTACATGTGCTGAGTCGTTCCTATTCAAATGCAACATAAATACAAACGTGAATGGAAGAATGTAAATGGAATAATTGGGAGAGCAAAGAAAAAACAGAATGAACGGATATTGAAATTACCAATGATACTGAATGGAAATTTGCCCATGCCACAGAACTGTCCAATTATCGGCGCATTTTCGTCACGTCCATCGTGTATCGCAAGCCAATCGTAGGGACAATGTTCAGGCCCAGATCCGATTTCTTTCATAGGACAAGTCATCAGATTTTCGCACCTGTTGGGTTGGAAAGAATTTTTTGTATTAAAATACGTCGATGAACATCTTCGGAGTGACTTTAACTTTGTCTCTGAAGAGACTTGACTTGTTGCTAATATTTACAAAAGATTTTTTTGTTCTCTTTACTTCTTCTTTTTCTTATGTTTAAAATCATGCTTAGTGTCAGTTTTTCTTTTCCTTTTTGATTTTCTTTCTTCTTCATTTTCCTTTTTCTATTATTTAGGATTAAGAAAGAAATCAAAATGAAGTTTTTGACGTTTCAAGATAAGGGAAATATTTTCTCAATCACTTTTAAGAAGTTTTGTATGAAGTTTATCCTAAAAGTTCTTCCAACATCACAATTGAAATGCATTTTGCTTGTGATTTGAACAAAGCTGGTTGTTTTCTTGAATGATTTTTTTGAAAGTTCAATAAAACAGGAATTAATTCTTCTCGAGTATTTCAACATCGGAAAAGTCTACTCAATGTGACTTGTGGAAGTTAAATCAAACTTTTTATGTATCGCATCAGGAATTGAGAAGATGGTTGCATAATTAAATTACAAAATTTCTCGCTAAAAGCTTATTCATGCTCGCACTAATTGCAGGCAGATGTTGAGAAGATTTTTTCTATTTTTTTTATTTTTTTTTCGTTTCTTCAACAAGGATAAGACGTGATCTGAATTTAATTAAAACAGATTAAGGGAAATGTATGGTGTAGAGCGAAATGTCAGATATAAATTAAATTAATGTATAAAATATTGTGAAATTTTCCATTCTGTTCACCTTTGTCCATCAACTGCAAACTGCTCGTTTTGTAAGTAGAGCTTGATAAATGGCTGTCGCGTATGTAAACGATACCGACATTTTAATGCTCGTGGATACAGTCCAGGATAGGCTGGCGATTGCACATAGCACGTTTGAAGTCGACAATCACGAAATTCACGTTCGCAATATGAGCTGAAATATAAAATAGAAGAAAATATATTTAAGCGATGAGCGAGAGACCAACACCGAGTGGATATCAAATTAATCATTCTCAACGAGAGACATTTATTTCATTTTTATGTTTTGTGAAAATAGAAAAGTTTATGAAAACCAACCCTTGAACAATTTCTCCACGTCTGTTTGGATAGAGCTCCGGATGTTGACCATAGCGCAAATAGACTTCAGTTTCAGCTCTCGAGTCGAATGCAAAGTAAGTCTGTGAACGAAAGCGCACAAATATAGTTTGTTAGTGGGTGGATTAACAAGGAAAACTTCCACATCAAAACATAAAATTACCGTGAAGTCAAATTTTCTTTTTATTTTATTAATTAATGAATTAAAACTTTTCCAACAAAGCACAAGAAAATTTTAATCAGTTTAAGAAAAATCTCTTAAATTTTTACAACCCTAAAAGTCAGTTAAATTCTAATTACATCAACCTCAAACTGTAAAAGCAATTTTCCAATATTCAAGAAAAGAAAGAAAATTTGAGAACAAGAAAGAAAAGTTAATTTTTTCAACGATTAATTTTTACGATGTGAAGCGGATTCTTGTGGAAAATCGAATAATGCTTTGAACCTAATATTCTTTGAATATCTTGAGATGTGAAAATCTGCTTTATTCTTATTGAACATAAAATTTAATTACAGCAACCTTTACTGTCTTTGTTTTGCTTTCATTCTGCTTTCATTTATGCTATGGTTGGTTTTCAAACTCACCTGATCTGTAAAGTTGTCGGTGTGAAAAACTACTTTAACGTAGCTTGTTTCGCTAATAAACGTTTGTGGTTGTTCAGCTTCGCCACAGAATGAGCCTGGCTCTCGGCGATTTGAGACATCTGTTTTCGAGTTACCATCGACAATCTTAATAGAGGGAAAAACATCGAAATTAGTGTTCAAGTTATAGAGTTTGAAAGTAGTTTAATACCACTGCCGAACGACATTAAACATTGATTGCTTCCTTAATGTGATCAAACTTTCATATTACAAGCAGATATCTTTGAAATGCACAAACTCAAATTGCACTTCATGCTTCATTTATTATTTATTAAATACAAACTTTTCCCTTCATTTCATCTTATGAATTATAAACTTTCATAAGAATCAAACACCAGGAGGTTTCTCTTTTTAATCTTTTATCCTTATCTGCATAAAAAAAGGAATTGTCGGAAAACTTTTTGCTTTTCTTTTCTTTTTCTTTTATGACACTTACAAAATTTTTTCCTCCTTTTTCCTTCCGATTTTATTCAAAGCAAAAAAAAAAAGCTGAACTTACACGACAACATGAAATGAAAAGCGAGTTAAAGTTTATGACAGCAAATAATAATGATTTTCATGTAGATTTCATTAGAATACACTTTACGTATTCAACCCAGGAAACATTCAAAGAGTGGCAGACAATCAGAGTCGTAAAAAGAAAGCTTTTGACTCCCGAAAGAGCCTTCAACAAAGCGCAGCATTTAATTACATTCAAAGCTCACGGGGAGGAGACGAACAAAACGAGAAAAAGTAATGTCAAAACTTTGGCGTTTCATTTCTCTTAGCGCTTTGCTTTTCTCCTATGAAATGGAATAGCGACGTGTAGATAATAATTTTTTTTCCTACATTTAATGATATCTTGATGCTTGTTTCTTAAGCTTTTAATTATATTTTCATTTCAATTAATTTTCTTAATGAAATTCAAGATTGTCGTCTGTGTTCCACCTTTAATTGTTAAATCTTTTACTTTACATGAAACCGTAACGTTTGAGATTATTAAGGAAAGTGGTAAAGGATGAAATTTATGCTGGCTTACCTGAAGATATCCACCTTCGCAATGTGTTGAGTTCACAAGTGTTCCAACTTTAAATTTTTTGAATGTTAATCGAAGCACCCAATCTTTGGGAATACCACGAATACTTTTGAATCGATACCAACAGGTCAGCGGGCGATGACGATTCAAATATGTTAGTGGGGGTGATGATACATCCACATAAATATCAACTGTCTTATTACAATGATCATCAGTAGATTCGGTGGGCACTAATGGATTTCCAGCTGAAAATATTTTTGTTTTGGTTTCTTTTTCCTTCTCATCATATGAGTCATAACAATAAGATAATCTTAAGATTCTGTTGATATCAGCAGAATATTTAATTCTTCTGCTGATATCAAAGCGAATAAGAATTTCAATGATAATGAAGAGCAATATTTTTCACTCTATAAAACTTGAGATAAACAAGAAATTGCTTTCCTTGCATGGGTTATTCATTCATGACTATTCACGATGGAACATCATAAGTTAATGTCGAGTCGAGCGACACAATCAACGAGAAGATGGAGAACGAGATTTCACTGAAAATCATAAACGATAAAAAACGAAGAAGACATCGCAATAAAAATTATAATAAAATCTTAGCTTTTGTTATCACCATTGTTTGAAAATTTGCTTCCGTTGTCTTCCACGTCTTATTGTACTTCTTAAAACATCAAATAAATAAAAATTTTCGTGTAAAATGAGAGCGAAGATTGTAGAAGATTTATCCTTTTAAGCAGTTTCCGTGAGTTTTCTCATTTGAACTTAAATAAAAACAGTGCCGGATTTGATGGCACTTAAAAGTGGAATTTGCAAGCATCACGTTCGCCTTTCCTCGCTTTATTTTGTTATAAAACACAAGCAGTTCTTCAATTCGCACTCTTATCTTTATGTCTTTTTCTTCAACCTCATTTGTCGTAAAAAATAAAACTTTCCTTCTTCTCTGGTCTGATACGACAAAGAAAAAAAGACAAAATAAAGCAAAGAAATTTTCTATTCTCATCTTAAGGGACAATAAAGTTTATTTTCAGACTTGTTCTCTCGAGAGCTTTTTTCACAAATTTTAATTTTCTCTGTGTGTCTCTTTTTTCATTGTTTTCACAAATTTTTTTTACGATCATAAAATATAATTCTTTTTGTTTGTATTTTTTTTCTCTTCCTTTTATTATTTTTTACGTCGCACCGTTTGTGATCTTTAAACTCTTGAATGCTGAGGATATAAGAATTCTGTTTTTCGCATTCATAAAAACATAATGCCGAACGATATTTTCCTTACACCACCCCCACGCTCACAAAAAAAAAGAAAGAAAAAATTATCGCGCAACAATGAATGCGGAATATAAATAAAATATAATTTTCATAACAGAATATAAAATCCCTTGAGGTTAAAGCTTTCGAAACGACACGAATTTCTTCCCTCCACCTCGTATGTGTTTCTCTAACGAACGAGTTTTAATAAAAAAAAAATATGTGATCACAATTCCATATTTTTTTCTCAATATTAGTCTACAACTTCATCCATCCCAAACTCTCATTCTTATAACAAGTGTTTATGTTTGTCGTTTTATCACAACTATATCATATCACAGCGTCACTGTTATATATTTTTATTCTTCACTCTTTCCATTTCTTTCTCTCCTGCCTTCGTCCTATCTTACTGCGTCAACTTTCGCTTAACATGTGAGGTTGACTTCAGATTATGTATGAGATATCCTAAGTCGAATATGTGTACACTTGAGAAACTTTCACAACCTTCGCTTCCTTTTTTTATTTTTCATAATTTCATTCTCATTCATTGAATTTTTATCTGCACAGCTATAACAATATATGTCTATATAGGATATTTACTTATGTGCACATAATTCTCTTTAGCTTTCACTTCACAATATTTTGTGTTTCGCTTATTATGTTCTTTCCTTTTCCCAGCCTTTTATTTCTTTTTTCTTTCCTTCTTTTGTTTTACATCAGAAAAGTTCCTTATCGCAACGAGCGAGTTTTATGGATTTTTTTGTGTCTTACATAGATATTTTGTTTTTTGTTAAATAAATAAAAAAAAAAGTTCGCTCAAGAAAATGAAGAAGCGCTCATATTGAAATTCATTCTTTAAAATTGACTTAAAACGTGAAACAGCACGCACCAGTTGTTGCCATAATGAATCGTGATAAATTGACTTCAATTGAGTGAAATTTTTCTCGATGTCATGACTTTTACGACAATTTGCATATTTTTGTAAAGCATTGTCACATAAATAAGTAAAAGTCATTCATTATGATTTCTGTTGTTACTTGAATGGTAGAATGGATGAGAGTTTATTTGAGTTGAATGAATGTGATCTTCACATTTTAAACAAAATTTCATTCAAATGAACGCTCACATATATTCATGTATTTATGAATTATGTGAATAAACATTTGATGATACAATTAGTGATAAAAGGAGTTGAAAAATATTGCGATTCTTACGCTGAACCTTTAATGTAAGTAATAAAAGAAATCACCTCGCTTCTGTAGTGGTATCGACGTTGGTGGTGTTGAAGTTTGCACAAGCGCAAATATTAACGAGATAAATAAGATTTTTATCCATATTTTGGTGATTTCACTTAAAATTTTATGTGTCGAGTGGTGTCGACCGACTGCGGAAGAATTATCCATTGACAAAGTCGTTCCAAGCATTATGTCACGTTGTCTCTTGTTCGTTCAATGAATTATTGTGTAATAACATAATTTTCTGTAATTTTCTATTATATTCGCTTATTTAAACGCAATAGGAATTTATTTCATTTGTCTCCAAATCAATGAAACAGCATAAATACTTTGTGAACACAACCGAAAATCCTTTTGACAAATATTACTCCATATGATTTATTTTCTATCTTGATTATAATATTCACGAAGCCGGCTTTTTTCACGTCTTAACAATTCAACGTCACGATAGAGACTAAAGCTTCGTGCGATATTTTCCTGCGCGATAATCGAGAATTTTCACATTCTTAGCTTTTCTCTCAATTTCATTTCGTGAGAGTGAGGACGACAGCATGTTCTGAACGAATCTGGCAACATCGCATTATGCTTTAAAAGGAATGAAGACCCTCAAAGTGCAACAAAGCTATTCAAAAATTCAAAGCGCAATCAACACGTGTTAATATCATAAATCAGAGAACTTTTGTTATGAAATTTAAATACAAAATATTCAAATGAATATTAAATGTTTATAATAAATTCAATTCAGTTATTCTAAATCACGATAAGACTTTTCAATGATTTATAACTGGATAATTGTTTGGAAGCTTATGATTAATATCAGTTGTTGCTAGGACAATATCATCACTATCCGTCAAAATATTAAATAGAGACGCTGATATTTTTCAATTAATCTCTTTGTAAAAGCTTCTACAGTAATGATTTCTATAGCATAATAAACATTTCTTGGAAAATCTTTCTCTTTTAATAACTTCAAACGCGCATACTTCAGATTTAAATTGATTTCAATTGGAAATAAAATGAAAACAGATTAATTAAATTAGAATTCATAATCAGAATATTTTTATTGTATAAATTATTATTTCATTTCTATCTGTGATTGCTGAACATGAATTAAAGACGTAATAAAAATAAAAATTTCATTAAAATTCTCTCAAAACGAAATCTTTATGAGCATGAAACTTTTGATAATAAACTGTCTTAATAAATGTTCTTCAAGTTCCGGTGAATTCACATAAAGTATATGTGGAAATGTCGAAAAAAGCCGTCGCCTAGCATTTCGTCTTTCTATCATGCCAGAAAACTTTGTTCATTTAATTCAGCTCAATTATCATGAATGGAATTTTATTCCACATCTTCAGTCTGGCAGATGAAAAAGTTCTATTTTTTTTGTAGATAATTTTCAAAGCTATAAGAAAAGCTTTATGAGTTTTAATCTGAAGTAAAAGTCATTAGTCATGAGTAATTACAAAAGCTTTAAACCTTAAATTTTAAGATTCGCTCCAGGAATGTTTATCAAGGATAAAATTGAGTTAATTTCATTGTTAAAAGTTTCTTACCCAGAAAAACACCCAGTTTGGTGTTCCATAGAAAGCTTTTCTTGGTGTTAAATGCCTGATTTTCAACTTGGTTGAATTGAATATCTTAAACATTTAAAAAATTAAGTTCATTAACTTACATCTTTCACTAAAGGCGTTTAACTCACCATAAACTGAATGAAATCGGCTTATACAAACAATAATTATGTACTGCAATTAGACAACAATAGTTTCGCAATTTATTTTCATATAACATCAATTATCTAACTAAGGAAAAGAAAATGAAATCAATTTGTTGAAACTAAGAAAATGAAAGAAAATTACTGAAAGAATGAAAGAAAAGAACTTTTCTTTTATTTTTTTCGCTGTCATTAATTGCTTGTGGAAAAGTTTCTTTCCAATTCAATGGATACGATGATAATGATTTTTGGTTTTGTTTAGAAACGATATTGTGCCTCAAAAAAGAAGGAAACGAAAAAAAAAGTTCCTTTCAATAATACTTAATGGATTACACTTTCGTTTGAATTGTGATTGAAGCTTCATCTCCAGACAAGTACTCATCAATATTGCTTGTTAGCTTTATCCACTTAACATTGGATTGGAAAATCAACATCAAATATTGGAAGGTTTTTCTTCTTTAACTTTCATCTGTTTAATCAAGATCCTTGTCAGACTTTCTGATATATTTTATGTCAACATTTGACTAAAGAATTTGATTTTCGACCCTTCAACATCGAGGTGAAAAATGGAGAAAATTAAACTTTGATATTGTTGTTGATGTTTGAGAGTAATTTTCGTAAGTTTGTTGATGTTTTACCTTAGCAGTGATACTTTGAAAACAAAGCTTCATCTTCTAGAACCATTAATGAAGTTTGTGTTTGTTTTAACTGTTTGAAATTAGAAATTGAAAGATTCATCAGAATTTGAGTCTCTTCTGCATTTTCTCGATTCAAGAACATGAAAATTCATGGGAGGATGTTTAAATTATTTATTTATTTACTTTCCTTGTCGTTTGAATGGAAATTCATTTCAATGCTCAAGTCTGAATGGATTTAATCTTGCAAAGAGTTCTACTTTCATTTCCATTTGCCTTTAATTCTTCTTGTGGAAAATCAAACGATCTTCATATCAAAGCCCTTTTAAATTTCCTTTCATGTCTTTATTTACCAACCATCCAAGCAACGATAAGTTTCGCTATTGTCTGTTGCGATTTTTATTTTGCGGTGAAGTTTTCTTTATAAGATTCTACTTGAAAAGCATTTCTTTATATTTTAAAGTATATTCAACAAGAAATGCACAATAGATTTTATTTTCCGGAGCTTTTAATAAGCATAATGTCGTAGAAAGGAAATTATTAAGAACATAAAATTTTCAGCATGCGGAAAAAGTTCTTTTCAACATATTTTTTTTCACGTTAATCCCATGATGAGATGAGGTTCAGGTTTTTTTTCTGTTGTTGGTTTTTATCTTTCCTTCTCCTTCGCCTCAAAGCACTGTTTGTGAATACTCTATGATGAGACTTACTTAAAAATTCATAAGTCCCATGCATGGCAAACATAGAAAAGGCTCTGTTGGAGCTAGTGCTTGTATGCGGGAGTCATGACAATAAATGACAACGTTGTCAATGTGGTATCTGTTAAGCTTAAGCTTTTGCGGTAATACTTTGAATAAAAAAGAAGAATTTTTATGAAAAGAGCTTTTATGGAAATATCCTTAAAATCTTTGAGTGTATTCAGAGCAAGTGGAGCAGATGAAATGCATGTTAAATGTAGTTTTCCTTGCGATGGCATTAGATTTTATCGACTAGATTAGTTTGAACATTACAAGAGGAATCATGAAGATATTTGTTTCATAAAAGCTTTAACGATTTTGAGAAAATCATTGGCCACTTTGTTTAAGCATAAATTTTATGTCATCATAAACTTTGTTTTAATTTTTATCTCTTCATCAAGATAAAATAAATAATTGCACAAATAAAACTATTTACAAGAACAAACTTAAACAAAAAAGAAAAGCTTCACTTCGTTAATCAACTGTCGAGGCGACACCGGTTGTAAAGAAATCAGACGAATGTCTCTCCAATTTTAAGAAACTTAGCGACATTCTTCATTTTCTTTGAAGATATTTTTTATTCCTTTCTTTTAATTTATAAAGTTTTCCGGTTCTATAAAGTTCTGAAAACTTTCATCACTCGCAATGACTTGAAGTTATTGAAGCTTCATCTTAAAATATAAAAAAGACCTTCAAGATGAATAAAAACGTAGAGAAAAGTTTCCTTGATTCAGCAAATTATTTTCAAAAAAATTTCCCACAAAATTTTCATTGAAAACTTTTGCTCGTCCATAAATAGAAAGAAGTTAAGGATGAAGCTTCTGAATTATAGGTATATTTTACCCGGCATTTTTGAAATTTCGGTTAACCGAAGGAACGAAGAAAAGAAACTCGGTTAACCGAAATCTTAAAATATTTATATAAATTTAATTATTCAACATTAAAAATAAAAAAGAATGCTTCTTATGCATGTTTTCACTCTTCAGAAGTTTCATACATCGGTGAAAAATTCTGAAAATGAACTCGAAACGTCCCAAGAGGGTAATTAGTGATTTTTTAAGACTTAAGGTATGACTCATACTGATTTTCAGAAGTTTCATACATCGGTGAAAAATTCTGAAAATGAACTCGCAAAACGTCCCAAGAGGGTAATTAGTGATTTTTTTAAGACTTAAGGTATGACTAATACTGATTTTCAGAAGTTTCATACATCGGTGAAAAATTCTGAAAATGAACTCGAAACGTCCCAAGAGGGTAATTAGTGATTTTTTAAGACTTAAGGTATGACTCATACTGATTTTCAGAAGTTTCATACATCGGTGAAAAATTCTGAAAATGAATTCGAAACGTCCCAAGAGGGTAATTAGTGATTTTTTAAGACTTAAGGACTCATACCGTAATGGTTTTTTCAGAAGAGATAGAAATCTCGGTTAACCTACATAGTATTCGAAATAACCAAAAAACAGGCGGTCATCGGTTCTCGGTTACCGGTTTTGATATCTCAATTCTGAATGCTTACAATTTGAAACGNCATGGAAGGTTTTTAGCCAGGCACAGATGTAAATTGTAAAGCTCAAGCTTGAAAGATTCAATTCTTCTGTAGTGCTTCTTGATCTCCATTTTTAAAAAGACGTCAGAAGTGATTTTATCAGTATGAATCGAAATCTTCTGAAGATGACAGCTTTGCTGTCGAAATTCGCGAATTAAGGTATTTTAATATGTTAGTAAAAAGTATAAGAGTGTTTTCGTGTTTATATTCGTATAATTAGTGTTCAACTTTTTACGGTTCTCGTCCAAAACATTAAATAAGGGTAATTAGTGATTTTTTAAGACTTTAGGTATGACTCATACCGTAATGGTTTTTTTCAGAAGAGATAGAAATCTCGGTTAACCTAGTACTCGAAATAACCAAAAAACAGGCGGTCATCAGTTCTCGGTTACCGGTTTTGATATCTCAATTCTGAATGCTTACAATTTGAAACGAAAACAAAGAATAAGAACAACTTTGAGTTCAATATTGATAGGATGGATGATAATGTTTTGTATACCGTTCTTATGAGATTGAAGAAAGTTGAAGTTTTCGGCTTTTCCTTTAAGAAAACAAAATTTATTTTCGCTTCCATTGATATTCGGAAACTTTTAGTTTGCGTAACTTTCATTGGCTCGCTTTCTCCGGTCACTTTTAAAGTCGCTTTTCATGATGTTTAAAGTTTTGCAATTAAGTAAACATTTTTGTGTGGCAAATGTTTTAGTTTGGAAATTGCTGACAATTGGAAAGGAAGTTGGAAGTTAAATATCGAGAGACTCGTTTGTGAAACGTTTTACAATAAAAGGATTAGCATGAAGTCCTAACTGTGCAGTTACAAGAAACCCTTAAAGCTCTCCAAATAGCAATTTCAACAAACAATGTTGAAAGTAAAGCAATAAAGCAATCGGAAAGATTTTTATTCTTCTCTTTCTTTCGTTTCTCTATGTCGAATTCCATTTATCCAATCTGTTAATCAAGGTTCATGGGTTTAACGTTTAAATGCCCTTTGGCGATTCTGATTCTCTCGTTTTTGCTTTCAAATGGCTTCATTTCATTTCACAATCTTAGCAACAGCGAAAAGAAACATAAATTCTCGACACATAAATTCGTAATCCCAGAAATTCAATTTCCTAATCTACAGGTTAGCCATGGTCCTGGTCCATAGTTGAACTGCGAAAGAGAAAGCAATAAGCTTCGTTACGAAATTAATGGTTAACGTACCAGAAATAAACGAATCAATAATGTAAGGATGTAATAAAAAAATTGAAAGGGAAATGTTGTAAGCATGAAGCAATTTATAGGATCCGTTTTATTTGCTACTGAACTTTTCAACATGCTTCATATTTAGAGCATAAAACCTGATGGAAAGAAGAGAGAATCGTAAGAAGAAAATCGATTTGAACTCTAACGAGTCGCATTTCAACCGCACTCACTAAAGTCAGAGTAAAGTCAGCCTCGATATTTATGCTTTTTTTCTTCTTCCTTACCGGAATAATGTAATTTGATAGCGAAAAAGGCTTATTGAATAACAAAATCCTTAAATAAATTGGATAAAAAGGGCTGCATTACAGCCGGAGGGGAAATAAGCCGTCGAGACGAGAAAAGCTTCGTAATAAATCACAAGAGAGGTTCAAAAAAGCAGAAACCGAACGTGAAAAATCTCTGATCAGTAGCTTGACTTTATAAAGATGCTTTCTCGATTGATTTCTTTTATACTCATTGCAAGCTTTCATTTACGTTTCGTTTCGAATTGATTTTTGACAGTGCCCATATAATCGCTTTGAGGAAATTGAAAATTGAGCATTTCATCCTCGATTTTATCCCCTCTTAGCACGAATAATCTACATATGGTCATGAATGATTTATGATTTAGGATAATTTATGTGGGTGGGCTTTGAACAGAAAGCTAGCAGAGTTATGTAAAGTGTTTGAAGATAAAGAAGATGAAGGAGCTTTTGAATCTAAGCTTTCATAAGAGATAAAAATTTATTTGTTGAAGTCGAAATGAAACCTTTCCTGCAATGAATTTGATTTGTATTGTTGCTATCTTCAATGAAATGAGGATTTGTAGATATTTCTCACGAACTCAAATTTAGCATTGCAAATGATATGAGAAATATTTTCTGAAGAATTTCTTTCAAAAGCTTTCAATAAAACCTTTTGATTGATTTTTAATTGAATGGGATGAAAAATTTTCCATTAAATTTTCATTTAATTTGAAGATTCTTGATTGATTTTTTTTATTTCAATGATCATCAATGAGTTTAAATTTTGTGTTATTAGAAAAAGTTTTAAAATCTTCTCTAATGGCTTCATGATGAATCTGCTGAATTTACTGAGAAAATGTTGAGATGTGCTTTTATAAATGTTTAAATCATGGTTGCGTTTTGACTCTTTTACAGTAAATTTACATCGTAAATTCAGTCAAACGTAACATGATCATCCATCACTATCAAATAACAAGAAACCAAACTTTTCTCTCAATAATTTGCCTTCAAAGGTGACATTCTGTTAAAATTTTCGTCCTAAATAATCAAAACCAAATGAATTTTTGAATGTTCGGATCGCTTCTAATTACGGTTTCAAATCGCATGAGATTCCTGAATTCCAATAAAAATTCTTCTTGCTTCAAATTCTTCATGCTCAAAAGCTTTCATATGGAAATTGATAGTTTATCCTTTTTCAATTTTCCAATTGAATTTTACACCCACAACACGTCCAACCTGAAAAGCCATTTTCACAATCAGTCGATGTAGGGTGGATGAAAATTTGCATAAATATTCACTCAATTCGATACGAGACGTTTTAAAAGGGTGAGAAGGAAACGTTCAAGTGGTTGGATGCTTAAAACGAGATCGCCATTGTTATCATCAGTTCAATGTCGGAAGATATTTTCTTTAGACGAAACCCTTCTCACATTACTTTCATTGTGTCGAACTAAGTGGACGAATCAGGTGTGACGTGACAAATTAACTGATCAATCGATATAAATATACATTGTAAATGTTTCTACGTCAAAGTTTAGTCAACAATCCCAAAGATATGCCCAAAGGACATTTTCCTTTAACTGTAAACTTTTCTTCTCCATCATTTGCTACCTGAACGTCAAAACAAAATAAAAAACTTTTTTGTATTCTTCTCACATATCACACACAAAATAAACTTCTCGATTTCATTCATCGTCTTTGATTATTCAATATTTACAATGACAATGCATTCTGTGAAGTGATAAGCCTTAGAAATTTTTCGTTTGAATTTCATTTGATTTGATAAATATGTTCAACAAATAGTTACACTTTATTCAGATATTTGTATAATTTGTTTCTACATTAGCGATATTACTACGTAAATTTTCAACTACGTTTTGATATTTCTTATATTTTGATTTCATTCACAGATCTAAGCATGATTTTGGATTATGAAATTGTTCGATTAATTTCCTTCTTGTGGTAAGTGGAAAGAAAATTCTGATCGATATTTTATCGGAAAGCTTCCGATTGACATTTATTGAAGAAAAAGGATTGTTTAAGCTTTAAATTATTACCACAAGAACAAAGTTGAAGTCAGTCAAATTATCACAATTTATAAGATTACTTAACTGGGTCTGTACGGAAATTAAATCACGTCTTTTTTTAAGTTTTGTCGATTTCCTGATAAGAAATAAAAATTCTCGTCAATGGTTAACAACTTATGGACATTTCCTACACATCCCTGTACTTTTACTTGCTAATACGAAAAAGTGACGTATTGCAAACAATAAAATAAAATATCAAAAAAAAAGTTTATAAACATGACTTGGTCCATGGTTTGAAAGTGTAAAGCTCAGTTGAATGGCTTAAGACACAAATTGTATGAGAACAAAACTTATGGCAGAACCAAATGTAAGTCCAATTCCCATGAATGCAGCCATCATCGATGACGTCATCTCTTTTTCATGCTCTTCGACCACACTGGAAATTCAACAATAAATTAATTTTTCTTTCTCATAATTTAATTAGTTTCAGTAAGAAGACTTACGTGGGAGCATAAATCAAGCTGATGTTGGCGATGTAACCGTTTGAAATAGCAAAAAATGTCATAAGTAAGATGAAAACTTCATCAGAATAAATAAGAACGGGAAGCGGATGCTTTTGTGTTATGTTGCAAAGTAGAAATGCTGGCACAAAGCCAACTCTCAACACTGTTAAGAAAGCAACGAGCTTTGGTTTGTTTTTCGGTCTTTTAATCCATCCAGATAAGATTCTTCCAATGTAATCGCCAGCATTGAAAAGTAAGTAATTTAAAACCGGTAAGAAGTAAATGTCATTCCACGCATGATGATGTCCACGATTGACAGAAGTTATCAAAACTGTTATAGCTGGATAAACACTCAAAGTTGTAACAAAAACAAGCCAAACAGAGAATCCGTGAACCCAAATTTTATCATAAATTTTACGCCAATTTGGTTGAAGATAATTTCGATTGATTGTCGCGAGTGTTGTTGCTGTAACAGCTGGCGATGATAAAGGACTGGTGTCGGTGTTAACAGAGAAATGGTTTGCCTTGACATGCGATTGATTAACGTGGAACTTGAAGAAAAGAGTCTTCGAGACGAATAAATAAAGGAAGAGTGAAAGGACGAGCATTCCTGTTCCGACCATGAAGTAGATAAAAGCACTGACTGTTGGTGCTGTAGTAAATGTAATAGAAATGACTTCAGCCAGTGCTGTAAAAACCCCACCAAGCGCTTGTCCACTCATCACTGCACTTATATATTCACTCGAAAACATTCCAGCGATTCCAAACAATCCTCCAGATAAAATTGCTGAGAAAATGTTGACAATAAAAACTATCAACAGAGTGAAATAAAAGAAAGGATTCTGAAAACCATCAGTGTCGACTTTAACAAACGCTGTTGTTACAGAAAACAGCAAAAGAATTATAACAATTGATCCAACCATGCGAAGCTTAAGTGAGACCCTAAAATAAATTTAAACGTTAAATTGCAATTAAAATTATTTTGTTTCTTATTTAACTCACTTGTGACTATAAAATGCGTTGAGTATTAAGAAAAGTGTGGTGGGAATTGCTGAACACATAGCAAGGTCAGGCTGGAACTGAATCTGTCGTGGTGTTAAGATGTCAGTATTGTTACTTGTCAGGTTACGGAATTTATATTGCCAATATTCTTCAGCTGTCATGAAAAAGTTCCATGGCAATAAAGTTGCCCTAGATTCAAAGAAAATGAGTCATGAAAATGTCGATTTCATTATTTTACATGAAAACTTACATTCCTAAAATATAGAATGCAATATAAGCGAAGTTGAATCTATCAACAGGCATGCTTGAACTTCTTCTGAAAGATTCTTTAATCTCTTGTTGAGATCCAGAACGATTTTCTGGATTGTTATCACCAGCTTCACTGTCACTCAACTCTTCATTATCGTGAGTGAGTAAGAGAGGGTTCCTCGATGGAGATTCCATTATTTAAATACTAATTACGCACTTATTTTGTTGATAACAAGAATGATAAGAAATTTTCTAACAATAACAAAATTCACAGATTTCTGTTTAACTTTTCCGTAATCATTAAAATGATTGCATTTATAAGTATGAACACTAACTCTTTAGTGTAAAGCTCGCACTATACTGATATTTAACATTTGCAATCTCTTTATAACTACATTTGTTATCTTGAAGTAGTTAAAATTTTCTTTGTTTTCTTAATTTATGCTAAGTTTTAGTACAAATGTTTTTTGATGTTTCAGTGCCATCTATCGGAAAATGTTCCAACTATTTGATGTTTTTCAAATTTTAAAACAACCGTTAAATTCTGTAGAGCAACATTTTATTTGACCGTCAATTATCCTTTAAACTCAGATCAGATTATTATTCGTTTTGTGTCTTTCAATAAATTAAATTTGTCTTGTAAAAACTTAACTAGTAAGTTTTAAATCAAAAGTAATATCTTTGCAGTATAAAAATAAAATGAAATTCCAAAGAAATTGTCATGAGAAGAACGATTTATCAAAATACATTATAACAAAGGAGGATTCCATTTGCCGCATTCAAAGTGCAAAACAATCAGAGGCTTTGAAAGATATTGCAAAAAAAGGACAATATGAGGAACTTTTAAATCAAAAACATGTAAACTGCACGTTATCATCAGAAGGACATTTTATTCGCGCTCATTCCCAAATTCTTATTGCGTCTAGCTGTTATTTCAGTGTAAGTTACATCACCAGACAAGTTTTAATCTCGTCTCAATGTTTGCTTTTTTATTTATTTTTTTCACCAGAAACTCATTAAAAATTGGAGAACAAGCAACGAAGCTATAATCCAATTCCATGGAATCCCATTCATGAATATTTGCCTTATTCTGAAGTACATTTACACAGGTCATGTTTCCATGGCGGAGAATCGTCTCGAAAGCTTCTTAGAATTTGCAGAAACAATGGCAGTTATTGAAAAGGACAAAAAAGATCTAATGAAAATAAGTCGCCGTTCTAAGGAAATAGAAAGAAAAAATATGAAAACCATGAAAACTGAAATAAATTCGACCTTTTCAACTGATCATAAATCATATTATGACAATACAAAGTCTCAATTTCAACAAGTTACAATTGAAATCGTAAAAAATAACAAAGACAAAGATGATTCAAAAGTAAATATTATTGGCCACATCAAAAAAGCGTCAAAAGTGGACCGTACTTGCAATGTTTTCTTTCAAGAGTTTATGAGTAAAGAAAAAAATAAACATGCAATTTCGGGTTGTCCAGTAGGTAAAGGAAGAAGAAACTTGGATCGTAATGCCATCAATCGACTGACAGACATCGAGTTTAGGCAATATGCGTACTCATTAGAAGTCCCTGGGATACGCCCAAAACCGGTTAGAATTGTTGATAATGACTCGATGAGCAATGATGATGATGATGATTGTTATGAAGATGATGGTAATGAACATGATGTTGCAATGATCGATGATTCAACAATTGATGACTTCAACATTGCTGATCTTTTCTTGGATGATGAAGGCAATTAATGGAAAGCTTTAGTTAACTTATAAATATATTTAAAAATAAATTAATAATAAATAAATTTTTATTTTCAACTTTTCACTACTAAATTCCTGAACAATAACTTTTGATTACACTCATTGTTAACCACATCCAATTTTCATTCTGAAGTTTCAATTTCCTTGAAAACTTCCTAATGCATGTGATTTTCACTTCAATTATTCGAAATAAATATTTTTAAGCTTTCAACAAAATATTTAGTAAAAGCATCGAATATCCTGAACATTTCCTACATTTCATGACTGATTTATTTCTTCAGGAAATTGCTATGAAATATGCATTATCTGCTTTAATAAAATCTATATTTAAGTTTAAAATGAATTGTTGAAATTGCTGTCACGTGCATGACACGTACGCAAGCTTTAGGGTGGCTTCGATGGGGTGAATCACAAATCTCATGTCAAATCCAACGCACTCAAAAACTTTTACATACGACAAACTTACGAATTCCACCCTCATCGGCTGATAAAAAGCTGTATTTATCGGTAATGAATACGTTGAAGCCTTTTATTCCCTCTTCATTCAATGTTCGGTGATGTTATTAAGCTGGAATTTCATTGACAGTCATATTGATTTTTTCACTCGATTGCGATTTGAGTTTGATTGAATTTCTTTTTTATTTATTTCTGACTTGAATTTCAAAAGAAGAAATCGCGATTTTCTCATTCTTTTCCCCTCAAATCAAATGTCAAAGGTCAAATGATGATGTTGTGTAATATTTTATTGGCTTGATAATAACTTTATTTGATGAAAGTTTTAATAAAATTAAAATGTAAAAGGGTAAACGTAGAAGTCACTTGCATTATCGTGTTGTTTGCTCTAACCATCAATAACTTAATGAAATTCATGACATCAATAATTTTTTTATTATAACAACCACAACAACATCGAATTAGTCAACATGTTATGTTGCATGCTATGTAACTTTATCACATTAAATTGTCTGTTTATTGTTGAATGAACTTCAACGCTTAAAGTTATTGAAATTTGATATTTTACATTTTCTTTTCATTTTTTCAAATGGTCGACTAATTCGATTGTTTGAATTCTATTAAGATCAAATGTTGGTCGCCTTTAATCCTAAACTCTTTCATGAGCGATGTTATGAGCGATGACAACTTAAACTCTTTGAAAATGAAATTATGTGTGTTGTTGGAAGTGAATGATGGCAACCGTCAGGATTATGTTGTTTACGACGTTTAAGTGTTTATAAAATTTCCAACCATGATAAAGTTAGAACGATGGATTGAAAAATTATCATCACTTTCTCGTGCTTCCATCGGTCATAACAATATTAACAACAACAATCGTTGCAAGTTTCTGCTTTCAAACTGTATTTACGTTACACAAAATTTGTTACTTTGAAAAGATTTGAAGTGAAAATCACGCAACCCCAACTAACTATTTCCTTTTCAAGTTGATAACTTTGTTTTTTTTTTTTGCAAAACAAGCAAATAGTTGTTATCAGATCTTATTTTATATGATGGTAAAAAGTTGCAATCTTTTCCCTCAACCATTTGTTTTTACTTAAAACTTAAAAGTTCTTTTGGTTTTCACAAAATTTTCGATCTATTCGGACGGATAGAAAAAAAAAGTTTCATTCCCTTTCGATAGTTTCTTTCCTTAATTTTTCCTTTTTCCTTTTCAAGTTTATAATCGCTTTGGGATTATTGGTGTCTTTAGTTTCTTCAACATTTCCTTTTTGGCTAAGCAAAGAACGATGGAAAACTAGAGAACAAAAAGTTGATTTCATGAACAAAAATGACTTCGGAAAAAGTTTTTTTTTGTTATTCAGATGATACTGAAAAGAGTTGATAAAAGTTGAGTCTATCGAGGGAATTAAACACAATAGTGACAATACAATGTGTGTTTGGTTGTAATCACTAAAGTTTCATCTGCACGCTCTTATCTTAACTGTGCATAAATTCATTCACAGTTTGAAATGAACTACAAGTTTCTCCCCTTTATCCACTACACCCACACACACATCTATACTCACACCCACAAAGTATAACAATACATTATCTAAGATAATAAGGGAAAAGCTCTAGAAAAATTAATTAACAATCAAGAAGAGAAAGTTGGAGAACTGAGAATGTTGCAAAAATGTGGAAATGGCATTCGAAAGGCAATTATCATTTAACTTGATGTGTTTCCATGAAGATTTAGAAACTTACTGCGGGAAAATTTCTCTTCCATCTCCAATTAACCGATGGCTAAAGACTGATGCAAAAGGAAATTTTCTTGTTATTCTTACTTACGACACAAGACGTCATGTTGAGGGATAATAAAATAAAGGAGGAGCAATGAAGATCGATTGTTCGTTTTCCGCATTATGTTGTTTTCCCTTCTCTCATTATGTGTTTTTCCAATCAATGTTCGAACTTCATTTTATCGCTTCAGGTGATGAAGATAACGACGCTTGTGACGATAAAGATGGAATGAAACATTCTTGATTTCATTTTGTAATGTTCCTTATTTTATTTTAACAACTTCAGCTTTAGCCTAAAGTTCTTGGAGTATCTGATTTCATGATCAGCTTAGTTACTAAAGTTTTTAAATCAGAATTTGAAATCTTCAAAATAGGTTTGCTGTTAAAACTTTTTCAACTTTAGATAAGATTTGGGCAGAGCTTAGAAGTTTCTGCCTTCAAATTTCTCCTGTTTTCAAGTCCAGGAAAAGTTTTCTTTGTCTGGAATTTGGGGATGATTAAAATTTGATCTTTCAATCTCGACGTTTTAGTTCATAACTTTTATCCAAATGAATATTGTTGCCTTCATGTTAAGTTAGTAAATATTTATTTGTTCATTAATGTACAACAGAAACGAACAACCGTCTGTAAGTTAAAGGCAGCCTGTAGCGTACAGATCCATTCAGTCATTAATCAGTTTGTTGTTTGGTGGTGGAAATGTGTTTGTAATGACTCTGATTACTCGACAATATTCAAGACTTTCATTTACTTCCAAGATATTCGAAATGAAAAGAGATTTTCCGGGCTTTTCATCAACTGATACTTTTTAATGTTCTTCATCAATTTTAAATTTCTTGAATCAATTTCCATGTTGCATTAAATTAAAATTTAATTAAGTTTCGGAAACATTTCAACAGAAATCTCCTTTCTTATCTTGTTCTACTGCATAATGCCGAAAATTTAAATCATCGAATCAATGTTGAATCTTCTGAGAGCCCATAAATTTTTAATGAATTCCCCATCCAATCACGGCAGTGATGTTATCATCATGGCTGATAATTTATTGACAACTTTGAACATGCTCTTATCATGCAATTTCCATTAGAAACTTTGTCATCACGATTTATTTATCGTCATACAATTGAGTGTAAAATTGCATTTCACTTTTAATTAATTTTGTTATTTCATGTCGTGTACATGTTTAATTCGTCAGAAATTCACATAAGCACTCAAAACTTTCCATACTGTCAGTTCATAGCATGACGAAAAAGTTAAAAGTTTACAACCAAGTCAAGTCGTCCATGTGTGAAAGTTGTAAAGTTCAGTTTCGCTGACATTTTAATTCCGAAACAGTCGAGTATTAAGGAAAAGTTTTCCGCATTATGGATTTTTTCTTAAGTATGTGATCATGATGAGAATACTTTTATTTTTGTTTTTCCAAGCAGTTTCCGGACGAATTAATAGACTTCGAGACTCCCACGGCATAGCAATTCATCTAGTAATTTATGTTGAAACAGCATCGGAAGGATTTGTTTCTGTTATTCAATCATTCACAGCATCGTCCAAATCAGCAAAGCTTTTCAAACGACTCATGAAAGTTGATGAGCTACTAGTGAATGATTTATCAATAAAAATCAATCATGATGATCTTTCTTAACTAATATTTCTTACGACGATAGTAGACTTGATATTATTTTTATCAATTATGCAAGCAACAGCAGATGTTGTCTCACTTTTCATCTAGCTTTTCATTCCAATTTTTATCGCAAGAATTTTCATGCAACGTTTCATGTTTATGGTTCAATTACTCACGATTTATTTGAATGTAATGGTAAAGATTGTCGAGAAATCAATCTGCAATCAACCAATTTTATTGAAGAGTAAAGACACCATTGAATGAAATTGGAGCATAAATTCGAATCACTTGAAGCTTAAAGTGCTTTAGAAAGTGTTCAGAATTTTCTAGGATGCTTCGAATTTGATAAAAGAAAGTTTTCATATTGGATTGATTGTCGGAATGTTTAAGATTGCTTTACATAGACACACGTTTCGTAATGACAAAAGAAACTTTTATTAGTTTTTATCGTCATCGCCTCGACTGGTCTTTTCCACATTCACTATCAGTGTCAGTAGCGTTTCTATAACCAAATTCCCTAATCAATAATCAAATTATTAACGAAGTGATTGACGTTTTTAGGCGGGGCGAGTTGCCTTTCTAATTCATCGCTCCTAACAATGGTGTTCTATCATGAGCATTGGCTGACACGATAGAAAGCTTCTCTCATCAGTTGATGCATCAGAGAATTAACTTCACGACAGGGAAGCTCATCAAATACAATTTCAAAATTCTTTTTATGACGTCAATGAAATTCCTTTTCATATTAAAATTCTTTTTAATTTGGAGATCAGGAATTTCGAACAAGTTCATGTTTTTTGAAAGCTTTCAGAAATAGTTTGTATCGTTACGACATGCAAAGGTCTTTCACTGAAATTGTGTATCGACGTCATGAATTGTTATGCTTTCAAGTCACGTTGGTTACTATGTAGACACATCTACACTAAATGAGGAAACCCAACATTTCGTTTCAACATGTCATTTGCAATGCTTTTTCTTTCTCTCATTGAAAATATTTTCTATTTAAAAATTTATAATAGAAAAAAACGGAAAACTCAGGCGAATAATTAGAAAAACTCTTTCGCCACCATTTTTTTTTTGAAAACTTATTGTTTACTTAGGAAAATATTATCTAGATAAGCAATGTTGTTGAGATTTGCAAGTTTTTAGTTGACCTGAAAGCTTTTCACACGAACAGGGTTTTTGTAAAGATGTTAAAGTCTGCAATGTGTTGTGAAAACAAAGCTTTTTAAACTCACTTCAGCTTCACCAACATAAACATTATCTATTGATCCCCAAACAAAACTCTTTCATCTCAATGACGCATAAATTTTCTTTCTTTTTTTTCATCATTTTTATTCACTTTTTCTTCTGTTTCAATGTTTTTAATCACAACAATTCTTTTTATGTCTAAATGTTTCAAAGTTTTTCATGTATTTTATTTTTGTATATTCAATCTTGATTAGAATTCCTTTTCATTTTTTTTATATTTATATCATCGTGGTTTACATTAGGTTCATTTATTACATTCTGTCTCGTCCCAAAGAGACCAAAAAGTTAATGGAAAGTTTTATTATATATTCATTAAAAGTTTTTTTAATCCATGAGTAATATACAGAAGCACTCAGCTGCGCTATTTTTATCAAGATCAGATCGATTCCACATGCTGATAAATAAAATCATTCACAGATGTAAATTTTTCTTTTAACTTTAAGTTTTTTTCAAGGAGATACATACATAAGCTTTAAGTATTTAAGCAAAGCAATGAAGCTTTGATTTCAAGCGTTTTAATTCATGGAGTGGAATGAAGGAAGAAATGTTTATTTATTTATTTAAGTTAAAAATAAAACGGAAAAACTCGAGGCAATAGATATTTATTAAATTTCTTAACATCGCCTAAAGGAAGTGACGAACATAAAAAGGAATCACGAGTTATGATTCTTCCAAATTGTTCTTCATTCTTTTTATGTTTAAATTTTAATAAATTTTCATTTTGTTTTCTTTCTGAGAAAAGGCACGTAATCTAAAAGAACAGGAATTAGAAGGAGAAGGATCCAATGTTTCATTTGAAGAACTATTAGAATTTTCTTATCATCATTTCCATTTCATTTTTCTTAAGCTAATTTTATTATTCACCACGCCCTATCAACCACCTTGAATTAATGTTTCTTTTGAACATCTTTTCTACCTTTATTTACATATTTCAATTAATTTTCTTTTTTAATTATAAATTTAAGTTTATGAAATATTTTTCATTGGGGTCTTCAAAACCTATTTACGAAAGGAAGAAATGTCTCACATAAAGCTTTTAAAGCTTTCTATCGTCTATCGTAAGACATCTTCATTAAACGATATTGTTTCTTATGATTTATAGAATGATGATTTAATGTTTGTTTTCTTTTATACTCTGGTGGTGGTTCTCGTCCGAAAAAGAGCGAATAAAGATATGAAAGTAGCAACCAAAAAATCAAGTTGAACATAAAAAAGAAACAACATCAACTTGCGGTAAAAAGCTTCTCTTTTTTTTATATTTTCATTTGAAAGCTTTGAATAAATAGCCAAAAAAACTAAAACGACATCCAAGGCAAGAGCAAATAATAACTCACGTTGACATTTCGGACACGAAATTTAAAACAATAAATATTTTGCAACATCGAGAAGTTGGCTAATTTATAATTTGTTGTTTTGCTTTTCCATATTTTCGAATGAAACTCGGATAGTTTACCGTATAAGCGAGCAACTGAAAATTTATGTTTGTATTGTTTTTAAGGCATGTTCCAATATTTTTTCATGACTTTCTATTTATGTTTATTGAGTACATAGACTGTGAGTGGGTGCAAATGAGTTCATTCTCTTTGATTAATGGATTTTCTCCATGTGGATGAGAAACTAGTGTTAGAGTCGCTTTTCAGATTATATTTGTCAGTAATATTTTATTTCTTTTCATGTAACCTCTGAACTTTACCATTCAATAATGTTAATTTCCGACCGTGGTCATTGATTCAACAATTTTTCATATTTACAAATTTTTTTTCCATTAATTTAAGTTTTCTATCTTTAACGATGAATTTTCTGTGATATTTCATTTCGAGAGAAAAGAAAAACAAACAAAAAGTTTTTGTCAATCTTACTTGCTAAGTATTTAAGAATTTAATTCATGAACATTTCTTTTCTTTCTTTTTTCATTAATTAATGATTGTCAACATGTTTAAGGAAATATGTTTTCTTCAAAGTTTTTCTTTTCTTTTATTAAGTGAAACAATTTATTTAACTTTTGATTTTCTTCCTCATTTAAATGTATTTAAATTTTATTAAAGTTCATGCAGAAAGTTGGAAACTTTCATCAAAAAATTTACATCAATTCAAAGTTTGGAGTTCTTGAACTTATCTTAAATTTCTATTTTTATTTCATCTACAACATCAATTCGAAAAGTGCGTTGCATTTCAAAATTTCATTTCCTTTACAAATTTTTATTAAGTTTTTTTTTGATGCAAGGATTCATTCATCAGTCAAGTATGTTGAGGAAGATTTGCAAGAGATTCGAACATTTTTTATATTTTTTAATTTACATTTGATGAGATTCAAATTTAAGTAGTGATGAATACTTAACTTATGAACGATTCCTTGCATCACAATATTGAGAGCTTTTTATCATTTTATCATACATTTAGTGTGAAATAGCTCTCCATACTGCTACAATATTTAATGCTTTTTCCATTGTGTTAATTCCTTCATTTCAAGTTAATCCAAACAGAAGACCATTCAATGGTTTCAATAAAAATTTAAGTCACAAAAGGAAACTCCAGACGACGCATTAAATATATCTTTTAAGCTTTTTCCCACTTCTCACATCATTTACCAAATGATATTGTTGCTTAAAGTAGAGATGGCTTTCATGGGAAAACGTCGAGTTTCTCATCAGATCCAGCTGATAAAACTTATTCTTAAAACACACTCACACACACAGAAAACACTTAGATAAGGAAATAAATTGGAATAATTAAACTCTACAGTTGAGTGCGCATTTCAATTTTAATGGAACGAAAATGATATTGTAAAAGGTTCTTGTCATTCGAATGTTGTAATTAAAATTTGTCGTCTCTAGGTTTCACAATTTAATGTCTGAATTACAATTACATTCCACTCCATTCTGGGAAGTCCTTCCTTTCTTTTTTTCTTCTTTTACAAACAATGAAAGTTTTTTTTGCACCACAAGAATTAAATGTTTAAATTCATTCACACTAATGCTAAGCACTCGAGCATGTGAATATGAATATTTTATGTATTATTTTCATTTGAAAGCAGAAAAACTGAAGAATGAATTCTTTTGTAAACATTTCACTCATCAGTGAAGATCTTTCCTTTCTCTAAGCTCTTCTTTATCCAAATTTTTCTTCATGTTGTTTTTAAGTTACATATATATATATGTATATAAGCATAAACAGGGGTTCATTTTACAGTTACATCTTCATAAATCATTGGAGGAAGCGACATAAACTCTTCCCTTCTCTCTCTCTCTATCTTTCTTATTTAAAAATCAACTTCTGAGAAATATCTTCGCGTGCGCTTGTTAAAAAACATTGAAAGGAATTACAATGAAGAAACATAAATAATTTATTAAAACATAAACAACATTCAAGTGGAATTTAAATTTTCATTTGCCTTGAACCTTCTTTTAGAGATCTGAATTATGTCTAAAGATAAAAATATTTTTTTTCTCTTTTGCTGTTCCATAAACAAATTTCTTTTTGTAAATGAGCTTTTCGATTAAAGCATCAAAATACTAGAAAAGTAGTCAATAAAATAAATAAGAAGCTTTCATGCTGCTTTTCTTTGTGATATGAAAGTTAAGAGGGATGTTTTTTTATTAAATAAATTACATGCGTCAATGGAAAATAATTTCATTAATGAATGAAAAAAAGGTTCGCTTCTCTATGGTACGCCAATGTCTCTGTTAAGTGAACCTACGTCATAAAAATCAATCTTTTATTGTCGTTTGATACGGTGTGGCAAATTTGTAATCAATTCTAATTAAGTGTGCTTTGATATAACTTAGAATTTCATTAAAAGCTTCCTCATTCATCGACTTTCTCGTCTCTTTTTTTCATTGAAATAAATGAACTGAACGAACCCTCCAACAACAGGTTTACGCGAGCGACTTTTCCCCTTTCGTAGAAACACTTTCCTCGCTTCTTGAAAGTGAACAAAGACTTTTCCTTCTTTTACCAATTTTTTTATCGAATATCAATTCCATTAAAATTTGTTAATTCAATGTTAGAAGCGAAAAGTATTGGGAGACGATCATAAATTATGCAAATGTTTTACATTTAAAAAGCTTTCACGATGACGAGAAAAATGAAAATTTAATTACCGAAATATTTTAATTGCTTTCATTAAATTTTATTTCAAATTTTAATTAAGTCATGCTGGAAAATTTCGCGTCATTTACGTACAACTCCCAATACTAAAAAAGATTTTCATTTCCAACAATTTTCTTTTTCAATAAGAGTAAAAGTTTCAAACAACAACAACAACCTTTTTTCTTTTAATGTCTTATGAGTTTTTCTTTCCTTGCACAATTTTCTTTTTTTCTTTTGTTTCTTATTTAAAGGAATTTTCATTTCATTTTTTCATCTTAGGCCATTTAGGAAATTTGTTGTATCGCATTTTATGCAATTGGTTTTTGCGATACAAAAAACATTTTCCGAAACAAAGAATTGTCCATAAAAGAAATCAAAAATCATTTCTTTTTTCATTAAATAGACTTTTAAGTATTTTTCTTATTCTTCTTTTTCCCCATCATCATTATTTTTAATTAAGTTAAGTTTTAAAGCAATTTGTACTCGCTTGAACGTCGTTAAGGTTGCCGCTCGAAGCATCTGTTGATAAACTTATGCTACTGATTGAAGTTGGTGGAATGAGAGCATTGAAGAAGTTCATTGACGATTCCGACGATATGCAAACTTGATTATTGACGTCTTTTTCAAGCATAGATTTAATCTGTATGAAAAAACGAGAAAAGTCAGTGGAAATTTAAATAAATTATAATAATTTCATCTTACTTTCTCTTTTTGATCATTCAAAGTCGTTCGAACTGAATCGTGTTGCTTTTGAAGATCATCGCGTCTTTTCTCATAACTTGCTGTTAATCGCACTCTTTCAGCAACTCCTTTCTCAACCAAAGTCGAATCAACTTCACGTTTCATTCTCTCAAGTTCATCTTTGTCCTTATGAACTAAAGCCAGTTGCTTCACCTCAGACTTCCTAGAATGCTGAAGTTGTCGCATCACTTCGCTTGTTTCTTTTTCCATCAACTTTTTCAATTGCAGCATTTGACGGTCTTGTGATTTTCTTAGAATATCATCAGCCAACGAGAACATCGACTCATAATACTTCTCAAGAGTTTCACGATAAGTCGCAGCATGGTCTCGACAAACATTTGCCAAACGATCATTGGAGTCATCGCTGTTCAACGATGCGCACGGCGGTATTGGAATGTTAACGTCCCTTTTTAATTTCATAAAGAAGAAATAAGAGATAAAATTAAAACTAATTGAACAGAAACGATAAAATGAGTAGGAATGTCGACTGTGTAAATACTTTGATGTTAAAAGAAGAGAAATTAATTACACTTAAGGGGATTTAAACGACTCAACTTACATATTTTTGCTACTCAGTCGCTTCACCAATCGATTGCTTGAAAATATTGACGACTTTTTCCCTTCACTTATCTCATTCTGCATCACTTCGACCTTTTTCTTATCGTGACTCTTCTTTAAACCACGAATCTTCTTCTCCAATGCTTCACGCTTTTCTCTAATCGATTTGTGCTCAAAAATCTTCTCAAGTGTTTCAGCAACAATCTCATCAGCTTCGTTTGATGTGATATCAGGTTGAGTTCGTGGAAGTGTCGCAGCTTTTGTCATTTCAACAGTTGGTTGTTGAATTGGAAGTGGATTACCACCACTAGCAACGTTATTATCGACGAAAGTCTGATCAAATGATGGCTCTGCATTTATCTGATTATTTGTCCCAACACTTGGACGATGCTTAGGGCTACTTGAAGCTGTATCTGACGGTTTAATTTCCTTCTTCAATGTCCCAATGGAGCCTAGACAAAGGACAAGAAAAAAGAATAGAAATTAATCGTCTTGAAAAATGTCGAATGACTCACAATTCCCAGTGCCATCGTCTTCACTTGGCTCCATGTCTTCTTGCAACACTGCTAACTGTTGAGATCTTTTCTCCAGATCGCTTTGATATTTAATTGGATTGGCAAGAGCTTCAGCAAAATCTGAGAGACCATCAGGAACGTAATCTTTAACCACAATGCAAAGGAAAAGCGTTGATAAGGGCACGGGTTGACCGAGCTCGTTACGAAGTGTCAAATGACGATAACCAGGACAAAGACCAATGACAGGCAGTACTCGATGACCGAGAAACTTTCCATTCTCTTCATACGCCGCAACACGAATGCTTGCAAGCTCCGGCAACACAACTTTCTTGAAAACAAAAGGCTCGTCGCCATAAACCGGATTCAAGCTGTTCTCACGTACAATTCTTGTTCGGAATTTCTTTCGAACTGTGTCAGCTGGAAGTCCAAACATATCCACCTCAACATAAGTGCCGACTTTCTTATCAGTTAGAAATTGTGCGGAGAGAACTGTTATGGAAACAGTGCCAGCAATAATGCCGTCAACCTAACAAACACGAATTCAACATCAACTTTGTTTATACTTTGCGCATTGTTAACAAATCTCACCGTGCTTTCCGCAAATGGATCTAATCGACGATCTTTGCGACGCATAAATTCAGGTTTTAAGAGATATCCGCAACGTTGATTATATTCATATATTCCTACATTCAATTGCATTCCCAGATCAAGTGTTTGATAATTCAAAGCAACCAATTGACAACCACAATTCCAGAATAGTTGTGGCATGAAATTCGAGCTGTCAAAGCGATAGCCAGCTGGATAAACCCGAGATAATTGGTGCTTATTATAGTTGACAAATTCTATTGGACGTTCTTTCAAAAGTGCTGTCGCTTGCTTCTCATCAAATGATGACATTTCATAGCATCTTCCTTTTTCTAATTTAAGAAAAGGGAGAAGGAAAAGTTTTTTTATTTTTCTTTTAATCTCTTATCTTCTTCCCAACAATTATTTATAAGTTTCTTGGTCGTTAAAAGTTTTCATTCTTCCTTTAAAATTGTTTTTAAAGAAAATTGAGGGTGTCAGCTGAATAACTTTTTAAACTTCCGTCAAGGAATGTTTGTAAATAAAGTAACAACTCTAGCCAATTATTGATTAGTTTGAACTTACTCTCAGAATTCTCGAAACTACTGAAGTGCACCGGTTGAACATAGTTGACAAGCGCCGAAATTTCAGCACCTGCTTCAGTCTCCTTCGCTTGCTGAACTTTGTCGTTTGGCTCCGGTGGACCAGATGACGTTGCCTGAATCGATTCGTCTTCGCTTGAGCTGTCAGTATCAGATGATCCAGTGCTTTCTTTTGAACTCTGACGTATTTGCTGAAAGTTGACAACAAGAAATTTTCATTCTGTTTGTAATAAAAGCTCACGGGATTTTCACTTCATGAAATTGCTTTCACAACTAAAAGCTTTCACAATAATACGTCACAGAAACATGTAAAGTTTTGTCAACCTTTCAATAAATTTGAAAAGCACACTTGAGACTTTCGTTTCCTTTCCTTTCCGTGCAATCAAAATAAGGAAAACATAAAATAAAAATAAAAACTGGAGATGAATAATCTGTGAATGTTATTTCACTGAAACTGTTTTGTTGTATTCAAAGATTTTTTTTCCCATAAACAAACAAAAAAGAGCGAGAAAAAAAAAGTTTTCAATGTGAAAACATTTCTCATGTTATCGTTCAACCTTAATTTATTGCTTTCACTTTCTTCCCGTTCTCGACCATCGTGGCTATGAGAAAATGCGAAGCACTTTTTTCCTTCTCTTCTCCTTATATTGATAACATTTGGATTTCTTTCATTTCACGGATATAAACTGAAGCGGGGGTGGAAAGGAAAGGAGAAGCCGTGAAAATCCTCAAAAGCTTGCCTCGTTTCATTCTTTAAGAGTGTGAAAAGAAACAAGCCGACTTTGTAATGAACACGATTTATTTGTACTTTGTGTAATTTCATCCTTCACATTTATCCACCCACACACGCATCCATATATTTAAACATATATTAATCATTCTCTTTTATCGTAAACCACACTCACCTGAAGTGGAGGCGCATGTTGTGGAATATCACCATTGCCCGTCTGTTGATGAGAATTGTTACTACCAGTTGCACAATTTTCATCGATTGTGGGCGGCTGTTGCTTATCGGGTTGTGTTGATGCTGTTCAAGCATGTTTTTTGTGTGTTTGTGTGATTTTTTGTACGGTAGCGTAGATGAAGGGGAGAAGAAGGAAAAAAAACGAGAGAAATTGATTTATTACGTCAGTAAGATAAGAAGAATGAGAATTTATTTCACTTTGAACGCGAATATGTGTCTTACTTTAATTTGTTATTATTATTTATTCTTTTCTTGAGAAATACAAAAGATTTATCTAATTACCTTGACTATGGGACGATTTTTTATGGTGATGATGGTGATGATGATGCTTCTTCTTGTTCTTAATTATAATTTTACGCTTCAAAGTTGATGGCGGAGGTAGTTCAACATTAGGTTCAAGTGGAAACGAATCTAGCGGTTGATCTAACAACATATCACCGAATATATCACGGCAATAATTTGCTATTTTAGCCTAAGAGGTGGGAAAGATTAGATAAAGTGATTTGACGGTTTCTTTGAAATTTGTAAGATGATGAAAATAACTTTTGATAGATAATGAAATATTCAAATTTCATTCATTCTTGGTCTCAGCCAAGACATGAGAATGTTAAGAATTTCCCTCCAAACTTCGTTAATTGAAAACTTTAAAATTTCTATCATAAATTTAAAGCAAGATTTTATATCTTTGAAGCAGAACATAAATTTTCTCTTTTCATCATAAATTTTATCGCAAGAAAAGAGATTTCATTAATTGCTTAAAGTTGGACAATAAGACGCTTGTAAAAATAAGGAAATGGAAGAATTCTACCAACTTGAACGTTTCTCTACATCACATAAATAATCATGACAAACATTACTGCAATTATTCTTTTTCAACATAACGACATCAGTCAAATAACATACAAGTTCCATTAGTTAACAGAATTAATTGACGAGCAAGGAAATTCCAAATTAATCTTAGTAAATAAAAGTAATTAAGTAGCGGAATTTATACAAATCCATAACAGTAGGTAAAGAATTGATGTATTCGTCGTGTAAAAAGATTTCCCTCAATTAAACTTCCTAATCAATTTTCCTAAAATATTTTCACTAATCTCTCGAAGAATCTATCCAAAAATAATCCACATGAGACATTCGTGTGTTTATAAGTGTTCCCAGAATGAAAAGCAATCAAAAATAGAAAAAAGCTTTCTTCTATTCCTTCATCACTATATGAACGACTGAAACATAAACACAAAATCTCATTCATTAAATAAAACCTCAATTCTGTAATTACAGCGAGGGTTGTAAACATAAAAAATTCAATATCAATTCTTCATGTAAATAAATAATTAGATTAACGTTTAACGACAGCTTTGAACCTTTTCGAAATAATTTCATGTCAAAGTAAAATTCAGCTGCGTGTGTCACGCAAAGTGGCGAAAATATTTATTATTTGTTTAGACATAACAATCAAACACAATTTCGATGATATTCTGTTTTATTTATTTGAAATGATGAAAATGTTTACCTGTTGCCTCGGATTGCAGTGATTTTCAAAGCTCAATATCACAGGGAATTCGGATGTTTTAAATGCACTTTCTGCAATTGCTTCTAATACGTCTTTAGCGTAAATTTCGGGTACGAATGTGTAACCATGAACGATAACTGGTTCTTCTGTGCGTCCATTCCAAAAGTCCAACTCGACACAGCTGCACAAAAGGGAGAGGAAAAAAATTAAGTAAGTAAAGTTTGTAATCAATTTTCGTTTCCCTCGAGAGCTTCTTAATGAACTCACCGACAGCCAGCCAACAAAGTTTGACGATAAATTTCCACCGAGCTTTTGCCAGTAATTTGGTGTCCAATTAAATATGTATTGTGGGATGAATTAATAAAATAATGTGATAACGGTTGATCCATGTCATCACACAACTCTAATTTGTTACTAGCCATGATCGGATTATCGTCTGACATCAAATATCTATTGAAACAAAGGAAACAACATCTTTAGACCTTAAAATATTTTTCAAGAAGGGAAAACGGATGAAGAGAATCAACATAAAAGATTATCATGTTTCAAGTGTGTTATGCTATGCTTTTGTTGAAGAATTTGTTGTTGTAAACATATCAGTTTGTAAAGTTGAAGCGTTTACTTATTTATTCATGAAGAGTGGGTAAGTGAGATTGCTTTCCCATCCCATCTCATCCATTTTTCTTCCCATATCAAAGCCAATCCTTAACTTAAATGCTCTAAATCTTCATCTCATTAAATTTCATGTTATGTAAGCTTACTCTATGGTATCGTGATAAATTTAAAGCTCAACAAGAAGATTTTCTCTTTTTCTTTTGATGTATCATTATGCAGAAATGCGTTTAATTAAAACGTTTCTCATTCTTAAAGTTATATCACGTACATAAATGTGATTAGAATGAATGATACTCAGAATCATAAATAGAATAAATAAAAGGAAAAAGAAGATATGAAGACACTTCAAAGGAATCAAATTAAATTAACTTCATGGTTTGCTACTTTATTTCATTCATTTCAATTTGTGTAAGCGAGAAAATGTAACGAAAATTAATTTTGTTATCGGAAAAAGTGACGAGAATTTCATTTCATAAATATCTGACTAAAGTGTGAACATAAATAATAAAAATAAATTGCAACGATGTTCAAATGAGAAAGATTGAGAATCTTAATTTACATAAATAAATTGGTTGGAAGAAACGTTGGCAGATGCAATAAGTTAATCGCCTTCAAGCGTCAAATGCATGAAGTTTGAATGAAGCTAACGAAACTTTGAGAAATTTTCATGTTTAATCTGCTTCAAAGTTGTCGTTTGAAATTTTGACATTTAAAGATAAATGACGTGAATCAACTTCAAGGATGCAAATCGCGGAATTTAAATTTTAAAAAAATATTTCCAAGCTCTGCCAAATGTCTGAACTGAAGAAAATGACGTTAGACAGTAAGCTGTATAAAAATTACCGACATTTAACAACTCCAAATTTATGTAAACACATCAATCACATGAACAATGTTTAAGACATTCAGTCACCTTAAAAATCCATCGAAACTGAGTAAACCTTTCTGGGCGTTGAACTTGTTTGGTTCGTATTGTTGAATGAGATCTTTTGCGCGAGCTGGATTCGCATAAGGATGAAGAATTTCATTCAGTCTCGGATCTCGTTGCGTTTTATTCAGAAAATCGACTAGTTGTGCTGTTGACATGATTCGTCTTTTTGATGTGCCAACACTGCAGTAACAATGAGAAATGGAAATGAAATTGAACATATTTGTAAGAATCTTCACTGACTTCTATCATTCTAATGCTTATATTGACTTACATTTCATCAAAAAGCTTCTCAACTTCCGTCCTTGCTGTGAGATTCTTATACAAATTGAAAAAGTCTTCAAACTGAAGCTTTTGAAGTGGAATTGCATCAGTTTTCCCGATTGGAAGTCCCGATACTTCAAGTGCCTTCTCTACACGACGTCTATCGTCCTTATGTGACGCAAATAATTTCATGATGCTGTGACAGATTGTAAAAAATTACATAACATTAGAAATATTTTGTTAGATATTTGAGACAATAAAAAAAATTAAATAAATTATTATTTGGGTCATAAATTTCGATCAATTCTAAAGCTGCAGATGTATCTGACTTCACCGCACTGCATTGTATGATTCCATTTAAAAAATTCATAAAATGCCAGAAGCAAGAGTGAAAAGTGTCGTCGTAATAAACTTTCCACCCCCACAGCAATAATAAGCAAGAATCTAAGTTTTATTGGAAAGAATTTTCCGAATAAGAAATAATAAAAAGATAATTTATGGTCTCGTTGCTTTTCCCCTTTTCTACATCCTTCATTTGCTTTGTTTTGCTACTCACTTTCATCTCTATTTTTATTCTTCAGAATTGCTCGATTATATTACAGATGGCAAGGAATGGAAAAGCACATTGAAAGTTCATTTGAAAGTTCGATTTCTTAAAGTTGTGAATGCTTCAGATAACATGCAAAAAGAAAGTTTTTCTTTAAGATGAACTTTCATGAGACGAAAATTCATATTTTTATCTCATTTCTATTCCCTGACTTGTCGCTTTCATGCCACTTGTTTCCACAGCTTGTATTTGTGTAGCATTCTTCTCTCATATTTTTATTTCAATTTTTTTGTCAGAGTGTGTCTGCTTACGAGCAATAAAATTTTGAGGACAAGCGAGCACTTGATTACAAAATCGATATCTGCTGTTATAAGTATTTACATGTGGAGATGTAAAAAGCAAGCGAGCGGCAACAAAAACAAAAAAAAACCCACAAAAAAAAATTTATAAATCAACTCACTTTTTTACCGGAATCTTTCCAGATTTGTCAACTTGCAAGCTCAATTTGACGTGAGCTTTTTGTAGAAACATCGTCGCAGAGCCATTGAGTTGTGTAAGATTGTAGGCCAACTTCACTAATTCATCGCACCATTGCTGGATAAAAAAGAATTGAAAGAAAAAATTTATAAATAGAAAAAGAAATTAAAAGGAATTTTTTTCTTGAAACTTGTTGAGTTGTTGTGATTACAAATGCGGTATTAATGACACTGTGGTAAAGAAAAGGAAGAAGAAGAAGGAGGGAGGAAAGAATCTAAAGCCCTGGATAATGTAATTTACTAATTTAGCTTCATTAGACGCCGTTTTTTCCCCTCGTGCGATTCGTCTAAGTATAATTGTTTCATGGCCTTTCTCGTTCTCGTCCACCTCAACGAACCAGAGCTTTTATTTACGTGGTGGCTAAAAAAAGAAAATTCACAGCAAACGAACAAGCACAAGAGAAAAAAAGGTGGGAAAAGGTAGAAAGGGCGAGGCTGATATGAACAGCTAAAGTATTTTGTGTCTTTGAGTTTTCGAGGAAAGAAAAGAATGTAATTTAATCAGATCAATCTAAATCTGAATGAAAGATTGACAGAAGGCGCAAATGTTAAAGAACGGAAGTGATTTTAGTTGCTGACGAAGGGAAATCGCAGCCTGCAAATATTTGCGTTGCGTGTCAAAAAGAAATCACAAATCGTGCCTGATAAGCAGCGACCAGCAATTACTTTCGCTTCTTTCTTTTTTTTTCGTCCGCAATCACGCATCGCTTTTGCTTTTCATATTAACTGAAGTCTAAGATTAAATTATACAATTTTATTAACAATTTGACAAATATTCCGGTCATTAATTAAAGATGAAGAAAATGAGAACTCGCTTCGATTCTTAGTAAGCAGGTAATAAAGCTTTGATTCCAATTTCAATCCCAATAATAAATAACAAGATGTTTTCAAGAATACGCTCGCACCAACAACCTTAATTACATATTTATTTCCCTCACTCTCCTTCTATCTTATTTTGAAGCTTATAACAGATATAAACACAGAAAATCAACTGCGTTGAGTATTGAAAAACAAGTTCATCGAGAGCTGATTATGGTTGAGTTGAAGTTGAAACGCGTGGGTGTGAGAGAATCAATATCATGTTGATTTTTTCTTTCTACTTTCTTCTGACGCTCTCTAATTGGGACGAAATTCTAAGTCATTCCTTTCGTCTAAGTGTAAGGAAATAAGGAAAATAAAATGAAAGGAAAAGTTTCTGTTTACAACATTGAAGAGAGTAAAGTGAAATTGGAAAATGATTTATCACTGTTTGCTAGCGCTTTCGCTTTTAATTTTAGAACAGTGTAAAACTTTGCGCCTTTTTAGAAGTGATTTGATTTTCGCCCGCATCCTTTTTTGTCTTTTTTTCTCGTTTTTTAAAACAAAAGCCGAAAACGAAGCCACTCAAGTTTTCCAACTTGTCAAAAAGCTTTCATCTCGAAGTTATTTATCATCAACCGTTCTTCTTCCTTTTTTGTCTCGTCTCGTATGTATCTCAACTCAACTCTAATAAAACTCAATCTTCTGGAAGCCAATGAAAGCGCCTTTTCATCTCATTCTTTAATTTCTCGATTGATTGTTAATTAATTATTTACGACAACATAAAACCAAACTAAACGACGATAAGCATTAGCAATAGAGAGACTTTGTTGTAAAACTTTTAACATATTTACGTTAGTTGAGATCATAACTGGTTAGTTGTAGGCGGTCATAAATGAATTATGAAAGTAATAAATTGAATAATAAACAACAACTCACCTGTGCGATATCTTTTCTCGTACAGCAGAAATTTATGAATGTAACATTTACAAAGTCGGAGCCATAACAAACCGTCACAGTTTTCTCTTCGAGTGTATCTTGAGATCCCATGGTTACGATTTGTCTTAGCTTGAGATCCTGAAAGGAAAATAGCGGAAGTGCGGTTTGTTGAATTTAGGTTTAATCTTTTAAATCTTAATCATTACTTTTCATCTTTTACAATATTGTGGAATTAAATATTTTGCTTTTAAGATGTTTTATAAATTATAAATTTGATATCTCGAAACCATTTCGAATGGTAAATAAATCAGAGATTAGTTAAAGTTCTTTAAATGATTGTGAAAAATGTGGAAACTTTAAACTATGTTTATAATTAAAACACTTTTTACTGTGTGTAGGTGGATGATGTAGATAACATAGCTTTGGATAAACATTTACAAAGTTAAATATTAAAGTGTTAAACATGAGATGGAATTAAATTTCAGTTGTAACTTTCTTTGAATAAATAAAAGTGAGAAACACGAAACATGAAGATGTTTAATTTTAAATGTTGTTGAATTAATTTTTCTTTTATTTCAAACACGATTTTGATAAAGTTTCATGAGTCATGACATGATAATAAAATGTATAACGAGGTGTATTTGTGCATGTATTTCGAGAGATAAGAAACAGAAAGTATCCCAAAGAAACCACTAACATAAATCACAAATTTTCCTACCTTTGGCTTTTTAGCATATTGTCCTGTTCTAACGTCACGAATAGTAGCAATATCAAGTAAATCCATTTCATTATTCTGGTCAAGCCAATAAAGATAAAATCCCTGTTTGTCTACCCTCAAAGTAACGGGCGTTCCCGGGCCGGGATCCTGCAAATAAAAAGTATGGCAAAAATTCCTTTAAACATCATTTATTATTCATGTTTCAACATTGAAATTTATTTATTTTATTCTTATTTTTTTCAAAGAGAAACTTTTCTCTTCTCGTCCTTTTTTTTGAATGTTAAGCTTAAGCATCGAGTTGAAGAACGAGAATAAAACTGGGAGGAATAATCTGCATAAAACGTCATGACTGAGATTTGTTAAAATTCAAGAAAATTAATTTGCTGTCCCAAAAGTTTTCTTTAGAGGAAAAGTTGAAGTTTGAAGCGCATTAGTTACTCTTTTTTATGTTGTGAGAAGAAATTATAAAATTTTCTTTTGTTTGTTTGAAGAAGAGTTGAAAGGATTACGAGATGGAAAATGAAATAAAATATTCAACATTTTCTTTCTTTATTACAGTCATTTCTTCAACTTAAATCATTCGCTTTAATTACAAGTTGAAAGTAATAAGCCGACATTATACTCTATTGAACAACTGTTGACACCATAATTGATCCAGTTATTTGAAATTGACTTCAATTGCTACTGTTAATATCAATCAACTTTCAGCTTTTCCATGTGTGTTATTAAAGTGCTGACATGCAATAACATTCTCCTTTCGCGCTTTGAAAGGCGTGTAATTGCTACAATCGAATAATTTTCTTTAAGACAGACATAATCGACACGAAATGACATGACTTGGAATCAGAAATGTTTATGCTAGGAAAAAATCAAACTTTTAAAAAAACTTTTTCGTTTTTGTTCACTTTGATCAGAAAATATTTTTTTCGCTGTCGTTTTGATTGTAAACAAAAATTTTTTTTTTCTTTGAATGTATCGAAAACCTTTTTTTCAGTTTTTCATCACCGACTTATCAATTTTGTTTCTTTTCATTCTTTTTAAGCTTCTTTTAAAGCGGATTATCGTTTTCTATTTGAATGAATGAATGAAGTTTTGAGATCAATGAATTAAGCCGATAAAGAAAAATGAAACAAGGTAGCAACATTCACAATTCTTAATATATAAATTATTAAAAAAAGTATTGCATTAAGATTTTCCCCGTGAAAAGCTATGATCTCACACATCGTATGAGTAATAAAAACTTTATCTCGGCTTTTCTTCGTTTTTCTTTCTCTCGCACGAAAAATGCTTTTGAAATGTAAAAAATCTCATTCGGTCTAATGAACCTCGATTCAACGTCAACTCGCGAACAGAAAAAGTATAGAAAAAATGTGCTCGTGAGACATAAATTCACATCTAATTCGCCAGATGTTCAAAGGTATTCTCAGCTGAGATTTTTTTTTTGTTCAAACAATTTTCCCATGCAAGTTTCTTTCGTGAAAAAAGATGTATTCAAACAGCTATGCCAACGCAAGCAAATGCTTGTAATTTTTCTTCCCTTGAGTGGCATTTAAGATCACACTTTCAGAAAATTTTGTATCATCTGTCTGTGTCTATTGTGTCTAATCCATCATCTTTGTTATGTTCACAAAACGACGAGAGGAAAAAAAGAAAAAAACATTCCAATAATTTCTGGTTGAAAGAATAATATTGATTTTTCATTTTCTGTGACGCCGCAATTTTTCAACGAAATATTTAAGGGAAAATGAAGAAAACTCAAGGCGAGAAAAATCAAAAGTTTCTTTCATTATTCATTCGTATTCGTATATTTTTTCTTCTTAAAAAGCTGATTCAAAAGCGACCAAAAATAAACGCTGTAAGGCATTTTAAATCGACTAGAAGTAACGCACGTGAGAGATATTTAGATTGTGGGCTTCATTCAAAAGTAAAATGGAAAAAGGCCAGAAAGAAAATTGTTCATTTGTAAAAGGAAAGCAAAGGATTTTATGAATTCGACATGCGTTCGGTAAATGTGTGTTTGAGAAAATAAACATGGAAGAGCACAGATTTATGCTAATTGAGTTTTAAAGGTTTTCTTTTCTATCCAACAAAAACTTCAAGCAAAACTCTATCGTTTGTGATCATGTAAAATGAAGGTTAATTACGTTTACTTCGCTTTCATAATGGAAAAGTTGTGTCTTGTGCTCTTCCATCTATTTATCTATACCTTTAGGTTTATTTATAAATAAGTATGCGTCGGAATGAAATTGGCGAAGGTTGGTTAAATATTGTTGGAAACTTTTCAATAAATATTACTAGGGAGGTAGTTAAATGTTATTGTTGTTGTTTGAATTAGGTCAAATTGATATCGCATGTTGTTGTTGACTGAACATGTTGAAACCTGACAACTTTATGATTATGCTTTGATATTAAAAGCATAAAAGCAGGAAGGGGAATTAAACAATTTTTAAGTATCAAAACTTTCAACTTCACACTGTTTTATTTTAATTAGGTATAATCTTATAAATTCACAGCTTTTAATTTCATTTCAATTATTAATGCAAAGTTCAAAGTTCGAATATTTTTACGCTCATTATTCGAAAATGAGAATATCGAAAATTTTCGAAGTTCTTCGAAGCTTTCAAAAGCTTTCAATGACAATTCCAAACCCTGCATAAAATGTTTTAATTAAATTGTATTAGATAATTTATGTTGTTACAATAATTATATCGACAATTTCAACGTTAAAAACAATATCTACTTGTATACAAGTTTGAAATTTAATTAAATTGTTATGAATGAAGCTTAAATAGAATGACAAAATTAAAAACTAGAAACTTAACCGAAGCTTGAAATTTTCAATAATGACATCACCTAATTTTTCAAAACTTGATTAAGAAAGCAATTATTAATACTAGAAATAAAACGAAATTATGAACATTCTAAAAGCTTTCCTCTTATTAATACCATGAATTGCTTCTTGAAATTTTGAAAGCATTCCGTGGACTTAAGCACTCATAAAGTTCTTAGGATTTTCAATTGGTTCGCTTTTTATCCACTTTAATCAACGCTTACTAACATAAATCATAAAAAAAGTTGATTATAAAACATCGCATATAATTTACTGGCAAATATTAACGTTGGTTTTACTTTGATACGTTCATAGACGAATCAAAACGTTCTCGGTTTTAATTATGTACAACGAAAAAGCATAAAATGCAATCTCGAGATTATAACGAGGGTTTAATCATGCAATATTTCTAGTGAAGTGAGTTCAAAAGGTTCTCTCATTTTTAAGCATTGCTGCGTCACTTCAAACATATTTTCTTTAAGCTTCTAATGTGAATGTAAATAAGTTGGTATTTATCTCTTCAAGGGCTTTTATAATGACTCCCATTGTGTTATCATCTTTATTCTTGCAATTTTGTTTGCACAATATTAACATTGATGTTCATTTTATTTTTCTTCTTCCTCTGTTTCCTCTTCGCATGAAAATAAAAACCGAAAATGTTGTGTTGTAAGGAGGAAAAAGAAATTTTGTTTTCTTCATTGAGAAATGCCTCGAGAGCTAAAGTCAGGCCAGCCTATTACAAGCTTTCCTTTTTCTTTTTCATTCTTTTTTTGATAAGATGAGAAGAAGAAAGGAAAGTGAAGAAGAAAATTGCAGAGATGAATGAAGTGAACTTACCTCATCCCATTTAATGAACTTTTCTCCTTCCTGAAGTGCTTTTGAGACTTCTACAGCACCAGCTCGCACAGCTACGGAAGAAGCTGCTGCTGTGTTACGAGGACTTTGCTGATTCGATTTGGGCGTGTTATCAGGTAGTGTCGATGTCAAAGCAGCTGCTGTTGCTGTTGTCAATGCTGATGCTGCCATGTTGTTCTCGTCGTTATTTATTTTACAGCTTTGGATGAAGTTTTTAATTTAAAATTTTCTTTTTTATCATTTTACGTTGAACGAAAGTATCGTTTTATCATTCACGAGATGAAGAAAGAAACGATCTTGGTGGTGAATGAAGGAGAGTTACACAAAAAAGATATTGCACATTTACGAGCAAAAGTAGCTCATTAAATTCAAAACAAAATAAAAAAGAAATTTAATTAATTCTTTCTCTCAGTTTCTTCTTTTTTTTTGTTGTAGTCAAACGACGGTCATAAAATCTCACAAATGGCCGCGGATTTCCCTCATGATTTCAAATATTTCGCACGGATGACGATGGCGAGCAGGAATTAAAAAGAAAAAACGAATCGCTGAAAATAGAATAATAAATAAATAAATTAATTACACTAGCCAGATGATTGAAACATGTTTAACGTGATAAAACGTGATGATGATGATAGTGAAATAAATAAAAGAAATTCAATTAACTCGCAATCAACGTGGGACAAACAAACACACACACAAATTCCATTTTTAATTTCAATAAAAAATCTCGTTTAAACTCAGACTTTGTGTTTATCTGATCATTAATTGCAAATTGCAATCCACAACACTTCTCATTGCGAATCATTTTAAATGTAACTTTCATTCAATGTTGGGAATTCAGCAAAGTAATAAATACATAATTGATGACGAAATAATGTTTAACACTTGACTTAACTTACTGGTTTTGAAATGTCTCCCAGTTTTCTACTGTCGTCTGTTTGATTTTATTTAAACATGAATGAATGGAAGGTATGGAGTGTTAGTTATTCTGTTCCTTCAATATTTATACAACAGCTATTTGATATGTTCCATCATTAATTTGATGAAATATTTTCTTTTGTAATTTTTACAAAATTCAAACTGCCAAGTATTCTTCTTATGTTAAACAAACAAATTTTAATAATAATTAGAAAACATAGAATTTGATTATGCGCCACATTTCAACGCCAAGTTTCCCTGCTAATGAAAACTTTTCAGGGAGAACTCGCAAATCTACAATTGCATCGGTCTTAATCCTTCATTTGAATTGAACTCACTACAAAATGCAACAAATTGCTGATGCAAATCACTATTTTCAACTACATACACGAAACCTCAAAGCGTTTTGTTGTGCTCAAGCGGCTCATCATGAAATTATAATTAAACTTTGAAATAGCGTTCATGTTGTTTGAAGCGCGTTTCAAAATATTCATTTAATTTTTAAAAAAAGGTTTTTGCCTCGAGCTATAAGTGTAAATATATTGGCAGAAATATTTGTCTTCTCTCCCAATAAATTTGATCGAAAGTTCGATACAGAAGGCAGGCAACGTGATAAAGCATTTCTTTTTGTTTGTTGATAGGCTATTGATAGGCGTTCATGTCATTCACAAATCTTTTCTATCGAAAACGATAACGGAAGAAAATTTTTGGTCAATACACTTTTTGGGTGAAATATTGAAATTACGTGCCTCGTGAGAATCTTTTTCACCCTTTTTTTTAATCGTGACCCTAGCAAAGAATAGTATCGAGGAAGGAAGATAGAATAGTTTAGACAATTAATTAAATTCTCTTTTTCTGACAGAAATGGGATCGAAAATGTGTAAGAATTCCACCTAACAATGGAAGAAGGAAAGCTCCTATCAAATTATTTTCTTTCTATTAATTTTCTTCTTTGTTTTTCTTGTCCAGAATGTTTTTTATTAGATTACAAGAACACAAACAACTCTGAAGTGTTTTTTGTGTAAATTGCCAAGATGGAACTGCTTCAAGTTTTAAATTGACTTTGTCATACTGAATATTTTATCAGTCGTTTAAGGTGAATGAAGCTCATTTATTGAAACCGATCTGCTTTCTTGCAATATTTCAATAAGAAAAAAAGGAACATTTCGGCTTTTCAGAGTCAGTAAAGCTGACATTGTAGATTACACTAAATTTTGTTTACATATTCCGCATCGTCATTCTTTGATGTTGTCATAACATGACTTGATGCGACTAAGCAATGACATTCGTGACTCATCAAGACATCATTCTTCATTTGAAAGCGAGAGCATCACGCAACTGATGAATAAGTACATATCATGATGGAAGTTGATGGTGATTGAGGATATGAATTAACACAAAATTCATGCCAGCTAAATTAAAATTTTCATCTTTCTACCTTTTTGTACAGCCTCAATTTAGTGAAATATTTTTTTTTACTGAAAGCATTCTATTTTTTGATGTGAAAAGTATGTTTTATTAAATGCTTTATGAGTTGATGTAACTTTATTTATTCTAACTTAGGAAAGGTAAATTTTCCACTGAAAACTCAACTCAATTTAAAAAAAAGTTGTTTGGAAAACTTAAAAAGAACTCAAAGTGGAAATTTCAAATCATTTTTAAAACCATGAACTATCAGTAAAAGCTAAAAGTGTTCAACAATCAAACACCAACCTCCAGTGAACATTTTTTACACCCCCAAACACATACGTAACAACAAGCAACACAAAATATTTTCAATTTCAATCATTTCGCTGATGCACGCTTCAAATATTTGTTCAATTTCCATCATAAAAAAGAGAACCATGCATTGAATATTTCATTCAAATGAGCTTTTTCTTCCACTTCACTTTTTACGAGTTTACCTGAAAGCAACAAGGAGACTTTCATACGTTGAAAAAAAGGATGAAAAACATCTAATGAAATTTTTTTTAAAATTTCACGTTTCATAACATTTTTTGGCATTCAAAGCATGAGTTTTTGTTTTCTTCTTTCATTTTCACGATGAATCATTCAATATTGAGCATACAACAGACATGAATTTTGCATTGGAAAAGTTCGTGAAAGGAATTTCTCAATTTATTTCCTCACTGAATCTTCAAAAGTGTTTAATGAAAGCAATAAGAAGTACATATTTTCAGATCTTTGAAGACAATTTCCTTGAACATTTCCTTTTGTCTTCTTCAAGATCAACATGAAAACATTTCTCTCGAAATGTGAAAACTTTTTTCCCTTTTCTGTCACCATCAATTTTAAATCAAAGGAATTTTAGTGCACGAATGAATGCTCTGGTTGTCTTCTATTTCATTTTGTGCCTTCAAAAACGTGTCAAAGGAAATTCAAGTAGTCACACAATAACGATAGAAGAGTGTCAGAAACTGCAATCGTACGATATGTTGAAGCATGAGACTTGTTTGTGTGATTTCATGACGAATAATGAAAACTTTATTTTCTTACTGACAATGAAAGAGAATGTAACATCATCCTTTTTGCTTATTTACGACTAACGAATGATGTAGATAACTTTCAGTAATCACTCCCACCCGCATTCTTATTTTAAAAGAAGAAAACTAATCATGTTAACCGCCTTGAGAGTCTCATCTGGTTTTCATCGCTTGATCACAACTTGTAAGCTTTAAATTCGAAGAATTCGAAGAAAAAAAATTAAATAACAAAAGTTCTGTTAACGGTTTGTTTAAAACTTGTACGCCACAGAATAGAAATTTAATTTAAACAAACGGAAGAAGAAAAGTAAAAAAAAAGCATTGTGCTAGACGATTTGTGTCCCGGAATTCGACAAAGTTTTTTGGTTGAATAAATAGAAAGTAAAAAAAAAAGAATGAAAAACCCTTTTCCTGATCGATAAATTTTCAACACAAGAAGGAAATAAAAATAATGCTTGAAACGCCAAACGAATAGGAGAAGAAAAAAAATTGATTAATTCGAAAAGGTGCTTGATAAAAATTGAAAATGCCTTATTGCGGTAAAACCGTTTCTGTTTTTTATTGATCCGATTTAGTGGCGTTAGCCTTCAGTGCAGGAAAATCGTAAAATAACGTAACACCAATTGACGTAAGCTGCGTGTTGTCATGATAAATTTAAATATGCTTTAAGATTTATTATGAACTTTAGTCATTAATAATTTCACGATGAAGAAACAAGCGACAGTGTATGTATAATGATTTGACATATCAAGAGAAGTCTCAATAAAAATAAAAAGGTAAAAACGTATTCAATGTTACTAAGGTTGGTGTAATTGAGCCTAGCAAACGATTCTCATTTTCTTCTCTTTCATCCTTGTAGTAAAATGTTAAAATCAAAGAACTTTTGAAACTTTCGTTCGTCCGGAATTCGAGACGGGGAGTCGCAAAAAGGAAGAAATTGAATTAAAACTTAATGACTTTCGCTTCTTGCTTTACGCTTATTCGACAATTGTTGCGACAACGCTAAGTGAAAAACATAATGAAATTCAGCGCAATCTTTTTTCACGGCAGGGATTTTTATTTTTGAAGAGAGCTTTTCAAGGGGATTTTCAAAGAGATTTCGATTTCAGAGAAATTTTTTTAATTTTCTTATGAGTTGTGTCAACATTGAGAGGTCAAAAATGATTACAGTCTCTGAGAAAAGATTTTCCCCAAGGCATCGTTTGTAAACATTAAATGTTTTTAGAGCTTATAAAATTATTAAAAATTCAGAATCGTAAACATTTAACTGTAAATGAGTTTTTTGTAATAACCTGATTTATTTGAAAACGTGTCTTATCTTGTTTATTTTGACATTTCATAAATAAATCTAGCGTAACCACCTACAACCTTCATCACCGCACTTCTTCTTAAACTCCACTAAAAATATTATGATTACAGCTTTTAATTACTCGATTAACGTTTCATTGCTCATATGATGATGAGATTTGATGATCGCTTTTCTATAAACCTATAAACATTTTTCATACGTTCCCTCAATAAACCTTTAAACGACGAACGTTTATTTACGTATTTTAAGAATCAGCAAATGACCAATTTAGATGCTGACGTCGTTGAAAATTATCACCTTATTTAATTCACATCCAACCACAGACAAAAACTTGATTTGTTTGTTACACACAATTTGCAATAGATATAAATGTAGCAGCATTTGCATGCTGTTGGTCACGGACGTTGATAGCAAATTTTGGAAAATTAATTTTATAAAATTATTTGGTCTAAATAAATGACAGTTTAATTGATAAGAATATCAGACAAAAAACCCTGAGATGTGAGCAAGTTTTTGCTATTTGTATGAGTTTAAAATTCAATTTTTAATTGATTCTCAACAGCGTGACAAAAGCAACTTCAAATATTTTTTTTCTTATTGATTTTCAAGATACAAGCGTCAACTCAGATCAGATCATACACCGTACCACGCACACAAACTCGATTAAATAATTCTCAAGGTCAAGGATGATAATTACCTCAATTTTCTAAGTTCTGTTTCCAATTTTTCAAACTCCAATAACAACAATGAAAATATGAAATTCCTCCACTTGCAATAAAAACAAATTTTATTGCCAACTTGCGCTTCAAAAAAAATAATTTTTTTACACACTCAGCAAATAGGTTACATAAATATTTCTTCTCGCGGAATTCGATTCGTTTTTATTATTTCTTCTTGCTGATGTTGTGTTTTTTTTATTCACTTATTTTGCGCAACAAACATGAGACATTGTCAACGAGTGAGAAGTGATACCGCGAAATGATTTTGCTTTTTAATATCAGCACTGGAAATGCTTGAGAAGATTCTCTTTAATACAATATTCCTTAAGATGAATAAAGTGAGATTTCTGAATAATTAATTTATTTCTTTTACCATCGAGAGACTTTTTCACATCATCTTCACTTTACTCCCTTTATACGATACTTTTTTCTACTTTATTACACACTGATTCTGCATCATCTAAAGGAATAATCTGCTATCACTTTCAGCTTTAATTTTTTTTTCTTCCTCTTCTTAAGATTTCTGATAAGATTTTTTTTCCGAGTTTTTTTTTCTCTGTTAAATTAAATTCATCGACTTTACATTAATCGGAGACGATTTCGAGTAGTTTTTATTCTTGCACAGCAATGACACAGCGAATTATTCGCAGTTCTTTCAATTCCATTTCACAATTACCATGTTAATAACTTTTTTTTCCTCTGCATAAACTCGAGAAAAAATAGAACGAATGTTATCACTCGATGACAGAATGGAAAATGATGAGAAAAACGAATTGACTTGAGATTACTTCTTGTTGCTAAAATGTTCGAAACTGGAAATGTTGGATGTTCGAAAAATTAAATCGCGAGAGAGGATTTTTCGAAAGAGAAATTAGCATTAAGCAACTTAAGCATTTTTTATTCGAAATTGTGGAAAAGTCCGAAAACATTAAAAATTTCAAATAAGGTAAGATGAATTTATTTAAAGATACATAAATATTTATAAATTTGTTCTATTTCTGACCAAAACCTTGCAGGGAACACAACATCGTTTCATTGCTATTAATGTTTGTAATCGAGTAACAAATTGATAAAGAAAAAAGCAAAAAACAACAAAAGGAGGAAAAGAATCGTCAACTTAGAAAGTTTATTACAAATTTTTCATGTTCTTTTGGTCATGATTCAATATTGCAATGGCCATGATCGTCTACAAATGAGTGAAAAGTATAGCAAAACGAATTAAAAAGGTTTTAAAGGTTTTTCTTTAAACACCATTCGTTGTTGTTGTTTAATTATTGATTTTCTCTTCAATATATAAAAATAAACTGCAAACATTTTATCCTCTAACAATCACAAAGGACAACTTTAAAGGAATATCTTCAAAAATGAGCAATAAACCCGAAACTGTAACAAATCATCTGACGGATGCTCACACATCAAATGCATCACAAATTTCAGACAGGATCATTTTTCCTGAGGAAGTACAGACAATTAAAGCAAAAAATCCTAAAGTGGATTTTAACAAAGCTGAACTATTGAAGTTGTTGTGCTATATGGAAGGCGAACTGCAAGCTCGCGATGTTGTTATTGCCGTTTTAAAATCTGAAAAAGTTAAAAACTTGGTGAATGTTGCTGCTTATGGTGCGCCTATTGATTCCAAATTAAAGTTGAACGATCCTCATGCAGCTCTGTTTCGTGATAGTATTGCGCTAACTGGTAATCTTGCTAGTCGTACAAGTGCTGCCATAGCTGCTCAGTCAGAACTTGATGCAAGGGAATTTTGTGAGCAACAATTGTTGGTGTTAAGTCAAAAGGTCGACCAACAACGTCAAACTCATGCAAAAGTTGTGAATTTACTTAAATCAACGCGAGACCGTCATTTGCAGTTAATGCAAGAACTTGACACTGAACGGAAGAAGAATGAAGAGCCACAAACGCCAAGGTCAGCCACATGCGAAAAGTCTCGCCTTCAAGACAAAATATTGGAAGCTGAAACAGCAAGAGACCAATTAGTGAAAGATGTCAAGAAGCTAAGAGAAACTTTAGAAGCGGAACGTGTTGAACACAAAGAAATTGTGTTTTATCTGTTGGAAGAGCGTAAAAAAATTAACATAATACGAAATGAAGAGCGGAAGCGTAGCGAAGATTTGGCTCAAATATTATCTGAGGAAAAGCAACGTGTCGACACAATAGCTGATGGACTTGAAGAAGAGACAAAGAAATCGCTAAGATTGGAAGCTGAAATGGAGAAACAGTCATTGATTCATGAACAAGAAAAGAAATTAATGCTAAGAAATTTGGCTACAGAAGAGAAGAAAATCAAAGATCTTGAAGCAGAAGTAAATCGTCTTCGAATGGAAAACGAAGCACTTAAAAAGTCCACAATGGGGTCGGGAGGTAATCCGATGATGAGCAATGTTTCTAAAATCATTCAACCAACAGCAACGGTGTCTAGTGTGCCAGTGTCGGGACCAACGACCGGAATTGCAAGGTCAATATCGCCTGGACAAGTTCTTAGGCACGACAGTTCAAGTTCAATGACAAGTGGAACAAATGTCGCAACAATCATTCGAGCTCATAGCGTTCAACAATCATCGAGTCAAGGACCTCAACCACCATTGAAGAAAGGACAATTTACAGGTGCAAACTCAGTTCGTGCTCCTCCTCCAATTCCACCTAATAAACCAATAATCAACAAAGGCAATGCTACAACAGCAACCACAAGCTCTTCACGAATTTCCTTCCTCCAGTCACAGACAGTTTCCGGTATAGCCAGTGCTGCACAAGCCATCGCTGCTCAAAATGCAAAATCTAGCGATGAGTAAGAAAAAACTTTGACCATAAAATAAATAAATATATTGGAACACAGTCAAATGCAACTTGTAAGAAAATGTGAGTTTTAAAATGATTTCAATAATTAGTGGAATTATGAACTTAATTTATATTTTAGGATGATTGATTAAAAATACTCTGTAGACAACAAAAAAATATTCTTCAACTTTGACAGTTGATAACTTTTTATTTCCTTTACTTTGGAGAGCCAATGTGACATCAAAAGTTTCACAATCTACTTCAGAAGAGCTCATAGTGTTCAACAATCGACGAGTCAAGGACCTGAACTGCAATTTAAGAAAGGAAATTTACAGGTGCAAACTCAGTCTGTGCTCCTCCTCCTGCTCCTCCTAATAAACATCATCAACAAAGGCAATTCTACAACAGCAACCACAAATGCGACCATAAAATAAATACAGCTAATAAATTATATGCAAACACAGTCAAAAGCAACTTGTAAGAAAATATTAATTTTTAAATGATTCTCGTAATTAGTGAAACGACGAACTTAATTTATGTTTTAGGATGAAAGAGCTTTTATACTCCGTAGACATTGAAAGTTTCCCAATTTTAATCAAATTATGAATCATTAGCTTCATCAATGTGCTCACAATCATTAAAATAATCAATATGCATTTAACCCGTGGACAATTGAATTGTTAAATCAGAGCATGCTGATTAAATTAAATTTTTTTTAAATTCAACAACGGAATGGATCCTGAAAAGCTGAAGTTAATTTTTGCATTTTACAGATTAGGGAAATATTTAAAAAAACCAAAAAGAAAAAAGTTGCTGGAAGCGAAAAAAACAAAATATCGGAAAAAAAGTTCATTTTAAAATAAGAGATTTAATAAGTTGTAGCAATACAGTTGAAAACTTCACCATCCCTGAAAGTTTTTTAAAGAAAACTTAATTTGAAAAAAAGTTGTAAGAAATTGTCCACGGAGAAAAAAGTTCACGGAGTATAAAAGCTCTAATGATTATATTTTGTAATTTTTTTAATGTAAATTAGTTAAATTATTTTACTTAAAAAATATATATAAATTCATGAAAGTTAACTTACACATGGAAAACTTCTCAATTTCATAAACTCAACATGCTTTCCGAATCAAGTAAGTCTGTTATTAGTCTGCACATGTTACGACTTTTAATATTTCTTCATTCACCATAAATAAAGTTATCCAAACAATCATCTTCAAGTTCTCAGGAGAACAGAAGATTCAAATAAAGAACCCGAAGCTTGAACGTCTGGTTGGTAATCTGTCGAAATTATTCTCAAGAGACGATTACTATCATAAGTAGTTGAATGTTTAGCTGCAAACAAGGTGAAAGGGAGATTTCGGAGCTGAATGTTTATGTGTTATAAAACCCATCCTAGATAAATAAAAAATTCTCTTTCTAATTCAGCTTAAAACACCCAAGCAGTAAAGCTGAAAACGTTGAAATAAACCACTTATCCGAATGTAGGTTTCTGTACACTTGAATAATTTATTGACTAGTTTTTCATCATCACAAGAGGTAACAGGTGTCGAGAAGACTTCCCAACCATTTCATTCATGAAGTTTTCAATTATTTAAGACGCATTTGTTTACGTGTCCATTAATCCTGAGTCATTATTGTAAAATTGTATGAATTTATTTACCATATGAAGTCATTTAAGAGTTTACCTCATGGAAACCTTTCTGACGATCTTGTGTACCAATTGAGTGATTGAAAACAAAAATCTCTCAAGAGAAAAAGGCTGAAGCAAGGCACACAACTGTCGGTCGGTAGTAAAAGGCAATTTTTCAAATTGAGTCGCATCCAATACTCTTTTACATGTAAATATTCATACCCAACATAAATTCATCATCTTTTTGATGTCAACTGAATGTCTTTCATATGAAATTTGAAAAATGAAACTCTTAGTTGGATGGGATTGTTTACATCGTTCATACATCATCAATATACCTGAATTTCTAAAGAAAATGAAATTTTCAAATTTCCTTTTTGTGTCTTGTGTTTATTAAATTTCCTTGTCTCTTGAAAGAAAACTTGTAAACTAATTTATTTTCAATATTGCAGTTGAAACTTTGCCATTGCATGTCATTTAATAACTTTCATAGTTTAATAACAATTAAATGAAAATCAGTAAAGCATACACAAGAATTCAACTGGAAAGTAATTGAAGAATGAAATTGAATCTTTTACTAAGCAAACATCTCGAACGACACAGAGAGAAGAAAGTTACGAAACTTGAAATTGCATTTAATGAACAATGAGAAAAGAATTTTCAATCTCAATGACCGGAAAACCTTCCATTCCTTTTATTTATTTTCTCAGCTTATATCTTTTAAGTGTACAAGAAATTTTAGTCTTCTAGACTTGAAAGAAGACAAAAAACACATAACAAAACTCAATTTTTCTGTTACAGTGAGTAAGCTAAGGATCTATTAATATTAATTGGAGTTTTCGTTTGTTGCAATGCGAATTATTCTTCATGCAGTGGAATCTCGATAAAAGAAACTCAAAGAGACCAGTAAAGAGCGAATATTGATTAAAGAACAAATTTATAAATCGAAACATCTCTTATCGAGGTTCCTTTGCAGTTTTTTTAGTGACCCAGTGCGAAAAAAGATTAAAAAAAAAATGCTTGAAAATTCTAGGAAAATAAAAAGAAGTTAATTAAGAAAATTAATCAAGACCATCGTCAAAATGTTGCTTTGGTTTTGATTCGGGTTTGGGCGGTTCTTCGGGTGCTCCTGGGAAACCACCTGCACCTGGGAATCCACCAGCTCCAGGGAATCCTAAAGAAAATATTTTAAAATTTTAAAAGCTTATTTAATTTCATTTTTTACCTGGAAAACCTCCCATACCACCAGCTCCCATACCAGGGAAGCCACCACCAGCTCCCATTCCAGGGAAGCCACCACCACCAGCTCCCATTCCAGGGAAACCTCCACCTCCTGCAGCTCCAGCAAATTTCTTGAGCAGATTCATGACTTTTGGATTATTTTGATATCTGTTTGAATAAAAATGATTAAATTTCAGTTCGTCTTCATGAGTTTCACTCTAAAACTTACTTCATAATATTTGCTGGATTGGTCATAACATCTTGAAGTGCAGCTGCAACTTCTGGATCACTGAAAGCTTCCATAAAATCGGGTGGAAGTCCGCCCATGCCAAAGTCACCGCCTTCTTCTTCAGCATGTTTCTTATTTTCTTCAGCAGCTCGTTTGTTAGCTTCTTGAGCCTTTCTTACTCGCTCCTTTCGTTCTTGTAATTCCTTTTCAGCTTTTTTTCTCTCTTGTTTGATTTTATGTTGTTCAATTTTCTTAGCGTTTGGTGTCACTTCCTTCAACCATTCATCAGCTTCGTCATCATAATCCAACTTGCATGCTTGTCTCAAATCTTTTGCTGCTGCTTCCCAATTACCGAGCAAACGATTAGCACGACCACGGAATTTGAAAGCCGATGCTGAATCTGGATTCAATTTCAAAGCTCGATCACAATCACGGATGGCGGCGTTGGGTTTCGATAACTTCAAAAATGCTTGACCTCGTTTCGCGTAGAACAATGCAGTTGGATTGAGCATGATGGCTTCAGTGTAACAGTTCACGGCGCCTGTTTTTGAAAAAATTTATTAATAAATTGTTGACTCGAAAGTCACTCAAATACCTTCAAAATCTCCATCTGAATAAGCTTTAGCTGCCTTGCCTCGAAGTTCACTTGCTTGATCAATCTGCTCTTCTGTAGCTTCCTTAGCATCATCACCCATCTCTTGATTCTCATCATTATCAGGAGCAATGACAGTGTCCAACAAATCCAATTCGATATCACTTTCTGGTTCTGACTCCTCTTTTGGTTCTTCTGGTGCTGATGGTGGAGGTGTGAATGTCTGCTCAGCTTTAGCTTCAGCTTTGGCACTAGAATAAGATGTTAATTATGTAATAAAAAGTGGGAGGATTCCTCTTAATTATCTTTGAAAATTAATTGCATGAAACTTTAGAAATTCCAATTTATTTAATTATGAAGTTTTTAACATAATCTTTTTTTTATCCACAAAGAAAGAATAGGATGACAAGAAAAACCACAAAACTAACCTTGCAAATTGAAAGTCTCCTTCAGGAACTTTTCCACCCAACTGCTCGACGAATTTCTTGAAGAACTCAAGTTGAGGCATGTTCAGGATTTGAGGTTGAGCAGATGCAAATTGAATGAACATCTTTAGTTTCGCAATCTCTTCGGGATTGATTGGACAAGCCATGACTGATTATGAATTTCTAAAGGAATAATTAACATTAATGATAATTTATTTGTTTTCAATGTTTGTCATTACATTTCGGATATTTTAGAAGCGGACAACTGTTTTTCTATTTGAAGCACTTACGAATGCTTACTTTAAATAATTATAAAGTTTTCTTTGATTCTTTCTTTGAACGATTTCAACAAAATAAGTTTAAATGTTTTGATCTGTTATCTCGAACTTTCGGCAAACTGGAATTTCGAACATTTCTACACGGAGAGAACTTGTTTTCGAAAATGAATTTAAATGTGAAAAAATAATTCAGGTGAATTAGATTATTGTTTTGTTTTAATTTGAAACATTTAATAAATAAATGAATGGAATTTTAAGCAAATAATTATCAAAAAATTGCTAACATCAAATTGTGCATTCGTTTGTTATTCTTCCATTCAAGCTTCGAGTTTCTCTCAAAGTTTCTCCCATTCTCTCATAATTTGATGAGAGAAAATCTCTGACATTTTCCTAATCTTTTTTCTCAAGCATTTCCTCGGATTTTTATGCTACAAAAAAATGAAAAAAAATTTTGTTCAATAAAACTTTACTATGATGTTGTTAACATATATGTAGATACGTATTTAGTGATATTATCTTTCATATAAATGTTCTAAACAAAATTTGACACAAAAGTTTACAACCTTTGACATCATTGGAGTAGTTTTTGGACGATATTTGTTGAATATTGAAGGATGTAGATAAGCAACTTGTTTGCTTTAAAGGATATATTAAGAAAACCGATACTTTAAAATGATCTCTTTCGATCAGGAAGTTCATGTCGTAATATTCATTAAATGGGAAACGAAAAGATAAACATTCTTGAAACTTTCACAACATGAACAGAAAATGGCAATTTGATTTCATTGTTCTGTAAATATTCATATTGTCGTGAACAAATGAATGTAAATATTATTGAAAGGATTTCAGATCCACAATTCCATCATTGCTTTCCGATTCTCTTATTCAATTTACAAATCCTATCATGAAAAGTATTTTGTTTATTTTATCACGGAAATGCAACTTTCAGACGACAAAAAACTTGATATTTATTTCCATTCCTATTTCCTACCTGGCATGATAATCTACCCGATAAATAAAATAAATCGCTTGAAACGCTGCATTAAAATTCAATTTATTTGTTACAATACTTTCAAAGTATAACAATGTAACTTAAACAAATTGTCACAAAGAAAAGCTTTAATCGATCAACATGACAACGCAAACAAGAATACATAAGAATTCTATATGAGCTTACATATTTATGTATCTTGTGGCATGAATGATTAAGAATAAATGTTAGGTATTAATGTCACTTCTCTTAGGCTATGATTATCTAGAACAAATATAGGCATTTTCATCAGAAAGCAAATAAAATTCTTTTACCCACTGCTCTATAAGTAATAAATAAAGAATTGCGAACATTCATCATCACAAGAACTAAATTTTCTAATAATTTTAGCTCATATAAAACATTGCAGCAATATTCTATGAATTATTGATTATTTCTTTTAAGATGTCTTCACATTCTTCTACGCAATTGGTTATTCTTTGGATAAGAAAAATCTCTAATGTCATTTCCCTTAATGGATGTCTTAAGTTAGAAATAAGGAAATAAAAATTTCTGCTGCTTTTACATCACAATTGAAACATCAATTGAATTAGCTTTAAATTGAACAATAAAATGACTCTTGAGGAAAGCTAGCAAATTGTTGAGATCATAGACTAATATCTTTTTCCACTCCAAGTACTACACAAACACTTCTCTGGCTATGTAAAAGCCACTTGTGAGGCAACATTTTTTCCTTGACTTATTCTATGCTTTTGTTATAAATTAAATGTTCGACAACAGATGCTTTTCTTTATTAAAGTGAATTAAATGAGATTGCTGTTCCACTTGTTACTCTCAGTAGCAACTTTTCTCATGCATTCTTTATGAAGCTTTGCTTCGAGTGCTGGCTTTTAGCGAAAAGAAAGAATATACATAATCGAATCTTTCTTTTCTTGAAGCAACAAATAAATGGAATCAACATGAATATATTTAAATCATTCATTTCTATTAAAGCGAGAAGAGTAATATTTAAAACAACTCTGACGAGACCATGAATAAAGAAATAAAGCTTTGAAGGCTTTAATTCAGATTATTTACGATAATGGAAAATTTTCGAAAATGTGGGCGACCAAAATTTTCTAAACATTAAGAAAAGCTTAGGACGATAATTAAATTCTTATGAGACAATATTCAAAGTACTGAATTACTGATTTTAAGTAATAAGCAAAACATTGAATGTTTTATAAGCGTTGTGTCATGGATTCGCTTAGATAAGACCGAAAAATCTCGCTCAAAATATTAAATAAATTTTTCTTTGTTGAGTTTTTAAAGAATTCTGTTGAAAAAAAAGTCTGAAATTTATTGTCACGCAAATAAATTTTTCACAAAAGCAAAGCAATTACGCAACATAAATTTGAAAGCGAAAGTAAAACAAGTAAAAGCTTGAGTTGAATTCCCCGCAATGTTGTTGACTTAGTAAAAGACGAAGAAATAAAAGTTTTTAAATCTTTATCAAAGACAAATCATAAAAAGCTTTTCTTGTTGTTTCATATCAATATTTAAACAATGAAATTTTGAATCATGTGGACATGGAGGAAATATTTGTCTATTTGCTTTTCATCGTAAGCTTTCGTCACCTGATAAGAGGGTAGGAAGCAGGGTTTAGACTTGAATTGGCTTGACTAGACGACTTGAGGGGTTTTCAATGACTTGACTTATTTACTTGACTTGCAAACCTTTTTTTGACTTGACTTACTCAAGTGACTTGACCTGAAGACGAACTCAAACGATTCTAAATCCTACTAGGCAGCTAGGAAGTTTGCAAATTATTTTGTTTTTATTTCAAAGCATCAGTAAATGCGTCCGTTGGTGGATTAATGAATAATTCAGCTGAAACTTCGTTTTTACTTGAATTTTTAGCTTTCTGTCTTCACCTTTTTTTCGTAACGAGTTTTATCTTCAATTTTTATTCTCAACTAATTTAAATATTTGAGGAAGCTTATTAATTTTCTCGAGAATATTTATTATTCCAAAGTTTAAACAAAGCAGAGTTCTTTTAGATGTGAAAATCCAGGCTTCATTCTAAGATGGCTGAATAAAGGAAGAATGAAAGAAAAAAGAATTTTCAAGCTCGAGATTAAGTTTCATGGTAAAAGAAAGTTCTATAGAATTCATTCATTCATTCTTCAATCTCGTGCTTCACGAATTCAACATCACAATATTTCATTTCCAATTTTGTATCCGTCAAAATCAAGTGTTTTGTTCGCTGTCGTCTCCATTAAAATTTCACATATTCACATTCAACGTCAACGTATTTTGTAATCATATTCAATTTGTCATGACATTTATATATACAAAAAGCTGATGGCAAAACTGTGATGTCATAAGTAAGCAACAATTAATTAAAATATGAAAAGTCACATGTTTAAGCGTGAATTTTTTATGCTTATATTGAATTTTACGCTTTTGATGTGTCAAGTTTTTGAAAGAGATTGATAGCATTATTAAATTCCTATTTTATTACGATTCATCTTTAACATGAACATGACGAAAAACTCAGCAACGATTTGTTTAAGTCATGAAAATACAACCAACTGAAATTGCTATAGAAATTCTCAATGAACTTCTTTTATGATTCGATTCTCAACTTATCTTATTGAGTATGGTTTCAACTTTTATCATATCTTGTTTGCTGAGACAAATATCAATCTCCAATATTTGTTTTGCTTTTCTCAAAAGAAGAAGAAGCATTCGAATAAATTTCAACAAGCTTATATTAAAGCCAAAGCTAAAGCTACTGTACATGTTTGTAAGTTAAACCCATCAAGTTGAAAATTTCAAATATCGTTCCTTCAAATGTGTCTCACGTTACATACAAATATGGAAAATTCTTTGTACGTGTCGATGCTGCTGATGTTGATAATGATAAAAAATAATTTTATTGACCTCAATAACATTAACGATGGGTCAGTTACGTGTCAAATTTTCATTTTCGTTTGAAATTTAAATTCTAAAATTAAATTTTCAACGTTAGAAACGATTTCCAAGAATCATGAAATTTAAGCATGAAAAAAATATTAAACTACATAACGTCAAACTGAGAGGTTCGCTTTCAATTTTAGATCTTTTATTATCTACAAATCTCAACTTCCTTCGAAACCAATTTCATCCTTCAATTGCAGCAAAATTATCGAAAACTTCCAAGAAAATGTTTCAATTTTTCCTGAACGAACAAAACAATTTTCCTTCTTTTTTCCAGGAAACAAAATAAATTCTTGTTACATTTTTCCTGAGAAATAATTAAGGTTTGAGTCTTTATTTTCTTCCATGTTTTTATCGAAAAACTGAATCGATCCAATTTTGATGATGAATAACGCTTTCATAAACACCCGCAGATCCTTCTCCGCATCCCATGCCGTAGCTTGTTACACCTTTGAATGAATTATTAATGAAAAAATATACAAAAAAAAAACATTCTTATTGGTTTTGAAGGCGGAACATTTCTAGATTATGTCACAAAGGATTTGATGTTATGAATAGAAAAGTTGGACTGTTTCCAACGTGTCAACTGTTAATTAATCAAAAATATTACGGCTTCTGTGAATTAATTAGATGGACGTCATGAAAAGATAAGTCTCATAATCAAACCGAAGCATGAAGCAATAAATTGTGGAATGGAAATAAAAAAAATTTCTTATCATTGGAGTGTCTGAAAATGTCTTACCAACTAACTCGAAGCGACCTTTCCTTCCATGACAAATTAAACCTGAACCACTGTCTCCTATTGAAATTTATGGCTCAGTCACGTACAATAAATTAAAATAAGAAAAAAAAATTAAAATTATTCACCGTTACAAGCGTCAACTCCATTTTTCCCCAAAGCACAAAATTGGCCGATGCCTTGAGTTGGTGCGATCACACGACCGAGAATCTTCTCACATTCTTCGTGACTTATCAAGCTTACTCTTCCATACCGTAGAGTCGAGGAGAAGGAGGAATTTCCACGGTAGTTGGAACTTCCATAACCATAAATTAAGCATTCAGTATTGTTCAATGGCATTTCTTTAGCAGTTCGAATCACTTGTTGATGTCCAATTTCTATTCTTACAATTGCGATATCGTTATGAAATGAGAAGACATTAAATTCAGCTTGGATGACTTTTCCAACTTTCCACCATGTGGCTTCATCATTCGCCAAATCACCGCCTCCAATGTTAGCGTAAAGCGAACGATTTTTCCTTCAACAAGCAAGCCAAAAATAAAACAGATAATGAGATTTAACTACAACTGCAGACACTATACAGCATACAAATCGACAAAACAATGTGCTGCACTAATGGCCCATGAATATTTTGAGCTTTGGGCAATGAGTGTACCACCACAAAAATATTTAAATTCTCCCTTTAAATCTGCTTTCATGCTGAATGCAACCGCAAACGGAAATTTATCTAGCGATTAAATTTTTAAAATCTCTAATTAAAAAGGTTTTTTCTGTTACGCAATGTTAATCTGATCTCACTGTTTCTCGCAAAGCGCCCATTAACAATCGGCTTAGGATGAGGCAGTGAAGTCAGTTCGTCCATCATTGAGATCAAGCACAAAGTTAATAACGCATAAAAGCCTCTTATCATTTCGCTTTTTTTTTGTTGTCGTAATCGTTGTGGAGAGCAAGATGGGATATGAAACTTTATGCTTCCGCACTTAACGCTTCCAAAAGTCAATGTGGGAAACGTTTATTGATCGTAAAGCCCTTGCCACCGCTCTCTTTGGGTAATTCTCGCGCTTAAAACTCAATTTCTTCTTTTTTATATTTACACAAGTGTATCATTTCAATCGATTTTATGATGCTCTCCTGAATATAAATGTATCGGTTTAAGTGTGACAATTTCATTTTAAACTTAAATGATTATGAATATGTGAACATGGAAAAAAAAGATTGAAATGCTTGCATGATTTCTTATGATAAAAGCAGGAAGAAAAAGGTTTAAGTATCATGTGTAAGTAATTAAATATAATGAAAAGCAATCAACAAATTAGTTGGAATGTTATTAACAATCCAATAAAGGTCATTCGATAATTGTGTCAACATATTGGATTTAATGATTAATATGTAACAACAACATCATCATCTAAAGTTCAACTGGACATTTATTTCAATTCATGAACATTGTCCATGATTGAAGAAATCAAATAAGAAGACTTAATACACTTGATAGCTTTTTCATCCCATTTCATGTTACAAGTTATGTAATTTAGAAGATGGAGTGTCAGTAAATCATGAAGTCTTCACTTATTTATCATCATTACAGTGATAAAGTGAATTGTTTTCAAACATTCTCAGATCTTCATAAATCTCTGTTTGTGGTTGTTCTTTTTAAAATTCCGTATATTGCGTTAGAAGAAAAGAAAAGCTTTTAAAATTATTTTTACATCATTGCGAGGGTCACAACCTCACAAACATAAATAGATGAACATTCTATTCAAGTTCAATGACTTTAATTCTCGACTTTTCTCAATTCTATTAAATTATAAAGGCAAATTTTCCTGGAAGAAAAAGAAAAACAATATCAATGACATTTCGGTGTCATTTATTAAATTGAATAAATTTATGCAATGAACACCACCACAGCAGTTTGAATGTTTATGAAAAGAAAAGATTTTTCGATATGACAGGCAAGCAAGAGTGTAATTGAATTGTATAATTTATGCCAATCAATTTTCTGATGTTGATTGTTTGCAATTTATATCTTACGGTAACCCAAACACGAAATTAGATCACAAGAATTAATCAAATGTAATAATTTAATTACATTCTCAAGAAGAGAAACAAATTCAATTGAAGTTCATTTAATCGATATTTGTAATGATGGAAAAATATTATAAATGAATGATGATGTCATCAAATAATGTTCAATCGCATCTGCTTGAAAATAGAGCAAGAAAAGTGCTTAAAGCTGCATTTATGTCGAACTTTTATTATTGCATGTGACACTTTAATAGACATCTCAGGGTAACACGTTCAAAGTGTGTTAAGCGGTTGATAATCGAAGCAATGTGTGGAAATGACGGTCAGTGCGTGTTCCTAAATGAAATGTCTCTTCCCTTGTCCCAGATGGCCACTGATACGTACACAATGCCATTACTTGTTGGATGTGAAAATGTGAAACGCAATAACGCCACAGTGTCTAGTTCTGCATGTTCGACAGGAAGGCTTTGATATATTACATTCATAAATGCTTGCCCCTATTGATTAATGCGCATATCGTACATATGGGCATAAGCCTGAATGGAAATTTAATCTTTCAGACAGAGACAGATGCGATGTGATGGAAAAGCGAATGATATTTGGGAAAAAGGAAGTCAAGCATTTTTTTCTGCTCATCATCATCAATTATATCGAAATCTTACAACTCATGCTTTGCTGACTTTCAAATGCTGATGAAAACATGAATTTCAGATTATCCTTTCAATTCTATGTTTGAATCCCGAAAGAAAATCTCTTTCATTGCCATCCATAATTGAGAAATGAAATTCTTCTTAAATTTTTAAAACAACTTTGTACGATGCGACATGATTTGGGTCTGCTAGTAAAAGTGAATGGCGTGGACGAAATTTGTTATTCGTACAGTAGACAAATTTTGTATAAAATAAGTTCAAGCCAGAAATTGAATTCTTCTCTAAATTAGAATCGAGTGAATGAATGTAAGGCGTGAAACATAAATTAAGTCAAAAATATGTGTAAGTCAATATGAATATTTATTCATAAAGTTAGTAAGCCATGCATGCATTTCCATTAGCATGGGAAAACCGAGAAAAACCCATTTTCGGGGCAGACAAAGCGGTTACGGTGTGAACACTAAATTATTTTTTCTTGAGTAAATATTTGATACCAACAAGGAAGTTTTATTAGATATTTCACCGTAGCTGGGATACAACGAGGGAATTTTCTAAGTTTACGTTCGGTTATAAACTTTCGACTTTCTGTGGTGTTTTCGTAGAAAAGCGAGCTATAAACAAATTGCTTCGAGCGACTCCCAACAACTTTATTAATGGATTTAATTTTCCCAAAAGATATTTTCAGGCCGCATGAAAAGTACAAACACAATTCTTTCCTAAATGACTCGAAGCGTTCCAGAAAAGATGCTCACTTCAATTTACAGTTATTGCTGATAATATCTTCCGGTGAATGAGATGAAAAAGGATTTCGTGTGAGTATTTGAAGCGTTTAAAAGGAAAGAAAGGACGTGTGATTTCTAAAGAAGCGATTTAATTTACTTTCCATTCATTTTGATCACTTTGACGTTTAGGAAAAGATTTTTGTGTTAAATATTTCGACCCGAAAATTATTTTTAAAAAGAAAACTTTCAGAAGGTCAGAAAAATAGCTTAACGCATAACATCAATCATGTAGTCTGTTTATGGGAAAAGCGCAAATTGAATTTGAGTTTAAGGGACAAGTGCTAGTGAAGTTTGACTTAGTGTTTGGGTCAGATAGATATTCAGGTCAACAAATATAATATGAGTGACGAAGGTTTCTTCTTAGATATCCTCATGAGATTACAATTATGTACTATTCCACTCAGCTTTTCTTCTAAATCGACTATTTCGTGTCATAAATCTTAAAGATTCATCATTTTTCTTCAAGGGAAAATCATCTAGGAATCTAAGGATTAGCTACATAGGTCATGATATTATTGAGATTTATGTTCGGTAATGGAATATCATTGTTAGAAATAAAAGATTTTTGTAGAGTCATAAAAATAGATAACAACAAAATCCTATGTTTGGATATGCTTTGGTTTTGTATTTAAGTAAATAACTCACCTTGAAAAAGGGATGTCGATTAATTATTTATGAACTGATTGGAATTTATTCGACATTCTTGCTTCATAATAAGCTTAAGAAAAGAAGTTCAGAATTTCAAAATCAATCGACAATTGACATCCCTTAAGGAAAACCATTTAAATATTTTCCTAATCTCAAGAAAAGGATGAAAAATGGAAACATCTTCAAGAAAGCTGAAGTTTAAAACTTAAACATCGTTGACCTCCCAGACTTAGAATGAAAATTGAAATTTATATTGTTGAAGAAGTATTCAAAGGGAGCTTCCTCCCCGTTTCTGTTTTGTAATTATACTTTTAGGGGTGAAACGTTTTCACCCACTTCGTTCTTCATTAAGAAAAGTGAAATAGGAATTTCCATCATACTGACTGAAAGCAGTTTTAAGTTTTAGAATAGTTTCTCATTTTCTAAGCTGATCTCAAAATCTTCTTTCCTGATTTCGTATTCAAACAATGGATGAAAACTGTTTTGCTGATGCTGCTGTTGCTGCTGATGTAAATTGTCTTCCACTTGAATGAACAAATCATTCATAATGCAGAATATATAATAATATTTCTGTACGACTAAATAAGTATTTATTTTATATGATATCAGAAGGGAAAAGAAGAGCCAGAAGAGTCTTAAAAAGGCCGAGTGTCTCTGATGAGAGTTGATTCTGAATGAAATCACATTAAGGCATTAAAATTAATGCTGATTCATGACGACGAAATCAGAAACCAGAAAGTGAAGAGAATACAGAAAGTTTGCAGAAAGGAAACAACGATGAATTTTCTAGGAAGTCAAAATGAAGAAGATAAGAAAAGAAAAACAATTTCCATGAGGAGAAGGAAAGAAAAAATTCCCCGCACGAGTGAAAAGTTTTCCGTTAAAAGCTACTCAGCAACTCATACAAATGTAGAAGATATGTAAAGAAATTCAAACTCACACAAATATTGTTCGAAATCGATTTATTTCCTTTTATGAAGCAATTTCAAGGCATATGTAAGCTTACAATGAATGAGAATAAAACGACAGACCAGGAGATTGGGTTTTTTTACTTCCTATATTTGTTGTTAGAGAATAAAAGAAGAACAACATATTTTCAGTCAAAAACATGATTATGGGATTAGAATTGACGTTTACGTAAACTTTCATCACACACAAAGAGGGAAAAAGATTGAAATTTCCTTTTTCATTCTTTCGTTTTTCTCTCGTGTACCTTAAGGTGTACCAATCGACGGCAGAAGTTCTTTCTTTGTTTTTTTTTCTTTGCTCCTTTTCCTGCACAATCATTATCATGTAAACTTCTCAGAGCAACATAGCGAGAAAGAAAGTTTTTCCCCAAAGAACAACTTTTTCATTGTAGTCGAAAAGGGCATAAGCACAGCTAAGGTCTTGGCATCATTTCACTTCTCCTCCATCTCTGAAGCCATATTAGAACAAACAAATTAAAGGTAGCCTTATTATGAAAATTTCTTTTCCTAAATTGAGGCATTTGAGATGAATGTTTCTTCACCACATCGCACAGAAAGGAAATGAAATTAAATCAACAAATTTCCTGACGAGCGTTGAGTCAGATTAAACTTTCCGAATCACGGTATGCTTCTTAACATTACCTTGAAGCGATGTTCTACGAAGTAAGATGTCTTGAGTATACAATTCGAGCCGTGGGTATCGAAAAAAGAATTTCATGATCTGCTTCTCATATCCTAAAAAGAAATTTTAAGATAAAAAAAAACGAAAATAAGGAATACATAAAAAAAAATTAAATCGCAAATAAATTACGCGTTATTTGATTTTCTTTGCGTACACAGTTCGAGGAATAAAGACATGAAATCATTCTCGCATGCATGCTTTCTGAAGACGAAATGCTTTTCTTTACAACATGGTTAAATGTTGCGAATGTAATGTTTTTTATGACAAGATATCTTCGGAATGGATTGTAGAGCAAAGACAGAAATCTAAGAAATAACTTTTTAGTTCTCTATTAAACCTAATATCATAAACCACATTTTATGATGTGTTGACAATGTTGTGTTGAAATATAAAATTATATCTCATGCTCACCAATTTATGTAATATATAAGAAAAGAAAAGTTCAACGTAAAGTAGCAGGTGTAAAGGAAATATTTATTTAAATATTTATGAATTTATAAGGAAAAGTTCAGCAAGCGAAGTGAATTTCGCTCAGTATTAATGTCTTATTATTTAACAAGATTTTAAAAGTTTACATCTAAAGATGTTACAAAAGATGAAAGAAAGATGTGAAAATCTTTTAGTGACTTTGCAATATCATCGTGTTATTAACAGGATTAAGTGTAATATAAGTGAAAGTTTTGTATTTAATCACTTCACGAGTAAATTATCCTTGGATATAATAAAATAAAACATCTAACTACGAAGAAGATTTTTATTGTTGCTGTTTTAATAGCCTTGGCATGTCGTCACTAATACTAAAAGAAATAATTGCAAATGCCCTTTGCAATCAAAATATATCTGCAATAGAATGTTTGGGAATTTTCTACTTAAGGCTATCTCAAAATTATTATTTTGTGATTGCATCACAAATAAATCTATGCTAAATTGGTCAAACAAAAGCCACAAGCGAACAAAGCAAATTAAATCTAAATTTTAAATAAATGCCAAAGGCCACTTCAAAAGCAAGTATGGAACCAAAATAAATACAAATCTAGATTAACAGAAATTCGAATTTGAGGTAAGCTGTTAAAATACACTTCCAGGTGTTTATATTTATGTATCTGACACGAAACTAAAACTTATTTCAAAAGCTAAGCATTATTCGTTGTATAAATGAGTCAACCGATTCTAATGGAAAATTAAAAGCAAATTCAATTTCTTTTCAGCTCAACCCGTTCCGGTTATGACCTTTCCAAATATTTTTTTATTGTATCTTTTCTCCACTGTCATCCTTGAAATAGCGTCTTTTGAGCTTTTTCTTTTTGTATGTTTTCATTAGAAAGGCGAAGGAAAAAAAGCCATTAAAATAGAAGAAAAGTCGTCATCTCTGTCACTCGCTTTTGTTCACTTCTATCTCAGTGGAAACTATTTTTAAACGTTTAAAACCCTCCCTTGCTGTTATATTCTGCTTGTATTAACTTATCATCTCCTTCATTAAACTTGTTCAGATGCTGATGTTAATGGCGCGAGTGAGAAAAGGTTTCATTTTCATCACTTTGGGGATGCAATTCTCCTTGAATGTTAATGGTTATTGTCCTTGCAAGAAATATTAACACATTTTAAAACTTTTCATACGGCAAAATGTTCAGGATTTTAAGAACAGGAGAAGTTTACGAAAAAGCTTCAAGAATACTGGAAATTAATGCGAGGGTTGAGCTTTTTAAAGGAGAAAAATAGCGTTTGTTAAAATCCCAAAATGGGTAACCATAAATTTCGAAAGCCATAAATCTAAGGGAAAATAAAAATAAATTGTAAAAAAAGCACTTGTTGCACAACGTATCAACTTTTATGTGTCAGTTTCATTTTCATTATGAAGTTTTAAAATGATATTTTTTTACTCCGCCACATAAGGTCGGATTCGCTTGGAAAAGGGATGAAAGTTGGACATTTCTAAGTTAAAGTAAATGTTTTGAACTGTCGCAATAAAACCTTTTCAGTTTAGAAATAACCGAAGAAGAAGAAAACATATTTACACACCGAACATTTGTGTAACCTTCTTGCTTTATTATGATCCCACATAGTTTCATCATTTCTTGTCTTCACTCGTTCCAATTTCAGGATGACACAAGAAAAATATTTGAAAAGCGAGATTAGAAACGAGAGAGAAACTTTGAGAGAGGATACGAGAGGAATTATTGGAAATTTCGAATTTTAGCACATTCTCTCATTTTCTTTCCAACGAGAGAACTACGCAATCAATGCTAACGTCTTCGCGACTTTAAGTTTGTTTTTCGAAGATTAAAAAAAGTTTAAAGATTTTACAAAATTCTTGAATTAAACATTTTAAGTCAATTACTCCAGTTGCGTAGAATGATTTCGGATACTATTTTATTTAGTTTTACACTCATCGATACTGGAGCTGTTCTATTTCTTCTGATTTATTTTGTAAGAAAGATTTTTGCTTTGTTTTGGTTTTTATTTATGAAATTATTTGCAACTTGCAGGTGTTAATTCTTTCGGATCTTGAATGTGACTATATCAACGCACAACAATGTTGTTCGAGGCTTAATTTCTGGACAATTCCAAAGATTTCAGCTCATGTTGTGGTCACTCTTCTACTTCTCATAACTGGCCATTATTGGCTGTTGCTAGTGAATCTTCCATTTGTTGGATATTTAATTTATGAGTACTGGACAGTTCCTAGAGGCAACATGGGAATCTTTGACCCTGCCGAGATACATGTAAGTTAGAGTAATAACCTTTAAAAGCTTCTAAAATGAATTCTTGCAGAATCGAGGACAAATCAAGAAGCACATGAGCTCGTGCATGATCTTCTTAGGCTTTTATTTAATAATCTTCTTTATTTATCTTTACAAGTGAGTTTTGTAATTTAAATAACACTTCAATATGTCTGAAATATAATTTATTTTTATTTCAGTATGATTCGAGCTTTACTTCGAGATGATCCAATCAAAAGAATCGATGACGATGAAATAATCACAGATAGTTTAGATCTCTAGTCGTTTGGGTAGAAAGTTAAGCAAATTATTTGATCCTTCAAGTTTACAGTGTTCTCTATTTTAGGTTTCAAGTGTCAGGATCTGATTTGTCACTTGGATAACTTCACAATAACAAATCGAAGAAGATTTTTGACGTCATCTTCTTTCGATTTATTAACCAAATCAAGAATCTTTGAGAATTCTTGTAAAATGAAATAATCAAGCGTGAATTCACAACTTAAGACTCTTAATCCCAAAAATAATCATGTAAAGTAATTCTAATTTAATCTCGATGATTATTTAATTTAACATTAAGATAATTAATTTAATATTGTTGTTCAATAAATGTGAAAATAAAATAAAACTTTTGAGTTTTTGATTCGATGAAATTTTTCCTTTTTTACTCTTTATTAATAAAAACTTTCTAAACAGTTAATACAGTCAACAAAATATCAACAAGACAAAGCATAACACATTTTTAGGATGAAAATTTTAGAAAGATAAATAAATAAAAAGGAAAAAATGCCAAGTGATGAATCTTAAAATAATAATTTGAAAAGCTTCTTTAAAGAACATCAAGAAGAACGGGCTTCGTTTCTTTTGCACATTTCAGAATCGAATGCATGAACTTCACAAATCCCGTATCCTTTGGCTTTTCAAGGCCTCGCAACAACCGATTCTTCATCACCGCAACAAACTCTCGGTTACTCAACTGACCATCCATATTTTCATCAAAAATTGTAAACACAACATCGATGACATGGTCCGAAAGGTCAACAAGAGCAACGGTCTTTGCAACATGTTTTAAGGTGAGTTGATCGATTGATGCGCCTGAAGAAGAAATGAAAATTTAATTCACTCAAAAATGAGATTTGAACATTGATGAACTTACCGGCAATATGATAAAAAGTTAATGCGGTGTCAACATCATTTATGTTGTTCAGAAAATGAAAGAAATTCAGATAATCTTCTTTCGAGATTCCCGTTCCATGATCTCTGAATCTAAAGAAGAAAAATTGCAATCATTTGTTTTCATACTTTTTCTTTTAAAAAATATTCTTACCGTTTCTTAACTCGCTTAATCTTTTTGACCTTTTTCTTAGGCGGATAACCAGCATAAGCTAGAAGAAGTTCCGCAAAATCGGCTTCCGAAATATTTCCATTATCATCCGGGTTTTTTCTTTGAAATTCGAGTGTTAAAATCTCACGCTGTAACTGATGTTGAAAGTCAAGAAACTTTTCAATTTTTAGTTTCTGATCAAGTTTTGTTCCAAAGAAATAACAGCTGAGAGCTGAGTTGACACCCTTTTGGAGAAAAGAAAAAATTATTTCAAAGTTTTGATAAAGATAATTAAAACTTTTTAACATACCTTGAAAGTATTTCCAGTATTGGCATGATCTCGATGTCTTGAACCAATTGAAGTTTGCTGCCTAATGAGATTAGCGACTTCTTCAAATTCACTGCTATCAACATCGCCATCACCGTTAAGGTCAAACATTTTAAACGCAATTTCAAAATGACGACGTGAAGCTGAAAATGATTAGAAAATTTTATTTAAATCATTTTATGCTACATAATCATAAAAATTAAATTATCAAAGTTTTTATTGACAACGAAAGTTTTTACGAATGAATGTTCAAGGCACTTAAAGGCTTATGAAACTTTCATGATTTCATTTGAATGTGAGCCGACAATTTTAGAAGCAGAATGACGTTCATTACCAACATTATCTGACAATAATTTTCTGCTTTTTTGAACTGACGAACAATTGAAGAGGAGAATGCGGTCAAATGAGAAGTCTTTTTACGCTTCATGAAACACTTTCGGTCGAGCGTCTCCAACATTCGCAAATAAGCTCATAAAAATTCTTCCAAGCGATTCTAAAGCGAGGGAGGAAAAAAATCTATTTATAGAAAATCCAATTCGTTTTTGGGGTTGAACGTTGAATGTTGAATTCAACTTTCTAGCGTAAAGGAAATGTTACGAGCTTCTTTTTATTCTTCCGTTTCGAACGTTTTTTGACGCTTCCTCGTCTTTCCATATCTACTTTGATAGCAGATTAAGGAAAGATGATAAAAAAAGAGAAATGAAAGAGTTTGACAGGAGAAAACTATTTTTAGAAATTTCCGTAAGCAGTTTTTCCTTCTCTATAATTGTGGAAGTGAAAATACGAAAAAAAGCGCGAAGAAAATTTCTCTAACAAAAACTCTAAAATTGACATTTAAAAAAATGTTTCGCGATTTTTAATTTGCAAAGTTTGTGTCATAAATTTTTATCATGTCCAAACAACAATCGTGAAGCTTCGCCGAAAGTTAAAAAAAAGCATTTGTAAGCATGTGGATGCGTTATCAGCTGTAGTTGTGCTTTCACATTTTACACCATCAAACATAAAGTTTCACTCAACATTTGACTGCGCATGCCAAATCGATAATATAAATGTGAGGGAAGGACATTTGGATGGTTTTCTTGTGGAAGCTTCAACAGTTTTACTTTACATCCCATCGCGTTCACATTCATTTCTAACATCACTCCGCCATAAGAGAGAAGAGAAATTTGTTTCTAGAAAAACTCTTTTTTCATATTATTTTCATTCGTTTTCATTTTGTTACATTCACAATTGCAACAAGATTAGATAGAAGCATAACTGGAAACCATTGCAACGATCTAAAATATAGCAAATTAAAAGCAATCCGTGCCAAAACCAGTCAAAACAAGTTATTAAATATCTCTTTCGCTTTATTGGTGGAAAAAAAAGTTCGCAACAAACAAAGGAATTTTCTTTTTTTTGGAAAATGACGAAATAACAGTTTTAACGACACAACAAACAGGCAGAAAACGCGCGACGCTAAATGGACTTGAAAGTTTTACTTTTATTCGCTTCTCGTCATCATTCAGCAGTTTGAAGCGCATTCAACAAGGTGCACACGAAAAGCTTTTCCCACGAAATATTTTTTCACTAAATTTATTTTCTTCTTTTTGTTTGCTGTTGAAAATTGTCACAAAACAAAGTAATTTTAGGCGAGAAACGAGTAACGTGAGAAATTGTGCAGAAAAAGTGTTTTCTTTTTCTTCTTTCTTTTTGCTAAAGAAGCTTTTTGAAGGGTGAGACGAGTAAAAGGAAAAGGGCGAAGTAGTTTTTCCTTTTATCAACATTTTTCCTCCGTTCGTATGTGTCTGTGTGTGCTTGTAAGAAATTTCAATTTCCAGTCGTCAATTCATGACTCAGTCATCCTTCCCTTTTGCTTCCTTTCTTCATATTCGTTTGGAGTTTTAAATTAGCTTTCGTCACTTATTTCTCTTCTTTTTTTTCTTGACTATTGAGGAAAGGATGAAAGAGTTTGCTTTCGATGTTATCGACGATAAGAAGCGGAAACGAGTGAAGGAAAAATTTAAGGCAAATTGACTTCCTGATGGAGGACGAAGGCGCAAAAGTCTTGTTAAACGAAGCGTCGTGATATTTATGTATAGGCGTTACGCCTATCGAAACTCATCGGCATTCATCATTAGACTTTTGGCTACGCAACTACTTTAGAAGATTCTTATCGTTGGCGTGTTTGTCAGTCATTGATTTCAAGGAAAAAGCTTCTTAACTTTAGCTTATCGACGAGAGAAATCTTTTTATGATTATTTGTGTTATTTAATAAATTCCTTTTTCTCGCATTACTAATTATTTGCCTTTACAGCTTAGATAGATCCCCACAACTCAACTCATCAATAACATCGTCGATAAAAAGTGTAAAATGAAATTGATGACAACGGAGAGTGTCGAGGAAAATGTTAAAGAATTTTTATCCGAGAAAAGTGAAAATGTTTTGTATGAAGAGACCAAAAAACCTCGTCATTCTCAAGGCGGTGGTGTTTGTGTTTGTTATGAGTTTGTACTTTATTGTACTAATCAAAGAGTCGATGAATGTGATCGAAAGTAATGCGAAATTAAAGACTGTGACAGCATCAAAAGTAGATAATGTAAGTAGAAAAGAAATAAAATTTATTGAGTTAAGCAACGAATAAATTAATTCTAATCTAAGTCAGAGAAAAATATTTCTTGACATCTCCCGCAATTAACTATAAAAAGCTTTCTTACTTACTTAGTAAGCGTCACATGAAACTTCAAAACAAAAAGCAATTGACGATGATTTAAACACAAAATTAATCTTATAAGTTAAACACAAATCGCTATTGCGTGCTTTTTGTGCCAACAAAATAATTTTTAGTTTGAATTTTCAGTGACAAGGGAAAACGCAACATAAAAAACGCTTAATCGGATTTCACTATGAGTTTCGGTGGTTTTTTCAAAACATGTTTATTTTTTCCAGAATTTTCCACTTTTTCTTTCTTCTTTTCGCTTTCCATAAAGCGATAAAAAAATATCTCAGATTTAAATATTCTAATTGGCTTGCCAAGCAAATCGTCAAACTTGAATCGTTCAAAATATTCATGCTTAAATATTTCTGAGCTTTGCTGTAGTGTTTGTGTCTCATTGGGGGTGCGTGCTAGGCTTCGTGTCGCCGTTTTGAATATAAGCGAAGTGTCTTTAACAAGAAAATTTAAAGAGAACAATTAACCGACATAAAGTGAAGCCACAGTGTGTGCATATTTTTTTATCAACACATGACAAAACACAACATGAATGCTGCTTAGACATAAAAACATTCTTGGCAAGCCACAATGCTAAAACTTTTATCACGTCATCAACACTTTCTGGTCTCGTTAATTTCCTTCACGTAGCAAGTTTCATGCCAACGAATTATTTAACGTTTTCAAAGACTTAATGGACAAAGTTTTATTTTTTTTCTTCCTCCATTACTCAACTGAAATATCTCAATGCAAAGCGATTTTGAATTCATTTCGAATAAAAAGAAAATAAAGTGAAAATAAGAGAAACATTATTCTAATTCAACAGGTTTTCATGTTCCTTTCGTTTCTTACAAGTTTATTTCATGTGAAACATTTCTCCTCTTATTATCTTTCTAAAGTCGAAACAAAAGCATCATTTTCATCAACGTAGTGTTACGAAACATAAGCCATCGAAGAATCATCACAATGCGACTTTGAAGCCACCTGAGTCGTATCTAATTCCGAATCCGAAATTTCATAAACAAGCTAAGACGACAAAACCGACGACGACGACGACGACGACAGAAAAGTCTTCCTTTAATCAATCGGCTACCATTGTAGTAGACTTAGATGCACATCGATCGACAACATTAAATCCAGTTTATGAATATTCCGAAGAAATAAATGCAAAAGCGGAAAAGGATTTCATTGAGCGACGACAACATTTACATGATGTCTGTGAGAAAAATAAAATTCTTGGTAAAATTACACCAAATGCGTGGGAGTTCTTCATCTCACCAGGTCATGGACTTGCATGGTGTAATGTGTTTAAAGCTGCGAGTACAACATGGATGTATTATTTTAATTTATTAGGTAAGCTCTTAATTAGGTCCTTGAATAATTAGTAATTAATTATTTAATTTAAACAGCTGGTTACGATCCAAAATATCTTCAAAAAACAATCACAACGCCTTTAGAACTCGCTAGAAAAAGATTTCCACGGCCAAATATTGACGATTTAAATGAAGCTGTCGAAAATTCCATCACGTTCTTAGTTGTTCGTGAGCCTTTTGAACGTCTCTTGTCGGCATATCGTAATAAAATGGAAGATGGGAAAAACCCTTATTACAAGCTTTTGGGTGATCAAATTGTAAAGAAATTCCGAACAATGCCAATAACCAAGATCGTAAGTTGGGTCGGTGACATTTAAAATGAAATTTTGTGTAATAAATTTGGAATTTATTTGAAATATAAAAAGGAAATTCCCGGTCCAACATTTAACGAGTTTCTTCAGTTCGTTGTTCAGCACTACAAGTCTGGTGGACGTTTCGACGAACATTGGAGCCCCATTTATCAGTTCTGCACACCATGCAGCATCAACTTTACACTAATTGCCAAAATGGAAACATTCCAACGAGATACCGAATACATAATTCGCCAAGCCGGTCTCGAGACGTTGCTGTTGAACAAAGTGCCCAAAACCAAAGAAGATAAAATAACAAATCGATCATCAATCAATAACACGAACACTGTGATCGAAAAGTAAGATTAGAATTAAACGCTTTCCCAATCACATCAAAATATTTTCTCATTTATTCTCAGATATTTCTCGCAAATCGATGAAAACTTATTGAAGCAAATTCTTGAGATTTATCAATTGGATTTTGATCTGTTTAATTACGATAGCACGAGATATCTCAAAATGGTTCAGAAAAGTGAGAATAATGATAGCAAATTCAAGCTCTACAATCGACTCGACTTTGGTGATGATGTGAACGAGTCTAAGGTTTTTAGTTAGACAAGCAAGGGTAGGATGAAAACAAAAACAAAAAAGATTAGCGAAAATTGATATTTTTCTAAAATATTTCTATTTATACTAACTAACTTGTGAAAGATGATAAAGAGAAATTGTGTATTTAGATATTTAAAAGTTCTTTTTGAAAGAATCTTCACCAATGTTTATGCAAGTCATTCACACATAACTGTTTAGAAATTCTACTCATTCAAATTAAATGTTTTTATCATGTTGTTTAAATATATTTATGTATCTTTGAGATAAAAAAAGAAAGTTCAAAACATGAATTTTTACAATAGAACTTTAACATATAAACTGAATAGGACGGAAAAATAAAAAAACTTGTCGTTTTGTGGTCACATTCAATTGCACTCTTTCCAACATAAAAGCAGCAAACACATTGTCGACTAAATGCATGCATGACAAAAAAAGGGAAAACATTTAATGTTGAAAAACTTTACAAAATTTACCAACATCAAATGTCATTTTTGATCGGGAATAATTGAAAGTAATATAACATGAATTTCAAATTCAATAAACTTTATGAAACTTTTAATTGGCATAAATTCAAAAATTAATTCTTATAACAAACAATGCCAAAAAAATGTTCTTGAATGATGACAAAATTTATAAAATTATTCACTGATGACAGAATTAATATGTTAAAAAGTTTATATATGACAAAAAATGCAACATGGTCTTTCAATTATCATTGGTATTAATGCTCACGTCAATATGTAATCAACGATTGAACATAAAAAATTATAAAAACAAATCGAGGTCTCCATCGAATTAAGAACCACAGAAATGTAAATCGTCGTTCAACATGCTATAATCATCAGTTTTTAAAAAACCGGAAATGTTTACTTTAAAGAGCTTTCATTAATCAAAAAAAATGTTAGATAATTTAACTAATGATAACTTTTCATGTTTAAAAAAGAAAAAACTGAGTGTATTAATCGCACGTAAATAAATATTTCCATTCAAAGTTTTTATGGAAAACCACGCACTTATCTAGATATTTAATGAAAGAAAAATCATTGTCGTTAGCTTAAAAGCTTAAAATGCATTAAATTTTTTCACTCCATTTATAAACATTTCGGAACATTTCATTTAATGTATTTAAAATTTAAACGAGGGAAGATGAATTCACCCGAAAACTGTTATGTCAACTAATGTACCTTAACGAACATAAATCTTTCAGAAAGAAAAAAAAACTTTAATGATAACTTTTAGTTTTTCAAGAGATTTGTCAAAGAAACAAGAAAAATTAGATAAAAGAAAATTTAAATAATTTCTAAAACAGACGAAATTTTCTTTTTTTTTATTGTCTGATGAATGAAATCGAATTCGTTGTCATGTTGAAGGATAAAAAAGGAAAATCTCATCACGAGGACGATTAAAAATTTATGTGCGTGACACAACATGAAATCATTCATTTCTCATCATAGACAAAAACTATTTTGGAAACATGAAAACAGACTGAAGAAAAATATAAAAAGTTCTTTTTGAAAAACTGAATCGCGATGTTGTTTTATTTGTTCACAGATTTTAGACTTTCGACGATTAATTTGGAGCCAGTCGGGTTTTTGTTCGCATATATCGCATATGCATATTAAGGTCATCGCAGTTTGTGATTGCATTTCCTGGCAGGGATTGGAATAAACTTTTCTTTCAAGTTTAGTGATGTAAAGAAATTCTCGACATGTATTCAAGCTCTGAATCATACTCGTCGATGGTTTTTTAAGAGAATTTTTTTTTGTATGCCTCCCGTTTGTTAAAACGAAATGAAAATTTAATTAACGTTTGACGACGAGTGATTTGAAGCTTGAATGATTAAACATTTATTATTAAAAATGTCAATATGTACTCACTCGATAAAACTGTCAGCAAGAAAATGTAATCAGAAAACGAAATCAGACCATAACTGCCGAGTTTATAAAAAATGCTGTCTTCTTCCAATTTCAGATCGAGTCGTTGCGAAACATTCTGCATGTGATTAAGGAAAGAACAAAATAAAAACAAATGTTAAAAAATTATTTTCAGAAAAAGAAAATATTAAAGAAATTTTCAGGCAAGTGAGAAAAACAATTTTTTTCTATTAAAACATGAATTGCGAAAGTTTTTGTTTCTTCTTTTTTTCATTCCTATGATGTTCTAGTTTAAACGAGAGAATTTCCATGCAAAAAAGAAAATAAATGAAAATCTGTGTCACATCGTGCGTCATCAATTAGAAGGCAAATGGATTTTATGTTAATATTTTTTTATGCTGGAATTTCTTTCATTTGCAAATTGTGAATTTAAATAAGCTTTTCGAAAATGTTAATTACATTTTTGTCACTTGTAATTTGAGTGAAAATAAAAGCGAAATGAGATATTTAATGTAGTTTGGTGAGAAGCAGTATAAATGAACTTTTTTATGTTTTATTTTGTGATTCGCTGTTTGTTAAAGTCAAACAATGTCGATGAAAAAGCAGGAAGGAAAAGTTCAACATATTTTCTTGTCCTTTAGCTCCTCAAATATTTTCACAAAAACATTGTTGTGATGTTGAAATCAATACAGAAAAAGTTCAAAAAAAGTTTTTCACTTTTCCTGTTTTGAATGAATTTAAAAAAACGAATATGAGCAGAGAAATTGGGTAAAATGTCATGCACTTGAATTTGCACTCGTAATCGCATGAATTTAATGAAAACGTTTGCATTTATTTTACAGGTGCAACTAGCAAGATCAATGAATTAAACTTTACTAAATCTAAACCCCAGTGAGTTGAATAAAATCCTAATTAATGAAAGGTGGAACTCTAACATTTACTCACACTAGGTTTTAATAAATCAACAAAAAAAAATTTAAAAGTTTAAATTTTTAAAAAGATTCAGACACAAAAATACTTTGATAGAATATTGAAAGTGGTAGAAAAAGAAAGTTTGTCGAGTTTACTTAAGTTTTTGTTTCTTAAACAGTTCTTTTTGTCTTTACCGAATCGTAAATCTAGACAGACATTAAAAATTGTCAGCAGAGGGAAAGATGATGAAGGTCGGTTAGTAATTGCGTTAGCTTTCAGTTCCAAAAATCAAAATTTAGATAACATAAACAAATAATTGATTTCCTCATGAAATCCCAATCACTACAAACCAATAAATCTTGAGGAAATTTCTAAACCAAATAAAAAAGAAATTTTTTAAAACTAAAATTTTTTTTTGTGTAATTTTGTTATAATTTCTTTTTTTTCTTTTGTGTCAAAGTACCTCGTCATTCTGGAATAGAACAGATAATAAATAGAGTGAGACAGATTAATTGTGTTAGCTTTTGGAGTGTTTTTATATTTTGTTCGGTTTTTATTTGCAATTAAAAAAGAAAAGAGAAAGGGAATTGTGGGTGGACAAATACAAATTGACGGATAATGCACATGGCAAATGAGACTTAATAAGGATCACAGATTTTTAAATAAATTTGCCTTTCCATTCCATTCAGATTCAAGATGCTGTTCCAAATGCCAAAAATTAGTTTTCATTTTTCTTGAAGGAAATTATTTAGGAAAAAGGTTTGAAATTAAGTTGCAAAAGAAAGAAAAAAGGGAATCATTAGCATCAATGCCACACAGTGGACAATCGGTGCGATATTGAAGACTTAAAATAACATAAACATTGCTTCTTGTGTAAGTTTTAATTTTTTTTTGTTTTGGGCAATATTAAAAATCCTTCAAATTCTTACCTTCGGGTCGTACTTCTTGTACTGATCCAATCCAAGACCTGAAATGTACATAAAACATATTAAAAACGTCAAATATCAAAATATTTAAAGCAATATAAAGAACTATCGAAAAGTAAAAGAAAAGAATGAATTTTGATGGTTTTCTGAAACTTTTGTCAACCGACGACAATCGATTCAGAAGTTTATGAGTTAAGAGAACAATGCAAAGAGTTTAAATCAACTTCGTTGCAATCTTCTCAGATTTATAGACGAGAAACTAGGAATATAAAACTAAAGCGTGAACCATCTAAATCTACCCTCGGGTTGTTTGATTCCTGGCGTCATCGATGTAAGGAAATCTAGGGGAGTCATGAACGGCTCGTAACTGTCTCCATGCGGAACCTGAATGGTGGCAAAATATCGAAAAACTTTGTCCGGTGTCGAGTATTGACGAATACGATTCTCATACTCGATTATCTGAATGGATAATTTCGAAATAAAACAAAAGTAAAAATGAATTTAATTATTGTTAGTAGATGAAACCAGTTGAACAACCAAACCCGATTAATAAATATTTACTAGGTTAAAAAATTTCTTTTCTTGGAATCGACGGGAAGTTTAATCACTTAGATTATACCAGATGACAAAGCGAACGAGCATGTTAATAATGAAACTTAAAAAAATACGAAAAGCATACAAAATTATTACCATTTGGTGCAGGCCCTAAACCCGGTGTAATAGCTCTAAGAAAGTCATCGGGCGTCATGTAGACGTGTGTAGAATCGTAGTAAATTATTTTTACAGTTGCAAAATAGCGAAATATTTTATCTGGAGTACTATAAGCCCTCAGTCGATTCTCGTAATCTATGATCTTTTACAATGACATCAATTTACGTGATAATTAGAAACTTATAAGTTAATTTTACAGAAAACGATAGAAAAGGATAAAAAAATAAATTTTTACAACAAAAGCTTTTCGTTTTTGAATTTATTCATATTATTCTTGTTAGACTATGTCTACTTGCTGATTTAATTCTGCTGGAGGTGACAGTATATTAGAAATCCCAATTTCTTTATAAATTCAAAGATTCCTTCACCAATTTACCTTTCTATCTCTAAATCCGACTTTTTCTTTAACGCGTTTCTTCTTTGGTTCTTCACCAGATGTTTCACTTTCACTATCTGAGCTACTTTCATCTTCAGAAGAATCTTTAATATCTTTAGCATCTTCGGCTTTATCTAATTTTTCCTTTTCAGGCTTAATTTTTGCTTCACAATCAACTCTTGGCATAGAGAAAAAGTTTTCGCCTGCTTCGTAGCCAAGAAGCCTAAAAAAAATAGAGAAATTAATTTGTAAAATCGCATACTTTTACTAATTTTTAATATTGNATTGAAATAAAATATTTATTTATTTAATAAATTGTTGCGTTTGATTGAGAACATTGTGACTCGAGAACGAGTTTGATGAAGTTTTTTTTTTGTTTTCGTTTTCGTCATCTGGTCAGAATTAATTTCCTTCCCTGTCCATGCCCTCCTTCATCTCTAAGACAGACAAAACTCATTCTTCTCTTTTCTTTACCGATCTTCAAACTTTCATTGACTTTTCTTTTCATCTCAAGGCTGCCCTTGCTATCTTCTCTATCGATTTTTTTTAAATCCCTTGTCCTCAAGAAAACTACATCTAAGATTTATTATTTAAAACAAAAAGTTTTCGCCTGCTTCGTAGCCAAGAAGCCTAAAAAAAATAGAGAAATTAATTTGTAAAATCGCATACTTTTACTAATTTTTAATATTGTTTACCCTTTCCAGTCAAGAAGGCATAAAAACAAAGAAAATCCAATGAAAAAATGAAAAGCTTTTGTAACACCTGGCACTGGAGTAGGTTTGTGTCCAAAGTTCTTAAAACCTCTGTAGTGTTCTTGTCTAAATGTTGATTTAGAAGCGTCTCGAACTTTGAACCCAATTGGTACTGTCATTGGGACGATCTTTGATTGTGAAAGAATCGTATTTTTCGCTAATAACGCTCCACAAAACCTTAAACTTGACATTGTGACTGAAATGGATAAACGAGAAGTAATAAGTTTTCAAGGTCCGCGAATTTCTATCTCATTGTATTGTTTACAACTGTAAATGCATGAATGCAACACATGTACTTTTTCAATGTTATTTCAAGTACTTTTAAGGAAGTAAATAAATCGATGGAAAAATATCAATCAAAACAAAAAATTCACATGGTTTTTTCATGCAATATGTACCTTAATTTGTTGTGATTTCAATTTCACTATATGATGTTGATAGTCTTATTACTTATTTAGACAATTTCATAACATTAATTACGTTTTTTTTCAACAATTTCAATTTTTTTCTTCACTGCGGATTTTATTCCGTTCGATTGTTTTAGCACATTTGTATGAAATTATGCTAAAAATATGAATTTTTAAAAACCGTTATTTTTTCATATTTACGTGCTAAAGATTTTCTTAGAAGTTAAATAAAGTAGGTGAAAATTAGGAAGACAGAACTTTTCAGTTTCAGTAGTCACAATTCCTCATAGTTGTGAAAATTTACTTAAATTTTCAAATTTTCTTGATTAAATTGTCATTTAAATTGAATTATTTGGTAATTCCATTAAAATTAAATTTTATAATAACAAAATATTTTAATCCTATTATTTCCCTTCATAAATATTTCCCAAGAAAATGTGTGAAGTAAAAAATTAAATTCCCTCAAATTCTTCTTCTTTATCCCAAACAATTTATCAAGCAATTGTTTAGTCCTTTTATCAATGTGAAGCAAGAATGCTTTCTTTTTCATCGTAAAAGTTTACTTGACTTGAAATGAAATATTTTACACGCTTTTTTTATCACCAAAGTTACACGCATACTTTAAATTCAATAAGCGACAAGAAAACGATTCTGTCTTGAAAGCATGAACGATGATAAATAAGAAAGAAAATATGTCTCGTTTCTTTTAAACAGAAGAAATGTTTTGCCTCCATTCAAGCACGAATAAGAATGTAAATAAACGATAAGAGTAACAAAGAGAAATTGGATAAAATATTATGGCTTTGAGAAAAAAAATGTCTTCTTGATCTTGAAAGTATATAAATGCGGTTTTCCTTATATCTATTATGAATTTCTTTTCTCTGAAAAATACTGAAAGATGAAGATTGCTACAACAAACAAATGATGAAAATTCATAGTCCAAGTAGATTGTGAATAATGAAAATTTTCTCAACGGACGCAAATTACTGAAACAAACAAAAACATGAGACAACAGTTTACAGTAAATAATCAAGAACGTTCTCTTTATATAAAAGCGCAATGTCAACGAGTAAATGTGTTGATGTGTTCAGCACAGCAGCAACAACGTTCATTGATTGGTGAAGGGGCGTGGCTTTGTAAACGATATTTTTATGCGTTAATGCCACCAATTGTAGGAACATTTTGACTCGAATTCATATTGCATTGGAGTTTAAAACGTTTCGGATGGAGTGAAAGAAACTGTAAAGAAAAATAAAAACATTTCGCAATGTTGTCCCGAAACTGAACAGTGAAACATGTTTGAATTGGATACTCGAGAATTAAAACGATAAAGTGAACAAGAAAGTATTATTAAAAGCACGGTGTAATGTAAATTGGTGAAAATAACAAAGCATACATCATAAACCGTGCACATGTGTAAGCTTTAGAGAAGTAAGGATACACCTCTTCACTCTCATTTAAATCACAAATTCAGCCGACGATTCAGTTACTGTCTCGACGTTCATTGATGTAAACCGCGGGTAATAAAAACATCGGCTTAGTTTCATGAGTTCAATCTAAAAAGGAAACATTTTTGAAAACTTAAACAAGAAAAAGTGAAAAACTTGGAATAGAAAGAAACATTATTAAACAAAAAATCAAATAATGTGCAATGTTATTGAATATTTAAAACGCAGATCATTTACATTCTATTAACTCCTTTTATTTACTTTTTAATAAAAAATTGACCGCCATGAAAATATTTTTTATGTATTCGCAAACACATTCACAAAAAATGTTGGCGACAATTTTCCCCCGGAAAAACGTTGCGGTAAAAGAAGGGAAAGAGAGAAGGCGGAATGAATGTTAATTCACAATATCGCCAGTAACCACTCACAATGAACACTTTTTCATGCTCAAACGCTATTACTCAAAATCCTCTGTTATAGATACAAAAAAAGTTCGTTGCAAGCCCGTTTCATGAGCGATAATACATTGTGTCGATTATTTATTATGTTTCAAGTAATCAACGTTACGAAAATATGATGGGAGTTAATGGATTGTAAGAATCTGTGCGCTGCTTGACTGCCGATGAGCCATTTGTTTTATGATTCATGTTATGTTTAATTTGCGATAAAGCGATGATGTTCGACGATCATGTCTTTTAATAAAATTACATTGCACATTATGTAGATATAATCGTTTGTAGATTTAGCTAAGACAGAAGTTTTAATGAAATTTTTCCAGAGAAATATAAAGACTTCGATGCTGACAACTAATGTGTGATAAATAAATTGCAATAGAGAATAAAAGGAAAAAGTGCAAGACAATGAAAATTAATAAAAACTGCAAGCTGTGAAACTCACAAAAGTTGAAGTGTCAGTGAATTTATCAGCTTTCGAGGTTCATAAATCTCGATCAAAAAATAAATTAAATTAAATTAATTGAAAGCAGAGAAGAAGAAAATCCGTCAAAATTTTTGCGTTGCAAAACTCAACGGCCATGGGAGCTGCCGTGACTCCCTGGTCATCAACAATGATGATGGATAGAATATCGTTGGACGATATGCCGCATAAAGGTAGAGGTAATATTTTATCTTTAAAAGCGATCGTACGTCTCTTTTGATCTCGTCCCGAAAAATATAAAAATAAATTAAAAATAAAAACTTAAAAAAAAATCTTCCATCAATGAAAATATTATTCCTGATGTCCACCCCTAAAGACAGTTTCAAGAGTCCTTTGTCAACACCAAAAATCACAAATGATGGCCAGGTGACTTTAAAAAATATATCACAAAGCAAAACAAACTCTTACAACGATCCCCGAAACTTTCATGTCGTCTCATTGTCTGTGCGAAGAGCAAAACATAAATTATCGAACCTCCGAATAATGGGTAAATGAACAATGGATGTATCGAGTCTATTACACGCACTTTAAATGCCGAGAAACACGATGAACAAATTCGTCGTTGTCATCGACATTGAGAAGTCCTAATAAAGAAGTTAAAAATTTCTTCTTCAATTCAGAAGCTGCAGCTCATTCACAATTTTAAGGGACTTTTGGCTTTGCTTCTTCATACATAAGTGTTTAAAAACCATAAATCATCCTTTTATTGTTGATCCTATTTCATGCCGCTTCAAGTGTGACAAAGGCAATTTTACTGGAGTTAAACTTTGTTTTGGATTATTCCGCATGCTTTGTTTGAATCTCTTCTTCTCCTTCTTCAATTAATCTCGAGGTCCGGAAAACTCCAATTTCCTTTCTCGTAATTTCATCTGCGGGAAGAGAATTTCACATTTTCCCAAGCTAAGCAACAAGCGGACTATTAAAGAACGAGATTTACTCCGACGGAAAATCATTTAATGAAAAGGATCATAAATTTCAGGCATCTTATTGAAAGCTTAAGAAACAAAATAAGAAAAATTTCCCTAAGCACAGCATGCAGTTAAAAGAAATGAATGGTCAAGTAAGGATCAATAGAAAAAACATCTTTTCAAGTAAAAAAGATTTTGTTTAGTCGTCGATTGATTCCCCCACGTATTTATTTATAAAATCTACGAGATTTACGGCAAATAAAAATCCCTTGAATGAAGATAAAATATATTAATTTTACAAATCTGTATTTAGAAATTTCATTTCTGATTTTTTATTCATTATGAATCATAAGGCAACATAAATTTCTATGATCACTCATTGATTTCTTGTATTGTTGCAATAACAAAGTTTTTCGACACCATTCCGTTAAATTGTTTCCACTAATCAGCATTCATGGCGCCAGAAACTTGAAGTATTAATTCAAAATACGTTAATTGCACCCGACTTACATCTTTCGATTGACTGATTTCGAAGAAATGAAACTCAAACACTCGTCGATACAATAAATAAATAAAGTAAAAAAATAGTTACAGAAAATTATGAATAAAAGTATTATTGGGATTTGATTCTGGAAAGTTTTTCCACATCGATGGATTTATTAAAAAGGCAAGCAATGAGTGGAGAGAAAAATAATCAAATAATTGCTTCTAGAGGAATAATGTCGCTCATAAATGATTTCGAACAAAACAAAAGTCAACGGAAGTAAAATTAAGGACTCGTATGTGGTCGATGCAAATTGCAATTTAGGGAAAAGAATTTCTCCTGATCATCGTCGCCACAATAATTCCAACAAACTTTTTTGGAATGCAAAGCAGAGAAAAAAAAATTATTTCAATTCATCGGTAAATTGTTGTATTGATTTCATTGCCATTTATAAGTACAATAAAACAAGTTGCCTGTTGTTGCGAACATTTTTTTCTGATTGTTCATCTATTTTGAAATTCTTTCACGAAGAAATATTTTCACACAGAAAATTCTCGGTTCGAATATTTTCCCCTGCTTCTTATTGCTACTGCAAAGGTAGTAAGAACATCTTAAAATTTGTCGAAACAGTAAGAGGTCCATTCTAATGTAACAATTATTTTACTGTTAGCAAAACAAACTGGCATGTAATGACTTGATTCTATTGATTCTCGCCATCCCTTCAACTCACCAGGTCTTTAGACTTTTGTCAACATTTTACCACGATTATTCATGTAATAATGGATTAATAATGGTTTCAATAAATGTTGTTATTTCTTAGGGATATTTCTTGTACAATTATTTTAAACTAAATAATTGAAACAAACTAAAAAGTTTTATTTGATGGCTGACAAAGTTTTTATCTCAAAAAAAAAGAAACAAACTTAGAATCTTTTCTTTATAAACAATTCCAAGAACATCCAACATAAAATATTGAAAAGGATATCATCCTATCAAGGTCTTCTAAAGTATCAATTTAAACCTTAATCGAATTTCAATGAAACTTTTTTATGTTCGTTCTCCTTTTGCCGAACAACGAAAGCAAAAGTTGATATAACTTATAACAAATAATAAGAAATAAAGTCAAGTTGAGTCGTATCCCAAGATATTGTGTCGGGTTTTTTGGAAGAATATGAAAACAGAATGTCGTGTAATTCAATACTTCAAATATGCGTTGTAGTAACCGAAAGACAAATCTTGAGACTTTGAAGAGTTTTATTGAAGAAATTGATTTAAAATTATTTTCGATTCCACGAATATTTGATTGGAAACCATGAATTAGATTCGAAACAGTTATAAAAACTTTGCTGTCATTAGTCATCTTGCAGGCAAAAAAATTCATTCATTTTGACAAACTAAACAGCAAGCACGCTTATAAATCTGAATCATTAAAAAGAAATTCCAATAATAGCAACTCTCCGATATTGTATTGAAAACAAGCGTTACAAACGTCAATTGAATGTGACATAAAGATGTGATGTAAGAGAATTTTTTCACTTGATTGACCAGAGAAAACAGACGAGACAGACCACCAGAATGACAAGGCTAGTGTATGTGCTTGCTGTCTTACACAAAACACAAAGTAAAAGCAGTTAGAGGAAATGTCTTAACGGGGTAATTAAAAAGATTGAATTACGTTTTGGAGTAAGGCATATTGGAGAAGACAAAACTGCCACCCAACAAGCATTAAAATATGCTAAAAGAAATTCTTCGACAAAGCAATAATCGATAAAAAAATGTTTTAAACTTTATTAAAGCTTATCTTCGTCATGAAAATTTAAATTATTAAGACATTCAATTCTTAAGAATATTTTTTTTGCAAGAAATTCATTTTAAGTCGTCTTTTGTTGTCAACACTTCAGGGTGCTGTGTTAAATCTCAAACAGCAGACAAATTCGAGAATTTCTTCCTTTAATTGTGTTGCTAAATCCATCAGCACATTTTCCTTCTTTTATTGATGGAATTTATTGCCGTAAAATATTATTGTCGGAAGAAATTTTTTCCTACATTTTTAAGGAAATAAATTAAACGCACAAAAGAAATTTCTATTGTTCGATTGGCTATTAATCGTTTACGTTTAAAATCAAAAATAAGAAAATATATTTCGAAACACTTTTGAGGTCGTTCGCATGCTGTTTGGACATGGGATTTAAGAAACTATAATTGCATGATCAATGGGATATGCTTTGTGATCTGATCGTGAGATTCTTACGCAATTTCTAAGTTAAAGAAATTTTGTTGCAATTCACAAGCTTCGAATTACAACAATTTTCACTGGGTGGTCAAATTTGACAAGAAATATTTCCATCTAAACAAGATTCACTATCACATTATATGTCATGTAATTCGATTACTCTCGTTTGAATGCGACGTGAAATCGATAATTTTTGTCTTCTCTTCATTATTATTGTTGTAATATTCAACATGGATCATCAACATTGCTAGTTACATGTATCAAAATTAGATATGTGTATAAAATGAGATGACGAAGAGATAACAAAGCGAAAGAAAACCAAAACAACGTGTGTGTAATATGCCATACAAGAATCCAATCATGCGATTAATCTGAACTGGCATTGTTCTAAAATGTCCACATAAATTTGTTAACGCTTCGATAATGAGACGATTGAAATAAAATATTTATTTATTTAATAAATTGTTGCGTTTGATTGAGAACATTGTGACTCGAGAACGAGTTTGATGAAGTTTTGTTTTTTGTTTTCGTCATCTGGTCAGAATTAATTTCCTTCCCTGTCCATGCCCTCCTTCATCTCTAAGACAGACAAAACTCATTCTTCTCTTTTCTTTACCGATCTTCAAACTTTCATTGACTTTTCTTTTCATCTCAAGGCTGCCCTTGCTATCTTCTCTATCGATTTTTTTTAAATCCCTTGTCCTCAAGAAAACTACATCTAAGAATTATTATTTAAAACAATTTCGTTTTCTTTCACATGAATAAACTTTCATATGACAAATCTTCTTGTGAAAGTTTAGTCAAACTTCTTGTAAGAAAATTAAATCAGAAAAATTTTGATGTTCTAATTAGAATTTATTCCCTTACACAATCTTTTGGAATTAAAGATAACAATCTGATTAAATTTTGGAAATGAGAAAGAAAATACGAGAATTCTATTTGAACAAGAAATTGTAAAAACATGAATTTGTTTAGTTTATTTATTATTAGAATGAGTTGAAACTTTTAATTGCTAAAGTAAAATATTATAGAAAAATAAGATTTTTTTCATAAAGTCTATGATGATTAAGTTTACTTAAAGAACTTTCAGTAGCGGCAATTGGTTTTGTAAATATTTTAAATTTACACAAAACTTTCAATCAAGCATTTCATTTATCTTTGTCAGGGAACTGAACCGGTTCTTGTACTAAATATTCGAACCGGTTCCGATCCCTACTATTAATTAATTACTACATTTAATGATTAAAACCACTGCAACCTTTTCTTGTTTTTAAAGAATTCTCTAAGAAAATAAATTCATCCTTACATCCTTTCCCCGCATTCACTCTAGCAATCAAAATTTCTCACAAAAACTGAAAAATTAATTTTTCTGTATTTTCTTTTTTGTTTATTTTCATATTTTTGTTAAAAAAAATCAAATCAAAAATCTGAAAAAAACTCTCGAAATCAAACGAAAACATTTGCCGTCTGTCGCACAAATTACACACAAACAAAATCCCAATTACCTCATAAAACAAAAACTTGATAAAACAAAAATAAGGTCACAGTGGTGTCAATCAATTAGGCGGTGTCTTTGTAGGCGGCCGACCTCTTCCGGACTCGACGAGGCAAAAGATTGTGGAGTTGGCGCATTCTGGTGCACGCCCTTGTGATATATCGAGAATTTTACAAGTGTCAAATGGCTGCGTCAGTAAAATATTAGGAAGGTAAGATAAAATTTAAATAATTTTAAGAAATAATTTAACAACAATAAATTAAATTTAATATTGACAGATATTATGAAACTGGCAGCATTCGACCCCGAGCAATTGGAGGCTCAAAGCCTAGAGTTGCAACGCAAGAAGTCGTCACAAAAATATCAGACTATAAACGCGAATGTCCGTCGATATTTGCTTGGGAGATTCGTGATCGATTACTGCAAGAAGGCGTGTGCACTAATGATAATATACCAAGTGTGAGTAAAAATATTGTTAAAGATCTTTAAACCTGTTTGAATTGAAGTAATTAAACGGAAAATGCACGTGTGTGTTTAACAACTGAAGCGTAAACGACCAGTTAGAAAAAAGTCCTCAAATTATCCATGCGAAAACAATCTCAAAGTGGAAACTTTTCGGTTTTCCAAAAACAACAAACAATCTCGGTCCTTAAGCAAACACAAAAGCATCCCCCAATTCATCGTAAATTTATGCAGAGAAAAAATAATTAAATTATTCATCGCACTATTAACGCACAGAAGAGTCAAGCTGTAGACATTTAAATATTTTTATTTTTGGATTTGCGAGTAGAATGGGTTACGACGATAGACATAAAGCCTCACACTCATCAACTGCTTAACTCGATGATCACATTAAACATTTTAATCAAATGGCTTGGAAAGGAAATTTTTATTTGTTGAAGTATTGCGTAATATTTACTTATTTATATGTACGACTGAATTTTAAAGTTCTTTAGACCTTGTTTAGTATTCATAAAGGGAAAGACATTTTTATTTCTTCATCGGGTTTGATTTATATTTTATTTTTGTGGGAATGATTGAAGAGCTTTGTGAGTAGAAAACAAGAAAGTTTTAAAAAGCAGCGCACCTGTGGAAAAGTTCTTCTTTAAACTTATTCAATCGTAATGAAACGTCCGGAAAAGTTTTGACATTCCATCATAAGAATTTCCTTCTTAAAGTGTGAACACAAATTATGCTTGAAAAATGGAGAACGGCGGTAAAAATTCTATGTTGATGTTAAGGTAATTTATTCACCCTTGCTGTCGTCTTTCAATGTTTCGTTCTTTCACATTCAAGATTACAGATTTTATGCTTCCACAATTTTTTTTCTTCTTTAATCATGTGCAACATTATGATAATTTGACATAGAAAGAGAATCGATGTCCTTTGGCAGTAAACTCGACGCTTTGTCTGCGAAAACTTGTAGAAATCTATGGTCGACTTTATTACCATTTTCCGATCGCTTTTCACCGCCTCATATCGAATATTTTACATCGTCGAAGTTTATTTCCGATAGAGGAAAAGTGCACTTAATTTTATTTATTTTATTTTTCACACAATATTATCATAAAGTGTCGCAGTGATTGTTAAAATTCCTGAATCAAACCGTTATTTAATGATATCGAAGCGAATGTAAATGGCAATAAAGCAGCATTCAAGATATTGTCACCCTCATTCGACAGCCAACGCCACCCTCCATTCTTTCTTCGTTCTGTCACGGCAGTTAAGCTTGCTTTTGTCGCTTACAATGGCAAGAAAATTTATCAAATGAAAATAGCAAACACTTCGTTAAGGGGTCGAGTAGTGATGCATGGTAGAAATTTAATCACTCTTTATGGATGTTATTAGCAATGTAACAACTAATTTTTCCTACGATACATCATTTATCTTGTTATTTCTTTTGATGTGCTTTCTTTTACACGAAGGTCGATTAATGTTTAAACAAAATGATGACAACTTTTGTTAAGAAGGGATAATTGAAAAGAAAACATTTGTGGGAAATGTAATCCGAATAATAAATATTTGCATAACGATACAATTCAAAATGAGTTTGTTGTTGATATTGTCGACTTAAAAATCTACACGTGTAATCTTCTTCTCATTTTCCATCCATCCCAAACTCTTAAAATTCATCATCAAAAAGATTTTACGTCATATTGGAGAAAAACATAAATTTAGATTCGTGAAAAGTTTTTTCTTATCTTTCGTCAAGAAATGAGAAGAAAACTCATCAAAGAATCTTCCATCGAATTTGACGTTCAAAGAAGGGAAAATTGCGTATGATAAACGGTTCTTCAAGTGGCAAAATTCCAATTAAGATTGAAAGCGATTATAAGTCTTCATTTCACATCAGGCATACATAATCAGATTAAAATGTTCCGCAGAAGTTTAAAATCATAATTTTCTAATATCATATAAAACACGATCCCTGAAATAGGAAAGCACATTAAAAACAAATTACAAATTTTTTTTAATAACTCAATAAGACTCTTAAGAGTTTTTATTTGCCTTTTTTTTCTTGAATGATTTCCGAAGGGAGAATCGTTTAAGTAGTGCTTCGTTGAAGAGTTTTGATAAGTTTTTCACTTCCAACGTTAACATCAGACAACTCTTAAAAATTTAATATAAAAAGCATATTGAGTTGAGATTCATATCAACGCATCCCGACACATGATGCATGTGACGAATGACAGTCATCATCAAAGAGACGGTGGTTGAAAGTTGAAACAAACATATCAAAACAACTTCACATTCGACAGCACCGAAAAGACGACGTCAGGAAATATTAAAAGGAATTTTTATTAAAGATTCTTATCAGTCGATGTATGAATGAGATCAACATTGTCGCAGTTCCTTTCAAATCGAAAAATGAGTGAACATTATTAAGTTTTTACATTATTTGTGAGGGTGCAGAGTGTGCAGGAAATTTAAATGACGATTTTAATGGGATCATATTTTATCGGGTTGGTTGATGTGACTCAGGCATGACCGATATGGAAAGTAAAAGGTCATCGATTTATTTTTCTCCTTTCTCATCATCTATCTGAAAAGAAGAAAATCAAATGATCACAATCTTAAAGATTGTAGAAAAGCTGGTAAAGGGTTTCCAACTTTCCAAAAGGATCTCCATTTGTGTTCATTGTAGTGTGATTAATTTTCTTATAATTTTCTTTTCTTCTATGTCTCTAAACTGCTTAGTGTGAGACTTCTTGTGTTTGTCTTTTTATCATCGTCTTCTTATTCTTATTATTTTTCCTATAAACTGAATCTGAAGCGCCACTGATTTAATTTCGACCACCCACACCAACTGTCAGTGTCCACCATTAAATTATCTGTCAGTGAACTTGTAATTTGATTTGTCTGACATTCGTTTCGAGATATTCTTTTTTTGTTGTTGTAATAATATCATTGATTCATATAATGAATTCATTTTCAATGATATCGCAACTATGGATCTTTAATTAAAAAAAATAATCTCGCTTTATCCTTGTTAGTCAAAAAAAAATCGAAAATAGATGAGTGTCGGGGTCAAAAGACTTTTCAACTGTCTAGCAGTCGACCACGTTCAAGCGAGTATCGTTATGACGTCGATGAAGACGTGGTGGAAAATGTTAACGGATAAAATAATTCGATTTCATTGTGAGAAGTCATTGAGCCGGGAAAAATAATTCCTAAGCATCAGCAGGCTGGTTCTATGGAATCGCGTCATATGTAGGAAAAAAATGTTCTTTGACAGATTTCATAAAACCTTCAACACGATCTGTTAATGCTTTAGAAACTGTAACAACTTTTTATGAGAATACGGAAAATGTGGAAGCACGTGACATGCACATGTTTGGTCCGCTTAAGTTTCTATTCACGACAAATGGATTGACAATAATTTGGCTTTGAGAAGCCTTGAAAAAAAAAAAGAATTTTGTGTGTTAGAACACATTTTGGAAAAGTTTGCATCAGCATAAAAAAGGGTCAAGCTGGATTGCTGCCAAAATATCCGTGAAATTTCATTGCGAAACAATTGACATAGAGCAGCGTTGTGAGCTCTGAAAATTCAATTTGAATTCGAGATTTTCAACAAGTTTATGTCGATATGGATCCCACTTTTGAAAGCAAAAGGGGCTGGCAGAACTCATGCGCAGGAAAGGAAATTTTGATTGCATGGAAAAGAAGATTAAAGGAAAATTGTTTCTTTTTCCCTTTTTAGTATTCGCAATGGTGGTTCACTTGAAATTTTAATATCTTAATTCTTCCTTTTTCCATATCGTATTTCCGGGAAGTTAGGGTTGAAATGAAATTTCGAAACAGTTGAGTTTGAGTGTTGTTTGTTCATACTTTGAATAAATATTTTCGTTATTAATTATTTGATCCTTAAACCCAAACTTTCTTATTAAAATCTTTATAAGTGAAGATCGTTTCAACTCATCCCTAAATACAAATATGAAATCGATAAATTTACAGTGAAAAATGTTTTTTATTTATCATATTTTGTAACTTTTTTGGGGTTGCCTGAGTTCTTACACAAATATAAATTTACTGACTTAATATTGAAGCTTTAACACCTGGCAATTCATTGTCAGCACATTGCAGATAGCAAGCAGAGAACGGTTTTTCAAACTCTCCTCATTCTCTTAGCATGCCGTTTTCATAGCGATTAAAGTCTTTTGTGAAGTTAAAGTTGCGGAAAAATTATTAACACTCGAATGAACTTTTCATACATAAAGTAAAAGGAACGACAGCAAGGGAGATGTTTCATTTATTTAAAATATATTTTCATAGTTTTTTCCTCTCTTCTCAATGTTGTCATCAAAGTTGTTAATTTATGCGACGCTCCATAAATAGATTTGATGTATAAAAATGGATTTGCTGTCATAGTTTGATCAAGGCTTGTTTTCATTTTAGTTAACAAATGTGCGAGTGGGTTTGCGTGGGATGATTTTTCAGTTTAATTATTTGGTTGAAAACCATCGCAACCTTTTAAAAGTTTACCTTGATTTTAATTGCTTGTTATGTTAATCTTCACAAACAAATTCAACTTGTGCAAATCAAAATAAAGGATTAATTTCATCAAATGTAATGTGATATCGTCATTAAACATATCATGAACATTATCGTTTGAGTAATTACTTATGACGCTCAATGCTGTTAACAAATTATTATGAACTTCAACTTCCCTGGGAATGTTGTTGCTTTTATTTATTCACAAGAAAGAAATAAAGAACTGCACAAAAAAAGTTATTTGTTCTGTCGTCACTTGAATCACATTCAAAGCCAACAAGGGTGACTTCGCTTTCTTGTCATCCCTTCATATCCAAATTGTTTGCCTCATAAATGAAGCATAAAGAAATAATAATCTAAAGTAGTACTTTTCAGTCGACTCAATGGGCATGGAGAATTGAAGTTGAAAGAATTATTTGTCGTTTTGCTTATGCTGTGATCGTGGAGAGAAAGGAAAATAAAATATTAAATTACCGTGAACAATTAAGGACTCTCAGCACACACTTGTGTTTAGTTTGATTTAAAAACACCCATCAATTGAATGATAATTACATGATTCGTTTAAATTATAGGTGTCTTCAATAAACCGTGTTCTGCGCAACTTGGCAGCACAAAAAGAGCAACAGCAGAGTCACTCAACGCCAAGTCATTCAAACAACACATCAATCAGTAGCTATCAGCCAACAACACTTGTCAATGATTCGATTTATGATAAACTACGCTTATTGAACAACAATCACCGTCATCAGTCGATACGCGATTCATGTTGGCCACCACGCAGCCCAACATGGTATCCACATTTATCAAACACTCACCATCAACAAGATGGCAACATTGCAGTTAATGACACGACAACAAATCATCTTACAACAGGCTTGATGTCGCCTCAGTCAACGACGCCCATTAAAGAATATTCGTCACTTAGTCCCAACTCTTGTAAAGCATCATCAATCAACGATGATATGACAAAAACGGCTTCAAAGAAAGGGGAGTGTTTCAAAAAAAAGTCAAGAATTTCACTTTTTATTCAGAGATATCTCAGGGTTCATGTAAACAAAGTGCGTTGTTTGTTTGCCTCTTGTTTTGCGATGATGTTTTTAATCAGCGTAATCACTTTTGTCGTCACATCTCGAATGCTTTTTGTTTTATTTTCATTTGCCCCATGTTGTGATTTTAAGTTTATTGTTCTTCCAACATGAACATCGATGACATGGCGGATTCCTGTGGCGGGATATTCATTGTGTTGGGTGTAGCATAAATGCTCATTTACATCAAGCATTTATTGTCATCGAGAGAAACTTTATATGCACAGCAATGCTATGATCATTTTGCGATTGAATGGTCACATGAGTGGATCTTGTTTGAATCAGATTAAAGTATCAATTTTTTAATTATCGTTTTTGTTGTTGTTCAGAAGATTTATCAAAATTTCCACTAATAAATCCCATTTTGAAATGGAAATGAATCGAAACGAAAATTAATTGATTTGAATAATTTAATTGGATTTTTCGGTTCGAGAAAAGTTTGTTTGGTGCGTGTACGCATGAAATATGATGGGAAAAAATTTAATCTTTTATTAGATTATTTTTTGAAAATTGGCAAAGTTTAGGAAATTTCATTAATAATATTTTGGGGGGAAATTTTTCATATTTATGCAATAATAATTTGAATGGTTTGAGAGCTTTCAAACATCTTAAAAAACGACAATGAAATTTCTTGTTACAAGCTTCTTGATCAAAAAGAAGCAAATGAAAAGAGATCGAAAACGATAAAACAAATTAAAATTCTTTTTGCATATTTTCCCTCCCGAAAACTCATTATTCAAACTTTTAACATCATCATCAAAGACGTTCCATTGATGGAATGCTGGTTTGACGAAAGGAAGAAATAAATTTTCTCATGATACGCGATAGAAATCAATCGAGAATTTCTTTTAAATATTCTCGCAGTGTTTCATTTGTTCATATTTGCTGAAGTTGCTGCTGCTGTTATTGAAAATGTGTTTGGTGTAAACAATAAATAAAAGAATCTTGTGAACGGGTTTTCCATCAATTCCTAACTATTATTTTCGCTTAATTACTTTTTTTCTCAAACAAAATTCCGTCAATCGAATGGGGGAAAAAGAAGGAAAAGAAATCGTCTCCCATCTATAGATTTTTTTTAACAAAAGACTCACAAACAAGACCGGGTTGGGATGAAACAATAAGGAATGTTTTTTATTTATCAAGAAATGAAAATCGGGCAAGGACACCAAGCTGCGAAACTCTTTTATGTTCATTCATTCTTTTATGCAATTCCAAGATATCGGGAATTGAAATGTTTGACTTCTGTAGATTGTCTCAGCATGTTGTCATATTAATTAGCTCAAAGATTCGCTGCAACTTTTAATCTCTGACTTTTCACATCGATTTAAATTTTTTTTTTCTTTCTATTTATCGTAATGCATTAAAAAATTTCTTTTGTTCTTCAGCGAAGTTTTTTCTTTCTTACTTCTAAAGTGAAGAGTGAAATATAAAATCGTCATGTGAAAAGAGAGAAAAGAAAGAAATCTGCCAATAATTGTTTGACTCTTAGATAGATGGGAACAATGAAAACTTCGTCATGAAGAAAAATTTGATTTAAACTTCAGTTTCAGAAAGATTGCAAAAATATTTCAAACCGTGACGCAACAATTCATTCATCCCCGTCTATAAAAAAAGTAAAAAATAAAAAACAGAAATCACTTCTGAGAGATTTCAAATCACACAATAAGACGACAATAAGAGTGGAACAAAGATTATGAAAGACATTTTTCTGCACTTTTCGATGAGAACAAAAGCAAGAAAAGAACTCACATTGACGGCTGCTTTAAGATTGCACAAATCCAAATTGATTTCTCAGTTCTATGAAGTTCTCAATAAAGAGAAATTTCTCAATGCAATATGTGACGAAGTCAACATTTGTGGTGAACCATAAATAAATTGATAATATTAAGAATTTAAACAATCTGAAGAAGTTTTCAACTCACCCCATCACTTTAAACTGAGTTTAAAATTTAATTCAAATTCTAATGAATAATGCAAACAGCCTCAAGCTAGATACAAACTTCATGTTAAAATTGTATCTTTTTCTGTGGTTAATTTGTTTGTCTTTCATGTCTGGAACAGACTTAACATTACAGACATCACATCTCCCCATAGACACATCAGTAACAATTTCAATTTTCCACTTGTGAAATATTCAAGAAAAAAAAGATATTAAATTAAAAATCAGATACATAAAAGCCATCAGGGTAATGGAAAAGCATGAGTAAGCACGAGAGATCAAAATGAGATGCACAAACGGGCAAAATCCATCACGAACAATTTACCCAATGTTCAGAAACAGAAAAGAAAAAAATTCAAAAGATTAAAAGGCCGTAATTTGCCTCAGCTTTTTATATTTCCACTGCAAAGAAAATTAAACTGGAAAATTCCTTGGGAAAATGAAGAAGCGAACAGCAAAAGTTATGATGAAATGACTGAAATAAAAATTATGCTTTTTTATAGCTCAAACAGTTGAAATGCTGACGGTTGTCATCTCCATTAACTTTTTTGTGATGGATAACTTGATGTTTAAGAAAACTTATGATCAAAGCTTTTCCGACGGTGTTTCCAACTTTAATCGAAGCTTCAGACATAAAATGAATTGCTAAAGTTATAAAGAAAATCTCACTGCTTTAAAAATCATTCATTGCCCAATGAAATATAAAACAAATTCGATTGCGTCTCTTACTTCACAACACTTGAGATTAAATTGATTGAAAATTGAGATTGTAAAGATTCAATATCGGTTACAAGGTCAAAAAAATATATTTTTTTTGTTATTATGAAGTTACAAGCATCACTTGACAGTTCATGATAAAATTTCAAGTCAATTAAATTCGACTCAGTTGAAAATCTTTGATTATGTTTTAATTAAGTGTTACAAATGGTGTTTTAATCCTTCGATATTAAATATAATGTTGAAATAAAAGAGTCAAGTCGTTCTGGCACGCTACATAAAATCCGGTAACGATTGTCGTCGTTTGAATTTATTCATGAGAGCATAAATTTATGAAATCTCATTGTAATCATAGACATAAAAAGCTGTATACACTCACTGATCATATTTAAGTGAGAGAATGGAAAACTGTCCACAACAAATAGTTTATGTCTCGACACGTGATGCAAATCTCTTGGAAAATTTTCAGGGTGTTTTTCCTGGCTTTCTGTCTTTCCATTCGGCTGAACAAAAGTAAAAAACGATTTACACAACTGGCCCAAAACGCGACCATATTTTAATTATATTGGAGTGGGATGGCATAACAAAATATAAATAGAAAAATAATTCGATAATCGCTCTAAATTTCCACACGAACAAACCAATTATTCCTCAATTTGACTTAAACTTAAAGTTTTTAATTAACAGAAAAGTTTACGAAATGAAAAATGAAGTCAAACATTTCACTTTCTCTCCATTTTCTTGAATCATCAACAAAAAAATATTAAAAAAAACATTATCGAGTGCGGCTTGGGTGAAAATGAAAAATAAATTGTTATTAAAAATAATAATAATTTCTACCTTATCACAACTTTCTGCTTGAATGATTGTAAAATGCATTTCAGTCTTTTGTTGCTTGTTTTCCCCTCGAAACGTTGTGTTCGGTATATACCAACAAGGGTTCTGATTTATTAAGTACATAATAGAATTATTTCATGTCCCCGAATAAGAAAAAGCGAAGCAGAGTCGAGTTTACATTTATATGCTCCTCCCTATTGTATGTGTATGTAGCATGACTATCCTGTGCGCTGTGAATACAATAGAAGGAAAATGTTTTGCTTGTCAAACCGTTTCTGGTTCGTTCAGTGCTTCTTCGAAGCATATTTTTATTTTCATGCGACCAACAACCCCTTTTTTACTTTTTACTGTTTAAAACTTTTATTCTTTCTTTTTTATATAAATTTAAGTCGTTAAAGACTCAAAAGTTCTAAATATCGCATCCTTTTTTATGATGACTACCCTTCACTTGTATTTATTCAAAATCGACCAACATTTCTCATTTTTCACAAACAATTTAAGGCGCAATCATCCATTTTATACCTCTGAGAAGTTTTCCTTCTTTTGCAGTGGAACCGAATTAATTGAGTTTGTTATTTTATCTTTTTTAATCTTCGCCAGTGGAAACGCAATCGGATGGAAACCTTTCCGGTGGCGAGGGTGAGAATTCCAACACTGATTCGACCATTGACACTGACGATGATCAAGCGAGATTGAGGCTGAAAAGGAAATTGCAACGTAATCGTACTTCATTTTCGAATGATCAAATTGATAGCTTGGAGAAAGAATTTGAAAGAACTCATTATCCAGAGTAAGAAATCATTAAAAATTTGTTTTTTTGAAGCCTTGTTTAAGAATTTAAAAATGTTCTCTACTCAGTGTCTTTGCCAGGGAACGTTTGGCTGTTAAAATTGGACTACCAGAAGCAAGAATACAAGTTTGGTTTTCAAACAGAAGGTGAGAAATTATTCAAAATACTTTTAAATGCTTCTACAAAAATTTAATAAAATCACAGAGCAAAATGGCGACGGGAAGAAAAGTTGAGAACTCAACGTTTATCAACTCCAAACAGCAACAATAACAACAACACTTTAAATGTCAATAATAATGAGATTAGCTGTGCCAATGACACAAATTCATCTTCGGAAACAAATCCAAAGGCAAATGTTCCAAACGGTTCGTCAAATATGAACAGCATGCTGCATAATCAACATCTTGGTGGTAACATGACCGACACCCACAACAGTGGAATTATTGGCGACATGCACAATCCACTTATTAATGGAAATCATCATTTGTCAACACCGTCGAGCTTAATCACTCCAACATCATCAGCAGCATCACTTTCGCCACCGAGATTCAACTTCAATCATGGCTTTTGTAGTACAATGAGTCCAATGTACACTCCACAAATGTCGATTGCTGATTCATACAGGTTTGTAGTTGACTGAATAGATTGAAGTTGTTTCAATTGCACGTCTCTGCATTTAATCAATTTTTTTTCTTATTCTCGACTATTTCAACAGTTCAATGCCATTCTCCCATCCACCCATCAGTTCCATGGCGAGTTTATCAGCAAACCCTTTGGGTCTTCAACAACAACATCAACAGCATAAATATGAACAACATCAACATCAACAATCACAATATCATCAACGGAATGATGATATGACTCCATCAACATATCAATGTCACATGTCTCGATTGAATATTCCATCGCCATCGCTGCAATCCCTTCACCAAGGTTCTCATTCTAGTTTATCTGCTCTTCAGAATCATCATTCGTACTCGTCGACTTCATCATCGCCACATAATTCAGCTGCTTTAGATGTTCCATCAACTCATCCTGTTCCTTCTGTTACTCCACCTTCGTCATTAGCACCACCAAGTTCTCTTTATTCATACGATCCAATTAATTTAGGTGGTTATGGCACAAGATTATCACCATGTGGTTCAACTGACAACTATCAACTTAATGGAGGTTACACAAATGGAAATGGCAGCACGGGTTCGTAGAGAAACTAAATAAATCATGAAACTTTATGAGTAATAATTCTCACATTAATTTCAGGATTAATATCATCATTGCATAATCCATCATCATCCGACATGGCCCATTACTTTTTGCGACTTCAATGATTTTAAGAAGACAGAAAAATGAAAGAAAATATTTAGATAAGTTTACTGATCTTGCCCACTAATCATAACTTAACCGCCAAATTAAAAAGAATTCAATGAATGTTTTATTGAATGTGTTTTGTCTTCGATGACAGTGACGACTATGAACATAAAGAAAATAATAAAAAAAAAAAGATGTTTTCGGCAAAAAGCCACACAATTATCATAGTTCTCAAATTTATTGGAGAGTGTTTTCCATGTACAAAAAGAAAAAACTTTTTTTTCGATAATTAATTAAAAATAAACAAAAGAAATGGAGTAATAAAGTAATTATCATGTGACAGATTAATTTCAGTTTTATTTTATTAAAATTGTTAAATTTCTGAATTGAACAGTTTTTAAAATATTTTTTTAAGGTTCAAGGAAAGTTTGAATTATGCGAAAATTAAGAAATTTAGAATTCAAACCAAACATTTGGGAATTCCCGGAAACATTTCAATAATCAATGTACGTCGGTTCACCATTTAATGAATTTTTTGAAAAGTCCAATCCACTCATAATGAAGTTGAAGCTGTTTGGTGGAAGAATATTTGATGTAGCTGGTAAGTAAGTTGTTGTTTCAAAGTTTGAGAAATGATGAATTGAATGATCTGATAATTGAGGTGGATCGTGATGTGTTGGTAGAGAAAGAAGTAAAGATGAAGCTGAATGCGTTGAAATTGCGTTGAAGGTTGGAGTTGATGTAGTGTTGTTGATGAGATTCATTGGGTTTAAGGCCTCTGGCAATAAAGATTGTTGAGTCACTGAATAAGAAGTGTTTGTTGAATTTTGTAATGGATCTTGTTGCTGCAGACAATTCGATGTGCTTTGCGGTGATCGATTTTGTTCAGAAATGCAAACTTGTGCTTCAGTCGGTGAATTTTCTTTCAAAAGTTCAGGAATAATGTACGAACATTTCTTCGCAGGTTTCATTTGTTCTTTATCCTTCACCTTATCGGGTGACATTTTAAATTTACTGTTTTTATTGTGTGATTTCATATGTCGAGCTCTTGATGAACTTTGGTTGAATTTTGCGTTGCAACCTTCGCGTTTACAAATATAAGGCTTCTCGCCAGTATGAATTCTTCGATGTGCAATAAGATTGCTGCTATTTGAAAACACTTTGTTACAGTTAAAGTTATCGCATTTATACTTTTTCAATCCATAATGTACATTCTTGATGTGAACGTTTAAATAAGCTGTTTTGTAGAAAGATTTTCCACAAATCTTGCAAATTTTACTTTTAACTTGCGAATGCGTTCCTTCATGTGACTTCAATTCGGAAGCAGTTTTGAAAGCTTTGCTGCACAATCCACACGAATGATCTTTAATTCCTGTATGAATCTTAAGATGCACTTTTAGATTGCTGGATGTGCTGAAGAGCTTCGGACATCGTTCACATGCGAACGGCTTTTCTTTCGTATGCGTTCTTAAATGAAGATTTAGATTTGAGATTTGTGTGAATTTTTTATGGCACGTATTGCATTCATATGCTTTGTAGTTCGAGTGAGTGCGTAAATGAAGCTCCATGTAACCTTTGTAGTGAAATATTTTCCCACATTGGAAACATTGTTCAGGTTGCGCCAGATCCGCAACTTTTTTTCTTCTCTTTTGCTTGAAGATTTGAATTTTTGATGCATTTTCACTCTTCATTTTTTCTTTGTGAGTCTTTAGAAGTTCATCCAATTGAAGTTTGTCTTTGATTGGCTTTGTCTTTGCTTTAACTTTCTTTACAACTTTTTTTAATAAATTTCCAGAATTTAAATCTAAGCACGCTCGATCAATGTTGAGATAATCAGTGGATTTAATATTGGTGTCAATATCATTGTTTAAAACTAATGGTTGATAGTTTATATCTTGCTCATCTCCTTCATTACCGAAGAACTCTTGAACTGCCGCTTGAATATCTCGCTCATCCACATTCGGCTCACCTTGATCAGGAATTGAAGTTCTAAGAAATTCTTGAAGTTTTTGATCGGAGTTTTTACATTGTTGTTGAAATTGAAAAGCTATATTTAGTTTGTAACGACAATCCCCACAGATAGAAGACGGTGCATTAACTTTATTGAAAACCTGTAAAAATATTTTGAGCAATTTGTTTTTGGAAAATGTTTTTTAAAAATAACTCACTTGAACTTGTGACGTCTGTAAAATCATGTCGCAAATTTGCATTCCTGATGTTACATCAACAGAATAGAGGGACATTAAGTCGTTTTTCTGCTCGAGACACGTCCTACAGCAATATTTTGTCGAGTTTGAGTTCATTGTTATTGTTTTGTTTAGTGAAAAACTTTAGCAAAAAATTTAGCAAACGTTTGGGCATTGAAAATTTAAAATTTTAAGAACCGTTAAATTTTTATATTAAATTGCTCTAAGAGAAATTTATGTTAAGATAAAAGATTTTATCTTTAAAAAATTTTATTTTCCAAACACAACAATAATAATCGAGAAAAAATAACTTAAACATCTAATTATCTTAAACTTCATAGGACATGTTGATCAACAGCATTAGAAAGATCTAAATTATTTCGATGACAACTTGCTTGATCAACACAAACAATCGTTTCTAAATCATCAACAGTTAATTGAAATGTTTTAAATTGTATCTGAGATGAAAAAAATAAATCTAATGAGTTTTTGATTGACAATGATTGAGTTGAATCAATAATGGCAACAGAATAATTTTGCTTATTTAACGTAAATTCATATTTTTCAAGGGTACGAAGAAGTGAAGTTATTGTGCCAAATTTTTCACTTGAAATATTAAGAATTGTCTTGATATTCTCGTTTGCCACAACAATATCGTACATTGAATATTGCGGGACGTTCAAATAAAAGTTTAATCCCTTGATTTCATCATAAGTCACACGTTGAAGGTTGACAACAAAGCATGTGGGATATGAAGGAACTGCAACTGATGACAACAATGATGAATCTTGATTAAAAGTGAATGGTGGCTGTTCATTAACACTACTAGAAGAAAAGGCACTGTCGATGACTTGAGGATTTTCAACCATTAATTGAGAGCTAAGAAAAACAGAAAAGTCTTCATTCATTACTTCTTTTGTTGATATTTCATTTGATGGTTCATTACCCGAATTAGAACTCAGATTTTCTGAATCCTCATCGATGTACTGAAGATTTCCCGGCATTGCTCTATTGAATGGTTTCTTACTTTTCGGGCATGGTTTGTTTAAGCATTTTCTTTTAACTTCCCCACTATTAGCCATAGATGTTCTTGGTCTCTTTTTATTCACATTACAATCATCTTTGTTTGAATTCAAGTGCTCGCGATCATTAATAAATTGTCGAGTTGATAGTGGTTCAAACTGTCGCAATTTATTTAAAGTTTCATCAGTTCGTTCACTTCCTAAACTTTCCTCGGTTGAGTCAGGCATTTGACTCGCACCAGCGGCTTCGTCAATGTAAGGATTTGCAGCATCATCTTGATATGTTGCAATCAAAGAAGCATCAACATCTTCAGAGTCGCTAATCACAATTTCTTCTGCCACAACTGGTCCAAGACAAAGAATTTCTGAATCTTCCAAAAACTTCTCTGATTGTGACATTTTTTCTCTTTTGATTGTTGGCAACACTCTTGCCATAGGTAAAAGTCCTGGTGAAAGCATAATGACTTCGACATTTTCTTGTGATTTGCTTTTATTTACACTTTCTGAATCATTTTGATGATCGTTTTGTACTTGCTGCGGTAATTGATCATCCTGAGTTGCGGACTCGAAAGTGGTATCAAAATTTTTCTGTGATTTTTGTTTGTTTACATTTTCTAAAGGATCATCTTGCTGATCGTTTTGTATTTGCTGCTCCAATTGATCATCCTGAGTTGCGGACTCGAAAGTGGTATCAACACTCTCTTGTGATTCTTGTTTATTGACATTTTCTGATGGATCATCTTGCTGATCAATTTCTATTTCCTGCTCCAATTGAATATCTTGAATGGCAGACTCGATAGCAGCATCAACATTTTCCTGCAATATTTTTTTATTTTCTTCTGAAGACACAACTTGATTATCGGTTTCAACTTCCTGCTCTGCTATATCATTTCCTTGAGCTTCAACTAACACTTCATTCGCCACAATTATTACTCTTGATTGCTCTTCAATTTGTTTTTGTCGTTGACGCAATGAAAGTTTCTCTCCTTCGATCTTCTCAATCAATTTAACAACTTTTTCTTTAATTTGAGGTTTGAATTTCTCAGTGAGTGGAAGCAACTCCTGGGAATTACGATTTAAAATTTCCTTAGCATAATTTATGAGAATTGTTTTCTTGTTTTCCTCCCAAATTTGCTCAAAATTAAGTTCGTACAAATGCGACAAATTTTGTCTGACTTGGTGCACAAATGTCACTTCCGATAGCAAAGTTCTCAATAAAATTTTTTCATCTCTTGTTAGATTTGAATAAGGCTTGGACTCAACATAAAAGTGTGGAAGTGGAATAATTTCGTTGTGTTCAATCATATTTGGAGTCTTACGTCGGACAGTGACATTTGAATCATGACTAGAATGACTGTCAGAAGTTGAAGGAATATTTATGACAACATTTTGATTTGGAAGTGAAACGAATGACGAACCATGACGATCAAATCTTTCACAGTTTTTCAATTGTAATCGTGGAAGTTTCTTTGGGTTTTTCACTTCAGAGATTCCTGAACTTGATGATGGTTCACAAATTTCTTGATCCTCAGAATCATCTGAATCTGATTCATCAGGTGAGGCAACTGTTTTGTCGTAAAGATTATGAAAAGGCGGAAATTTTCTTTCTTTCTGATCTCTGCTTTTGTACATTTCATAAAATTTCTGTTTACTAATGTTTGGTTCGGTTCTACAGAGTTCTTTGTACTCATTCTCAGCATTTGTGTCTGAGTAAAAGTTGTCGTAACTTGCAGCGATTTCATCCTGTCGCTCTTCTGATATTTCATTACAAATCAAATTATATTTTGGATCGACAAAAAAATCAGTCCACGTCTCACGGAATTTGCCAGATGCCTTGAATTCATTGAAAATCATTTCAGAATATAAATCATCGTCGTCATCATCTTCTTCTTCAATGAGTTTTGATACTTTTCGTTGAAAGTTGGAAATTCTTCTGATATCATTGAGAGTTAAATCCTTCAGGAAAAATGTCTCAACAAGATTTTCCCTTTCGTAATATTTTCTTACTATCAGTCTGTTCATTGCGGTGATGTTGATAATCTTGCGAGTATCTTTATATTGCTCCGTCTTTCTATTATAGTAGTTGAGACCGTCATTATGAATTAAATTTCCTTGATTCATGGACACTTCACACAGTTTCAAGCCATATTGCTTCTGGAATGCACAGAACTCATCAAATCTTGTCTCATTTTTAATACTTGGATAAATTAGGAGATTTCTTGCAATGCTTTCATCTGCAGGACCATGAAATGAAAACTGACGATACAATTGAGATCGTTTTCTGTTTAGATCTGACGTCACAATCCTTATCATAGTTCCTTTGTAAATCTATAAATAAAAATAAACTAAATATCGAAAGCTTATGTGTAGAAGCGTTTCTTACCTCTTCTGGATCCAACGAGCCTTTTCCTTTTTTATTAAATTTTTTCACAAAGTTTGAAGTAATTTCATCAATGTTGGAATGCGTTTGGAAAAATGTTTTACAAAAAGGTGAACATTCATAATGTGTGTTAGCCAATATATTGTTTGCTCTCAAAAGAAAGTATGGAAGTATAATTTGTTCAGCAACATCGTTTTCTTCTGTTGTTTTATTCTCTCGACCCATTAAATATTCCATAACTGATTTTTGCTGTGACTTTTTAGCTTTCGGCATTACTCAGTTTGTCTTATGCCTGTAAAGAAATTAGAAAGTATTAGCATGAGAATCAAAAGGTTTAAAATTATCATTCATGTTGCTTTGTTGAAATGAAATTTGGTTTGTTACCAAAAGTTTTTTAGGAATGAAATAACTTTCCGACTGAATTTGGAAATTTGAAAACGTCTAGCTATTTAATTAAGATTCAACATACCTGACAAATCTTTTATTTTACAGATAATAAGCTTAGATAAAAAATACAATTTCAAAAATGATCAAACTTGACAAGAAACGATTTGCGCGAAATTGTTGACGGTTCAAAACAATTTTTGAACCGTATTTACGTTAAACAGTTCAGAGTCATTGATGAATGAGAATATAATTCTAGAAAAACGACGTCATTTAAGTGAAACTATCTGTTTGCATCGTAATAAAGATGCTTTGTTATATCATTAATCTATATTAACAATAGAGAATTGAGAAAAATTCTATGAACAAATTATTTTTTCATGTTCACGGCATTTTTGAATTTATTAGTCCGGACTCAATTCAAATTTGTAACGTACAAAACAAAGCGGTTAAAAGAAATATTAAAAATAAAAATGCATACAATGTATGGAGGAGTGATAAACTGATCGCTAAATAAAGTAGTAAATGAAATTGACATTCGACATACGCTTGTCAATAAATTGTTTTTCATGACGAAGACTTGTGACATTCATAGAATGCTAACTTTTATTTTTTCATCATCATCATCATCAGGTCTAAGATAGGATCTGAAAAGACCCACCCCCGCCTGTTAAAACAGTCGGGAGGCAGTGGACATTCGTGGCAAATGATAATGGCACACTTTCCAATTACAACGGAAAATAGGTTGTGCAGACTTGTCACTGCCGTCCGTTTTGCATCCTCTTGATATCTATTTAATTTTTAAATCTGAATAAAAAGCAAACGAAGTTTTAATAATCGAGAACGCGAAAACTTACAGTGAAATAATTTTTTTCATCTATGTATCAATTTTTCTTAATAATTTCTCAGACACGACTAAATACTCATTCAATACATCTAGCAAAGGCTTTTAATTGTATGTGGGGTAGTTTTGTATTAAATATCTTCATTTTTTTAATTTAAGCTTAGTCTTCATTAAGTTTTTAATTGCGCCACATCACTCTTCAAGAATGACTATCAAAATATTTTCTGTAGTTTTCTTACTTGCGATAACTTTAAGACGTAAAATTTATAATTTAAAGTAATCGAAATAAACTTTAACAATTTTTTTCTTCCTTCAAAGAATCTCAAAGCAGAGAAGTTTGCGTGCCTTTGCCAGACTGTTCATTGGTATTGTGTGAAGGACCCCCAGAAAATTGTGAACCCATAAACGTTCCTGGCCAATGTTGCCCAGACATTTCACACTGCAAAAGATGTCTCGTTGATGGAACTTATTACGAGGATGGAGAAGAAGTTCCACAAACAAATCCTTGTCAATTCTGCACTTGCTACAATAGTGAACTTGTTTGTGCAATAATTGATTGCGCACGACCTCCGCCAGGTTGTGAAGGTGTAATCGTTCCAGGTCAATGTTGTCGTGACTATTCTAATTGTGGACTCAATTGTGCTGCTGTTTCGTGCTTGGCACCGCCCGTAGGATGCGAACCAATTGAAGTTCCTGGTCAATGCTGTCCTGATATATCTCAATGTAAATAAAGTTTCTTCAATAACAGAAAATTAAATCCTTCAGCCAACAATTTGAGTGTGAGGTAATGTGAAGCATTCCAAAATTATTGAAAATAAATTAAATTTTCTGCAGAAAACAAACGAAAATTCATAATTTTTCTTTTCGTTTTTTAAACTTAAAAATTTTAATAATTACAAGGACATTTCATATTTTGTTTCATTAAAAAACAATTTGATATTCTTGATAATGAATATCGAATAAGTCGTGTTCATTATTTGCTTGATATTGACGAAAAACAATTTAAAGTTGCCAATGTTGCCCAGACATTTCCCACTGCAAAAGATGTCTTATTGATGGAATTTTTACGAGGATGGGGAAGAAGTTCCACAAACAAATCCTTGTCAATTCTGCACTTGCTATAATAGTGAACTTGTTTGTGCAAAAATTGATTGTGCACGACCTCCGCCAGGTTGGGTGGGTGTAATCGTACCTGGTCAGTGCTGTCGTAGCTATTCTCATTGCGATTGTGATCCTATGTGTGAAGCTATTCCAATGTGTGATTATCCAATATAGGTATGTTCCTGGCCAATGTTGCCCAGACATTTCCCTCTGCAAAAAATGTAACGTTGATGGAATTTTTTACGAAGAAGGAGAAGAACTTCCACAGAGAGATCCTTGTGAATTCTGCAGATGCCACAATGGTACATATGGTGATTGCGCCGTGATGGGTTGCTTGCCACCTCCGCGATATTGTAGCGGAGTAAATATTCCTGGTCAGTGCTGTCCTGACTATTCTCATTGTGAAGACAATTGATCTTATTAACCCAATGACTCATTGGGTGTAGATAATCCATAATTAATGAAAACAAATAAATTTTCATCATGGAAACAAAATAAAATTATTATTTTTTTACTTTTCTTAAACTTAGAAGTTAGAGTAAAACATTTTCATTATTTGCTTGATATTGACGAAAAACAATTTTATTTGACTCTCTGATGTTGACAATATTCTTAGATGTTTATAAGCAAACAGAGAACAGACATTTCTACAGCCTACAAAGTTTCATCTTCACGTGGAAATTAAAGTTTACGAATTTCATTTTTTAAATTCTCCTTATAAGTCATAATTAGTTTCAGCTTTTTATTCTTTATTTTTTAATTAATCGAATCGTTTTGTTTATTTAAATTTCACAATTAATATGTAACAAATACTGAAGATGTACAAGCAAACTCCAGACGAAGAAATTGAACCTCCAGTTGTTGAAGGGATTTCAGTCGAAGTTGTTGGCGTGGTGGTGGTACCTTCAGTTTCATTTTTTCTATAATTTTCTAGCCAGTTCTTGACTTTCTCAAGATTTTCATCCAACCAATCGGAATTCTCATCAACTTTATCTAATCTTTCTTGAGCTTCGTCGTCTGATAAAAAATTTTCCATCTTAAGCATGTCAAGAATTGAAGAAAATACTTCTCGTTGTTCTCCGGTGTTGACGTAGTTACTCATTGCAGCTGTGACAGCTTTAAATTCATCTGGAATCCTATGAAACATTTCAGATAATTTAGAATTAAAAAGTTTTATTATAAAACGTCTTACGTTTGTCTTAAGTCGTTGAAATTCTCAGCAATGGTGAAAAGATTGAACACAGCATTCAAACCCAAAACACTTTGTCCCATTGTGTACTGTAAAATTGCTGACCTTTCCAGTTTACTTAATCCATTTAAAGGAGTTAAAACAATATTCAAATAATTTTTTAAGATTTCAGCATTTAACGAACATCCCAAGCCAGCTATTAATTCTTTATCAGTTGTTTCCATTCTTTTGACCATTATCAAATGAGTTTCTTCATCAGCTTTTCTTAAAGCTGCACATAAATTGAAAGTTCCTGAATCTGTTTCAATAAATCTTAAAAGTCGTTCGTGTTCATAATCCAAACAATTGTCATCTAAAGTTGCACAACTTAAGGCTGTAACAACTCGTCTCAACTCTACTTCTTTTGGCTCGTCTGAACTTTTACCTTCAAATCCCAAATTAGTCAGATGTGGTTCAAGTAAGCTTTGAACAAAATGTTGAAATTCTGCAATGACTTCAGAGCCGAGCAAATATTTTGATACAATTCCTTCGATGTTTTCAACAGCATCCCATACAAACGCATCTCTTTCCATTGGCAAATATGTCATCAATTCAAATATTTGTAAAACATCTAAAAGTTCATAGTCTTGCGGGTTCATGTCAATAAACATTTGTCGTCTATGAACGGCTGGAATTGTTTCGTGATTATTTTTTATTTCGTTGATAATCTTCTCGAAATTGTTCTTCTCGTAATTAACTTTGTAATAACCATTCACACCTAAATTGATTACGATCCAATCATCTTCAGGGATGTCGTTTATTGTTGATGTCTTTTCACTCATCCATAATTTCGGCGTCATATCATTGAAATTAGGATTTGATTTGATGGTATATGAAATTGGAATTGCGTAGATTTCATCACCACCTCCAAAACGTGTTTGTGTCAAAATTATTGTTGTTCCCGTTCGTTCAACATTGACAAGTGGATAACCAGCTTGTTCTTCCCATGTTGTCATAACTTGTTCCAAATCTACGCCATTATCTGGAAAATCTTCATCATAAGCTGCTTGAAAATTCCTGTGAACATCTTGTGGTGTTGCTGCCTTAAAGTACATGTCATTTAAATAATATTTTAAAGCTTTAGCAAATGTTGGAATTGTCATCGTCATTTGCATCATTCTCAGAAAACATGCACCTTTGTCGTAAGAAATTGTGTTAAACTTTGCTCGAATATTGACAGGTGTTTCAACATAAAAGTTTAATGATTTAGCATCATTAGCAATTGTATCGAATCGAAAAGCAGCACCTTGAGCGTTCTTATGGAATCGTTCAATATAATCATCTTCAGGAAACACTAAACTTGATGTGTAGAATTGGAAAAGTCTCGCAAAGCCTTCTTTCAGCCAAGTAAAACTCCACCATTTAATGTTCACCATGTTGCCAAAATAATGATGCGCAATTTCATGTGAAACGACTTCAACAATTCTTTTCTTCATCTCAATGTCATCTCTTCCTTCGATATACAAAATATTTGATTCACGATATGTTATCAATCCATCGTTCTCCATAGCATTGAATTGAAAGTTTGTGATGAAAACGTGATCCATTTTAGAAATGGGTAGAGAAACATTTAAATATTCCCTCAGTGAAAGCATTACAGGATGAACAACGCTCAAAGTGAAGTCGCCTTCACCAGCATCAATCGCATCTTTTTTTGCATAAACACTCTGAGTGATGTCCAAGTCTTCATTAAAGCTTGAGATGTAATCATAATCACAAACTATGAAACCCAAAATATAAGTTTGAAGCTCAAGCGTATCAGCAAATTTTGTGATTACGTAATCAGAATTATCGATGGGTTCGATTGATATAACTGGCATATTTGAAAGTGCTTTATAATTAACATTATGTTGAATTTCTACTCCAACAACTGCACGAATTCCGGGTTCATCAAAACACGGCATGGAATGTCGAGCGTCAGTCATTGAAAATTGAGTAGTTGCAATGTATCTTGTGTTGTTGTTTGAATCTACGTAGCTTGATCTATAAAATCCGGCGTTATCTTCGCGTAATACTCCATGATAGCTTATATCCAACACAAGTTCACTGTTTATTGCCATTTCTTCAGGCAATGTAATTTGAAGCATTTCATTCACTTCATTATAGTCAGAAGAAAGATTTCGAACTTCTGTAATTTCATTTGTTGGCAATAACGAAATGTTATCAATTGTTAATTGACGTTTATGCAAATGAATGAATTGCGTGGCTTCCAATATTTTTATACGAATTTTTACACGTCCATTGAAATCAAAAATTGCTTTATCAACATCTGTTGAAAGGAACAAATCGTATCTTAATGGAATCGAATTATTTGGAAGCCGATACTCAACATCGTCATTTTCAGTAATAAATTTTCTTTCTGTTAATATTTCTTTAGACTTCCATGAAAATGTATTCGGAATAATTTCACCATTTTGAAAGTTGAAGTCGAGATCGAAGTTACTTGATGATGTAGGTGGAGATAAAATTGGATTTGCGGTCACTGAAATTCTAATTAAGATGACAGCAAATGAAAATATTTGCAACATTTTGAACACTTCAAGTTAAAGCAACTAACTGAACACACGAAAATAATTCTCGATTAATTATCAAACGTGATTATTCGATTAAATGAATTAATCTTATCTAAGCCATATTTTACTCATTTTTTTTCTCTTGAAAACAATAATTGAATAATCTAAATCAATATTTTTAAGCTTTTTTATTCGACTATGAAAACATTAAATTCTGTCAGATACAATTTGGAAATTTCCTAAAGTTTGGAAAGGAGTTTCTAATAATCAGAAATTTTATATTCTTTCTCTAAGAAAAGTCTAATTAAATATTCCTAAGTTTATAAATATTTTCTAAACTTTAGTTTTAAATTCACAAAAATATTTGTTTGTAGGATAATTAATTTTTTACGGCATCTTTATGGTTACTCAAAGCGATTTCCATTGACAATTTTCCTGCAAGGATTCCATGCTTCTCCATGATGTTCCATAACGTCGCCATGAAGACAAAGAAAAGTGTCAAACCACAAAGGAGAAATTTAAGGATCATGTAAGCTGTCTTAAAGCCATAAGCCGGATCGATCTCGACAATGTTAATTAAAATCACTCCAAGACCGATTGCCATCATTGTGTAGCTTCGTCGATGAGATTCAAGTTGCTTCAGTGATTTGTTGCATGTTGTGATGCATTCTTTGAGATTCTTTATGTTGTTTAAGATCAAAGTTTTATCATTATCAGAGTTGTTTGTTGATAACTTTTTCCTTGAGATTATAAATTTGGCATGGACAGCTTCATGGTCGGAAAAACTAACATTTAATTCAGGAATTTTCTCTATCATTGGCAATTCATACTCATCAACTTCACATTCTACATTTGTGTTTTCCCGATATAAAACATAATCGATTCGAATGCCTTCGGGCTTTTTGGAAGAAACGTCAGCTGTTGAATATGAATTGTCGACATATTCGTGTGTGCCAACAAAATTTGAAGGCTTCTCAATAAATGAGTCTTTCATTTGGGAAGTTGAGAGAAGAACACGATAAGCTAAATCACCAGGCTCAGTGTTGAGGTCACCAGCAAGCACTTGCAAGCTACAATCTCCTCGAGTATTCTCCAAAAATTGAGCAGTATCAAATGCTTGAATTACACGATGAGTCATGTAATCATCACAGTTTTTATCATATTCTGCATGCAGCTGGAATTTCAAAGAAATCAATCATTTTCGTTTTCAAATTTAATTAGATGATCTTACATGAGCCAAATAAAAGTTGATTATGTGATCTCCTACTTTAATCTTACACAAGCCAACACCTTTTCCTCCGAACCAGTCACCATGTTGGATTTTATGAACATAACTGTTACAAATTAAATCGTATTGAGATAATTTTCAATTAGAGTTACTCTTCAAATTCTTACCCATTAACACTCCAATGATGGAAGAATGTTGATAAAATTTTATGACGTGAAAAAATGCACAATCCACTGCCAAAGACGCCACTGTAGAAGTAATGTGAATATGGATATTGAGCATTTAATCTTTCTTTGATCTTAACATAATCATATTCGCTCCACACTTCCTGAAGACTTATCACGTCATAATCGCTTTGAGCAAAAGTTTCTGCAATGTGTCTGACTCTTAAATCTTTGTCTTTTGAAACAATCGGAATGCCCCAAATGTTTAATGTCAACACACTTAATGATAATGACATTATGGAATGAAAATTAATTAAGTCTTAAAACAGAAACTTAAAATTTCTTCAATTTAAAATAAGTGAATAAATTAAAATAAAATGTTGATGTTTGAATGTAAACAATACGATGTGGTGCGTTCAGTTAACTTTCATTTTTAGTGGCGGTTCAAAATGTATTCAGTGAACTTTTTTAATGTAAACATTCAAACCCCTCGAAAACTTGAAAAATCCAGCAGCGCTTATTTTAATAATTTATGGAGAATTATAATAAAACAATTACAATTAGTGTGCATAATGTGTGATGGCCAAGTCATTGCAAGCTATAGACTTCAAACAGACAGCTTGGAAAAGCTGCAACTATTGCAGTAATCATTTTTTTAAGACACCAAATTTATTTCTAAAGTGAGTTGGAATTTTTTTGACACTCTGCATGAAACAGCTGATAAGTGATTTATTAGATCATATAAGCTTTCTTATAAGATAAGCACTTCTATCATCAAAATATGACGATTACAAAACATTTTGGAATTTGTATTCTTAATCTCAGATATTTATTTATTCTTCTTATTCCAAATATTTTTCAGGCACTTGCGTGAGAAGCACTGCACGGTTGAAGGCGGCTCTTTTGTATGCCATTACGGCTATAATGGTGTCTGCTCATCATTACCATTAGATGGTGTCTCCGACAAAGATTACGAAGCTCACGTCGAAAAGTATCATGTCAGTCAATCCATGAAGGAAGCAGAAGAAAAATGGAACATTTTCTCAGCAGCTCAGAATCTTCCAGCTGTTCTTAATGATCCATCAAGAGGACGTCAATCAAATCTCTTTACAAAAAAATGGGGTGATAGCTTTGTAGACCGACAACTTGTCCCACCATCTTCGCTTCTGCCTCGAATCGATTGGACACATCTGGAACTTTATTGTAAGAAAATCGGCAAACGATTTCGAAGACACACAAGATTAGGAAGTGTTGGAAGTACACATGATTTTAAAGCACCAACATCGAGTTCCATTTCACCATCAAGTTCAATTTCTAGTCTACAAATTATCGACACGTCAAATTTAAGAACAATTAATGAAAATGTGCTGAATGAGACGACGATTCGAGACATTCCTCAAGTCTTTCTTAAACAAGATTTAGATTTCAGTCAACCAGAAACTTTCGCTTTAGTCTTTCTCGGTTTGGACATCAATTCTGATGATGATCATCAGGAGTTGCAAGACAAGTTGAGTCACTACCTTGACATCGTTGAGATTCAAATTTCTAAACAGGTTTGTTACAAATCTTCACACATTTCATGAACATCTGGTTGTGACCATGAAATCTTTTTTCAGATATCACAAAAATCGTCATCATTTTTTCATGCTATGACATCGCAAGATACAATCATGGAAGAGATGTCAAAAGCTGTTAGAAATGTTCGAAAGCTTCGAGAGAAACTTTGTTTGATTGATAATACACTCGTTCGTCAATCACTCAACATCATAAGTTGTGAAAGGATTAAAACAAATAAACAAATGGTGCTTGAAAAGCTTCGATTAATGGCGACAGTTCACCAAACACAACCAATGATTCAAGTTCTTCTTGGTACACAAGATTATGTTGCAGCTTTGGATCTCATCAGCACAACACAAGAAATTCTTGCTCAAGAGTTGAGTGGAATTCATTGCTTTCGTCATTTGCCACATCAATTGAAGGAGCTTGAAAAACTTATCGATAAAATGTTAACAACTGACTTTGAAAAGTACACAACATCGGATCTTAATCGTCCATTAATTGAAGACGATTATCGAGTTCTTGACGAAGATAAAATTGTTTCCATAATTAGTGGACTTTTAAGAAAGAAAAATTTCACATTTATTGACTCTTACAAAGACGAAGCAATCACAACAATAAGAGCCTTAATTAAACAACTTGTGATTGAAGTTATTGCTTCATCTGATGTTGAGATTTGCTTGACTGGGTCAGGCGAAGAAGCTCAAAGTTTGTCACTACAGGAATGGATTTTATTGCTTGAAGCTGCTACTGCATCTCTCATTAAACTCTTAAAACGTGTTCGACTCATTCACGATGTTATGCTTCATGTTGCTGATTCAAGTGCTGGAAGAAATATTGAAGGTGACAATGTCAGTTATTTAAGTGACAGTGAAACATTTCTCACCATTACCGACCATAATTATATCGAAAATAAACTCACAAATCTTCTTCAATCTGTTGGAAATTATTGTCATGAAAGATGTGCAAATCTTGTGTCCAATCAAAGTCTTGAACAATATTCAGGAACATTAGAAGAAATGGAAAAATTATCGCAGATTGTTGAAGAATTTTGTAGTAGTTGTGAAGAAGTGATTGGAATTAAATCGATTCCATTAATGACAGCTTTCAAAGCTCAAGGCACGAGGTTTAGTCAGAAATTTCATTCGGAAAGGAAATCAAAGTTGAGTTTGTTGTTGGACAATGAACGATGGAAGCCAGCAGAAGTTCCTGGCGAGTTCCAAAAGATGGTCAATTATATAGCAAAGGGAAGTTTCATGTGGACAAAGATTGAAGATAATCAAGCAAATGAACCGTCGATAGCTGCACCAATGTTGATGGTTGGTGATGAACCTTTTGCTTTAGTTGGAGCTGCTTTGATTCTCGTACAAATTGTCTCCGAATATTGTCGATGTTCGTCACATTTGCCAATTATTGCTGTACAAATGGGACGAAATGTTATTGATTTATTACGAACATTCAATTCAAGATGTTGTCAACTTGTGCTTGGTGCTGGTGCCGTTCATGTTGCTGGTCTCAAAATGATTACAATCAGTAATCTTGCGCTTGTATCTCGTGCACTTCAACTCGTTCTTTGGCTCATTCCGCATGTGAAAAATCATTTTAATAATCTCGTTGCAAATGGAAATGCTGGAAGTTTATCAGGATGGGCAACAGTGGAAAAAGATTTTCTGAGTCATATCAAAGAAATCGAAAACAAAATGTTGATGATTGTCGGTCAATTAGTGAATCAACAGTTGCTGAATTGGGATGCACGTCCACCGATTCCATCACAAAGTTTTCGAAACATTTCCCGTCATTTTGTGAAGCTTCATGAGGCGATTGCTCAGGTGTTGCCGTCTGATCAGATTCATTGTGTCTTTAGAACTGTTCATAAAAATTTCAAAGACAAACTTCGAGAACAGTTGTTGAGGAATAATATCATTAACAATGGCACGCCACAACATGGCACGGTCATATCAGAGTTGACGTTTTACTTAGAGACACTCAGAACATTGAAAGCGATGCCAGTTGATGAGCTCAGCGATGAAACGATGGACGATATTTGGATAAAATAATTTTTTCTGTTCATTCAAAATGATTTTCGATACTTTTTAATCAACAAATCTAAACATTCCTTGAATATGAAGACGAGAAGAAAATTTTTCTTAAACATTATTTGGATGAAAAAAAGGTTCTGTGACGATTTAATTTAATTAACAGCTGTTTCATCAGCACTGCGTTGTGTTGTTTTAAAAATTGTTTTATTGCGACAATTGGTGCCAAAGTGTAGTCGTTTCGTTTAAGTAGCACATTTTTAATAAAAAAAAGGTCGATCATGTTCACTTTTATTTTTCTTTCTAATTAATTGGAAAACTTAAAGATTTCCATTTGCAACATTTTCTTAAAAAGACGAAAGTTCAAGTCGTACTTATTACGATTTATTAATTCAATTCTTTTAATTGTCATTAGTTGTTAATTGAATTAGTTTCTAAGGCTTAACTTATTATGTTGATTAAACAAAAATTTTGAAATCGCAGTCAGAAAGAAAATGAAGCATTTGTGGTGCAATTTACCGAACGATTTTTTCATGTCGATGAACATAAAATTTGTAGTTAAAATTATTACCCATTTTGAAGAAATCTCTTTGAAATTTTTGGAATATTTGTGAATGGTGAATCGAATAAAGTTACGCAAATAAGATTTTATGAAGATGTTGACAATTTTTTCAATTTTACAGATAATTTCTTCAATTTCTTATGATAGTTTAATGAAGCATTAGCCAGCTGTTGTATATAAACATCCCTTCAACGTCATCTGCAATTTATATCAAAGAAGGTAAGAAAAAACATAAAAATTTCTTCACCATGACTACGAAGCACAAACAATAAACACACTCGTTGAATTATTATTAAGAAAAAGGGAAAAACAAGTCACTCTTCGAAGTACTTTTCAAAGTCAAAAGCAAGAAATTTATTACATAAGAAGGACATACAAAGAATGGTTGACTCAAGTGAAACAATTCAAGAAATTGCTTACAAGTTAATGTTGGAGCAAAATAAGAATGAAAAGATTCTTAATGGGCCAACAGAACGAACGACTTTTGTTTTAGGATCAAAAGGAGTTGTAAGTTGATTAGAATGTCTATTAAAATAAATAAAAATGAATGAAAATTATTCTTAAGGGAAAGACAACAATGATTAACAACTTCTTGGATCGAAATGAATCAGTGAAACCGACACTTGCACTTGAATATTCATTCGCACGTCGGACGAACTTAAGTGGTCAGTCAAGTCAAAAACTGATAGGAAATATTTGGGAGCTTGGAAGTTTAGCGAATTCTCATCAATTGATTGACGTTCCAATCAAGTCACATGGTCTTGAACAATTTTCCGCTGTTATCATTTTGAATTTATCAGAACCAAGCGAACTTTCAAACGATTTGGAATCAGCGCTTCAAGGACTTAAGCAATCAATCTCCAATCTTTATAGCGACGATGAAATACGAAGGTTTAGACACAATATTATTGAAAATGGATCGTTCAAAGACCACCCGGATATTAACACTATGGAAGTCATGCCGTGCACAACGGTCATCATCGGCGGAATGTACGATAAGTTTGAGAATCTTGATCCTGAAGTTAAAAAGCATGTAGTGAGGTTTTTAAGATCCGTTAGTCATGCCGTTGGAGCCACTCTGATTTTCTATTCAAATAAAGTTTCGTCATTGTCAAAGACTGCTCGTGACGTTATGAATAATTTGTTGTTTGGAAGTCCACAGAATCCTATTCGTGCTGTTAAAACGGATTACAACGAACCAGTTCTTATCAGTCATTTCAGTGACTCTTGGGAGAAAATTGGCGTGATGCCAAGTAATTCGGAACGCATTTCGATTACCTTCACATCCCAAATTCAACAGACAAAGTCGAAGGAAAACAAAGAAGTGAATGATCCGACAAAAGATCCAAACTTTCGTGAACCCATCATTGACGATTTACGTGCGATGAAAGACGAAGAACTTTTCAGATTAATTAAAAATTCTGAGATGAAAGTTAAATTTGATTCCTTCAATTTAGCAAATTCTCCATTCAATTATCTTAACTAGGTGAAAGATCATTTTGGCGCGGAAATATTTCCTTTGTTCATAAAATATCAAAAGAAAATCTTTCCTGGAAATGATTAAATGTTAGAAATTTCTGAGAGAAAAATAAAGGAAAATTGTGTTTGTGTGAGTGAGTAATAAATTGGAAAATAGATAGTTTTGTTTGAATGTGTGAGGTAGTGGAAAATTGCTTACGGGTAATATTTCAACAGGGTGATGATGAAGAGAATGTTATTGTGAAATTTAATTAGTTTTGTTTACAAAGAAAGTGACGTGAAACATATAATTGTTAGTTAATTAAATTAATTTCTATGAAGAGTTTATTTGTCACCCTATTCAATGAAAAACATTCGTTCCATATCGAAAGGCAGTGCGCATAATCCACAAGTTGTTCTCACAGTTCAATAATTTTTCGTGTATGTACGGCAACCACACATTCTACTTTACCTCACATTTTTCGCCTTCGTTTTTTTTCCTTCTCAATTCTATAAAATTTTATTTTTTGGTGTTCAGTTTCTCTTCATAAAACCGTCTCAACGGAGAGAAAGAAAAAAGACTCGAATATAAAAATTCTTATATTAAAATATTTGTGATTTTTCATCATAAGTCATTGAGAAGCCGCGAAACAAGCGTGTCGATTTATTTGAGATTTCAAGGCAGTCTCTATGGGCTTAAACGAAACAAATCATAAAGCATAAAATAAAACAAATTGTAAAATCCAAAGTGCAGACTTTTTATCGTCATTCGATTTTTTTTCGTTTTCATTTCGGTGAGCATTGAAAGAGAATTTGTGCTAAAGTAGTGAAAGGGTCAGAAGTCAGAGCTCGTCGATTCAAAAAATCGAAACTTCAATGTTCTAATTTCGTTTTGAAATCTCCTAATATAAGCTTGATGATAATTCACCTTTAAAATGCCAAATTAAATACACAGGAAGTGAGAAATTTAAAAGAAAATTGGAGCTTACACGAGTCATCTAAATTCATGGTTTATCAAGTGATTATGTAAATGCAGTGAAAGAAAGGAAACAGAAAAGAGGATCTAACGAGAAAAGTAAAAAAAGAAAAGAAAAGTTTTCCATTGTGAATAAGCAGCAAAAGCTGCTACAAAGGGAAGATATCTGAGAAATCCGAAAAGGAAATCGTATAAACCAAGCAAGTAAGTTAATTAAATACATTGACTTTATACATAGATATCTAGGAACTTCATGCTCTCGTTTGAAACAATTAATTAGTCGGAAGCAGTCCGTGATGATCCATTAGAATAATTATCAACCCATCAATAATCAAGCATGCTTCTCTTACAAACGTCATAAAGTTTCAATATCTCCATTAATAAATTTCTTCATAGCTGTGAAAGTTCTCTCTGAAATGTCGTAATCATCGTAAGAAATAAACCGAGTGATGAAAGCGTTTAACCACAAGATATTTAGTATGACGACGCCTTGCATTTGTTGTAAAAGATTGAGTAAGGACAAAGATGTATTACATAACCGCATGTATTTCCATTCACGAGAAAAAAAGGTGAAAAAATGAGGAAAATAGAGCGAAGAGCTTTTTTTTCCTAAAAACGGATAAAAGTATTGATTTGTGTGGTGGAAGGAAAATGCCTTTTCCGAGGTTTTCTAGCAACAACGCTTGTTTTCATATCTTTCATATCGAAAGCATAGAAGTGGAATTTAATTTAACAAAGGGTCATCATTAGCAATTTCCTATCAATTGTTTGCTTTTTGCGCAACACATTCAGTCAGAAAATGTCTAACACTGCATTTGATTAAAGAAACGCCACTGAAAGACTTTTTTATTAATACCAAAGTTCAATTCACGAATATATAAAATTCGCATAAGAATGTAAACTTAATGAAAGTTTCTCCGTAGGTAAACAAAACAAAGGAAGAAGAAACAAAGTTAAGGTTTTAAGAATTTTATTGCGTGGGCGTACTGAGTCTTAGCAAACAATTTGCATGCCGCGAATGCGTTGGAGAGTTGATGATTTCAACTGAAAATAACCTTCTGGTTTTTTATGAGGAGGCTCGAAGGTTTCTTTCTTTTCGTTTGCTTGCTAAACTTCTGCGAAGGTGCGTGATTAACGGAACGCGAGGCTTGTCATCGCATGTGTCATACTTACTGTGCAACTCGATATCTCGTCTCTTTATTATGACCTTACCTATTTGTTTCCTCGTTAATTGATTGCGTAACCATTTTGCAACGGGAGAAGTTGAATTTGTTTATCTATAAAGAAGTATCATCATTGTTTAAATCAATAAATTTCTGTCATTGTCATGTCATCCTCTTATCTTTGACGGCAATTTCTAGAGCAAACATAAAACGCAACACTAAATGGTTTTATGTCTTTTGCTTCTCCTTTTCATTCTTTCACATACACTACATTGCGTTATAAATATGTAAGATTTTCTTATTCTTGTTCACAAAAACGTAAACGATATGTAGATGTGCCTAAACTTTTTCTTCTTTTAAAGTTGCCAAGGAAAGCGAAATAATTCTCTCGATTTCTGCCTTTCTCATTGTTCTCTTTTATATTTGCAATGCGGTTTTAAAAATTGTATTAAGCTTTTTGCAATTTATGCTGAAATCGTTTGACGAGCATTATTTATGATTGGCAATATATTTGTGTACGGAAAAAATAATAAAAGTTTGCCTTCAGTCATCAGAAAATCATTCGACGATAAAATTGAGTTATTGACATTTGGTGATGGAAGGAAAGTTCTAAATGGAAAAAATTCCCAATAAATCTATCATTAAAAAATTCAATTAATCTATGAACTTTTTTAAGCTTTTATGTTGCAACAAATATTAGACAACATGAAAAAGCAATATTGAAAAGCTAATTGGCATCCTTTTGTTCCTTTGAATTCAATTAATGCAAACTTCCGTCAATGTTATGGAATATTTAAACCTGACAACCATAACAAAGCTTTTTCATGTTTAATTTAGGAAGCGAATCTATAAACTGCACAAAGAATCACATAATGTTATTAAGAAGTAGATTTAAACAATGTTAAAAGCAGTCTCCACCTAAATCGTGTCGCATCACAATGACATAAAATATGTCAACAATAAATCCACGTATGCTTCCACGTTGTCTATCGTACATACTTCAAATGTAGACGAAAGCTTCTGGAAATTATTAATTTTCTTTATTTATTTACTAACTTATTCTATTGTGATTCCACTTGAATGTCAATGTCTTCATAGAAACTTTTTCTTACCTTTTAAGGTTCACTTTTTAGTTTTTTCATCAATGTCTTCTTTTCAATTTAAATCCAAACTCCTCTTCGTACAATTTTCATTAAAAACTTTTGTTTTTCAAATAAAATATTGCGAGTTCAAAGTTTTTAAAATTCTCTTTTTGTTTCAGTGATTTATGTTCAAGCGACTTTATTTATGATGATGAATTATGAGAGATTTCTCAATTCCAATTCAACTTAATACTGTTTTGAACCTACGGAGTCTTAAAACAAATAAAAAATGTTGGAAAATTCTAAAGCCTGGTAATACTTGGCGTGAAATGTATTCATAAGAGCATCCCATTAATTAAAACTTCAATCCTTCTTGTGTGACTACATTTAATTGAAAAATTACACGTTTTACAAACTCTTTTTTCAAATAATTATATTTTTTTAATCGAGGGTATGTTTTGAGTTATCCTGTAATCCTTTTGTGCTTAACATGGATATAAAATTGTTAAATGAATGTTAAGGTAGACTTTTTCATAAAAATTAAATCCTCGCATAAAACTAACAAAATTCTTTACTCGATGTGATTACATTAAATGAACAAATGGATGATTAAAAACCAAGCCAAACTTAGTAAAAAAAACAGTGGCAAATTTTAAAATCACACAATCAAAGGATTACTTCAACAGTGGACATGGTTCGATGATTTATTAAAATTCGTCATTCCAATTCGATAGTTTTACATGTTGCATAATTTTAGGCGTGAGAAATTTTTCTCTTTATTGGCTTCACTCGATTGTCAAAGGATACTTGAGAAGTTCTCATCAATCTCAATTAAATAAATTATTTCATGTTCGACAAAAGTACTGAGTGACTCTGAATATGTCATTATTAGATTTGGAATATACTTTGGCGTTAATTAAACCTCATGCGATCCATCATCGTGCTGAAATTCTTGAGAAAATTAAATCAGCGGGATTTCACGTTCTTCAGGTTGAATAATTTATTAAATTAACAAACTATCTGCTATCAATTTCCGTTTTCTTAACTTTTTACTTAGGAGCGTTGTGTTAAGTTAACCAATGATGAACTAACGCGATTCAAATGCAATCGATTAGATGAGGATCGCTTCTTCACGACTAAATTGGACGGTTCGCAGTCTGGAACGTTCATTGCATTGTGTTTGTGTCGTACAAAAGCAGTTGAATTGTGGCAACGACTAATGGGACCAGAAAATTGTTCAGTGGCTAGAAAAACGACACCCGAGAGTTTAAGAGCAATTTACGGAGATGTAAATAACGAAACGTTGAATGCTTTAGATGGAAGTAGAAATTCTGATGACGTTCGAAGTGATTTGCAATTTTTCTTTCCTAATAGTAAGCAATGAGACAAGAAAATAAATCATTTTAAATGAAACTTCTTCATCATACTTTCCCTAGTCATTCATGAACCAATTTTATCAGAGATGGAAAGAATCAACGCTTATCTTAACTTTGTCATTTACAAACCGTTGATAGAAGCTCTTTATGAAATGATAAAAATTCGTCCCGATGACCCAATTTTATGGCTTGCAAATTTTATGTTGGAAAGAAACAAAATTAAATCAAGCATCCAGGAGATGAAAATTCGAACATCTTCAACGTAATTGAATTATAAAGCGACGTTAACTAAACTTAGTTAATCAATTACAACATCTTTCCTGTTGATAATTTGATAAAAGCGAAACATAATTGAATGAAAATTTGAAATTACAACAATAAAAATTTTATCAGCTGTTAAAGTGTCGAAAGTTTCTCATACGATTTTTTGGTTTCAATGACACTTTAAGTGCTTCGCTAATCTGTATGAAATGCCACAGAAAATTTCAATAGAAAGAAGAAGCAAAAATATTTTTTTATCACACCCTGAATCGACTACATGTAGAGGAGTTGAATAATTAAGAACCAATTTTCAACGAGTAAACAGTTGGCTCATTTAATTATTACAAAGAATGTCACAACAGTGACGTTCCATCGAGGGTCGTTTCACGTATTTATTCAAACTCATAGTGAATTTAATTGAAATCGTGGGAATTTAATAAAAAGAAATAAACATAATTATGTGGATATTAGCCAAAGCTAATTGCTGGTGGAAAGTTGTCCAAAGAAAGACATGAAAACAAACCTAAAATTTGGTCATGAAATAATCGATGATCAGATTTTGCTTTCTTTTTGTAGGGTGAAAAAAAATCATCATAATTACCATTTGAAAGTAAAGCAGCGCATGCTCGAAAAATCGGATTAAAATGACGCATTTATAAGCTCAACGCGATATTTATTCTCATATCGTTATATTGACTCAAGGAAGAAAAAATAACGACAAGGAAGGAAGTCCCGACATGTGCAATATCGTGTGTAGGATCATCGTCCGATGCTTTATTAAATTTTCAAGTGTTGTCGTCATTGTAAACGTCTGTTTATGATGAGAAAAAATAAATTGAAAATTTCTCATTTCATTCTCGTTTCTCACACGTTTTGAATTAAATATGAAAATTTCTGCATAAATTAAGAAAAGAAAATTTCTCATCTCTATTCGTTATGGTCAAATGAGTTCTTAATTGCCTTGTTTGTTCACCCTCGTAAACATTTACTTGTATTTTTGCATCGTAATTACTTGAAAGAAAACGAAACCAGCTTAAAGTTGCCCTTGAATTAACATAATTACTTAAGCATTATATTCGTCAATATGAAATTTAATTGTTTCGTGATGTGTAAAAAAACTTTCGCTAAAGTGAAGGGTGAGTAACTTTCGATGCAATATGACGAAAGATTCTTTGCACGAATAAGCAGAAGAAGACTTCAACTTAAAGTTCCCAGTGCAATATGGATATGAAGCAACAACAGCAGGGACGAGAGGGGTTGATGTGAACAATGGAATGTTTAAATTGTTCAAATTGTTTCTCTCCGCCATGTGATCCCTTTTTTTACTTTTTCTCATTTCAAGAGATGTGAAAATAAATACCTTTGGTGTTTCGGATATGGAAATGTTTTATGGAAGGTGCATCATCTTGCTTTGCCTTCATTTCTCCCTTGTCCAATGTCCTGAAAGAACTTCATGAGAAAAAAATGTGGTCGATGGGAAAATTTCAATTAAGGTTTTAGTTTTATTCCTTCAAGAAGGAAGATGAACAACAAGGAAGTTAAAAAAAGGGGAAAGGAAATCACGATAAATGACTTTAGTTCGGAGATGTTGCAAACTTAGGAAGATGAAAAAAAAAGGACAATGAGATACTTTCAGGTCGTTAATCTTTTTGGGACGATGCATAAGAGAGTCTTGAAACTTCCTGAGATTCAAATAAAACTTCATTTTCACGTGGGACACAAAATCTTCGGTGGGAAAAAAGAAACAACTTTTATATTTATTTTAGTGGACGGAAGATGATTTTGACATCATTAGAAACCGTTGGATATTTGTTTACATGATCATTAATAATTAATTGCGGCCAAAGAAATGAGTTAGCGCTTTCAGCGATAATCGGGAACAACAACATAATAGCACAACATTAAACGAACATCAAAGACTCATTAAAAATCGATTTTAAATTATTCTCATCGAGCATAAAGATCAAAGACATACCTAACAGTTTAAATTGTGACAAAGAAAACACCTGACAATGGATATTTCTTCAGCAACAGTGAAAACATTTTCACTTAAATAAACTACATTAATGCAACTTTTTGCATGCAGTGATTTTTTTTATTCTCATGCAAAAATAAATGCAAGAAAAATTTAACATTTCAACTTGAAATTTATTCACATGATGCAAAAAGCTATTGCTATGAATTTTACATAAAACTGTGATTGCACAACCTGAATTGACCCCAATTTTTTAATATAATATTATTTACTTTAAAAGCTTTTCCATACTCAAGAGCTGAACCTGAAATTATTGTGAGAAAATAAAATTGAATGCGTCTAATACAAAATGCAAGTTGTCGCTGATGTGTGTTGGCATTATTTAGATAATTTTTCTAGTTTTCCTATCTTTGCTTGCCATTGTAGAAGAATTCAATTTGTGTGTTTACCTGCCTGCCACAGGTATACAATATGCTTCACTAAGTGACAAATACCTTCAATGGTAGTCTATGGGTGTATGATAATTGGATAGTAATAAGTAAGTGTGCGATGAATGATAATTCTTTCTTACTTTACTCAAATACTACACCAATTAAATAACCATTCCCATAAATTGAATGAAAACAAAATCATTTTCATTATGACACGCTATCAGTCTGATAATTTATTGCATTACATATTTGATCAAACAAATAATCAAATTTGCAATTGTCTCCCTGAGATCTTTTGAATCACCCTACACGAAACACCATCAAGCGAAGTCGTAACGTATTTTTTCATCAAACGGAATATAATTTAGAGTATGAATGTGTAGGGATTGCGTTGAGAAATGTTTGCTTTATAATTTGAGTCTGTAGTGTGGGAATAGACGTTAAAAAGTGTTCAATTCCAGAAGTAATGCGAGTAGAAGCTAAATCTGGATGGTTTTGTATGCTAATGAAATTGTTTAACATTTAATATATTCGACTGTATGATTTCTTGCATACTTTGATATCAAATCAAAAAGTTTTTGTTCTAATTGAACAACATAAAAAAGGAAAGAAAATCAATTTTTTGATTAATAAAAAGAAAAGGAATGAAATATTAATTCATAGGTTCACGTACCCTACACCACTACTCACACATCCCATACGATCGCATGCAACACTCACACTACCATAAATCCATAACGTATTTTCTCTTCTGATACACAAAGCCTTGAGTGGTTATATCCATCGTTTCAAACAGTTTTAAGAGTTCATCGAGAGAACTGGCTGCTGCCAGTGTGTTCCCCTGTTTAATAGTCTTATCTGAATTGTTTCCCCCATTCCTTGTTGCTATCTTATCGTTATCGGTGAAGTTAGACAATCCAGCATTGGTCTTCTAATTCGCGAAAGAAAAAAAAGACTTTCTTGGATTACTAAGCAGTGTTAATTACTGTGGAAGGTGTGTGACAGGAAGGTTGCAGAAAAAAAAATTATAAAGCAAAGCAAAGAAAACTTGCTTTCAAAAAAATATAAAATCAAATTACTCAAGCAAGTGATTCACAATTTGCAACTTGTTTGAAATTGTGCAAGAAAATAATTTTACAAGTGAAGACTTAAGAGGGAGTAAAAGAGAAAATATTGATTAATTAAGTTAAAGTTGAAATTTCAACATCACTAAAGGATGTGGTAAAACAGGATGCAAGAAAGAAGAAGACAAAATCATACAAGTAACGGTTATAAAAACAAAGGATCGAAATACAACCACAAAAAATAAAAGAAGAAGAAGAAGGAAGTTAATTACAGTCTATTAAAGTTCACAGTGTCTCCGTACAACGTCTGAATATTAAAAGTGTGGAAAAGGAAGCCATTGAGGTGCTTCACATAATTCATCTATTGACTCGTTAGTTGACGCGATCTCAGACGAAACATTTCGTGAGAAAAATGACAATTTGGTAAATATTTTTAAAACGAAAGAATTTTTTTTACGTATGCGGACAATAATTTCATTCGATTGCCATAAATCTCAAAAGAAAAACTTGTGGATGTAAGAGTAGAGTTCTTAAAATTATGATATCATTTCGAGTTAAAGAAATCTTTAAAGATGAAGTTCGAAGCAAAACGAGGAATTCCACCATGAGTTTGTGTTGAAAGTCAGCACATTTCATGTTGTTTTTATTTAAAACCGGTTTCTCTTTAAGTTGCTTGTTTCTCTTGCTTAAAGATGAAATGTCTGTACAGTGAGTGAGTGGTAGAGCTGGTTATAAATATTGTTTGAAATTCTTGAAGATCCTTGGAGTTGAAGTTTCTTTTTTGCAACATTTTACTGTCATGAGAACATCGTTGACCTTACAATCGTCTTCGAAGACGCTTGCCTGCAGTAAATTAATCGGGGAGCCAATTATTTCTTGTTCTTTCAGCTCAGCCTATCAATTCTTTGCTAATAAAAATTCCTTTTGCAACTTCATCCATCGAGAAACGTTTGAATTGCTTAAGTGTTTTGAATCATCAATAGCACGCAGTTAACATCACTAATTTTCTTTAGAAATATTTTTGTATTAAGTAAGAAAGAATGAAAACATGTCTGAGTCGACATTGGTTACGGTTTTGAATTTTAAAGTTTATTTTCGTCAATATGATTACATCATGAAACGTCAGACGGTATTTCTAATGACGACATTCGATGCTTAAGCAAATATTCGTGATTTATCGCTAAATCTTCTCCTGATTTCAAAGCGAAATTCTTGAAAGGATCTTTGAAATAATCAAGAAAGATTTAATTTGATACCAACAAAGAAATTTCCTCGACCCTAATCGAATTAAACGTTTCCAACTGAGAACTTTTTAATTAAGAACTTTTTAATTAAGAACTTTTTCTCTTTAGAAATTGTCACTTTGAAAATGAATTGAAAGAAAAAGTTTCACATTGTTGACATGTGTCAAAAAAGCTGCTCTGATTTTACTGAAAAGATGTGTCATAAAAATAAGATCTCATAGTTACAAGATAATAGAAATTTTCTTATGCATTAGACGTGCATTTGTTGATATTTCATATCAGAAATTTTCTTTTCTCTCTTCAAACATGAAAATGTCAAATAAAATAATTTCCATCCGCAATCATTGAGAGCATCACAAATTTGCGCAAATAAATGATGATAAGAGATAAGTGAAGCAATAAAAATCTTTTCTAGATTTTAATGATAATAAAATGAAATTCTCGTTGCTAACCATAAAGACGTAAAATCTCATTTTAATGAGTACTTAATTAAGTGTCATTATTTTTGAAGTCTAAACGATAAATTGGAGAAGTAACGTCAACCAACTCTCGTACAATTCATTTAGATATGAATTATCACGTTGTAAGACATGAATAAATCTGTTGGTTGTGCTTATCAGATCACGAGCTCGTTCAAGGATGTGTTGGGAGAAGAAATAATGAAAGATGAAATAATTTAATTACACTGCATTGAAGCGTTGTTAGCGCCGTCGTGTAAATGGAATCAACAAAGTCTTGTGTAAATTGCAATGAACGTTAATCGCCAAACCTTCGATCTGTTATCATTACAAATAAAAGTTAAAAAGTCAGTTGAAGCAAACACAAATCTTTCACTCATTCTGATTATAATAAATTTATTTCCAACATGATTTCATCCAGTTTTATTATTTGTGATTCGATTTTAAGATGAAGATGGCAACGTGATGTGATTTTATTAAAGATTGGTTCAGAGAACTTTTATTTAAATGCTAATTTATTCGATATGCAATCGATGAATCATTTACATCATGCAAATCGCCAACATCCACATTCTAAATCGTTTTCAATTAACTTTCAATGATTCTCAACTTTTTAAAATAAAAATGTAGACACAAATGTCGGTTCATGAATCACGATAAGTTTCCGGTTGACATTGTTTGCCTTACATGACCTGACATTCAACAAATATTCGTGGACCATGTGAGTCATTGTGCCTTTCAAATCAATGACGCTTTTCTTCTTTCACACAATTCTTTTATCCATCGATGAATAACTGAAAGCTTAAGTCAAGTTAAGAGAGAAAAATGTTTACGATTTTAATTCGAGATTTTTTCTGTCTTCTAAAAATGCCAACATGCACCATGGTTGTAGCATCGAACATTCCATCAAGTTAAACGTTTCATTCCATAAATTCAATCGTCAATCACCATAACGTGATAAAGAAAAATTTTCACATTGAACCGTGTCAATGAATCATTTGTTAACAGCAAATTGCGATTCCGATGATGGAAACTCACACCATAAGAAAAGTTTGTCGACAACTTGCAGATCCAGTTTCTTTGTTGCCCTTTTCTCGATTCCCAACAATGTCCGATTCGACGAAAACGCAGACAAATCTGCAAGATTCGAAAAGTAAGAAAGAGAAATCTAAAAATTCCATTTCAAATACGCCATGGGAGTGATGAATGAATAGAAGAAATTAAATATTTGGAACGAGAATCTCATTTTTATATTCTGTATCTTTGCTTCAGTGAATTCTCAGAAATGAGTCATGGGAATTGGTTTTAATTAGCATGAGATATGATAAACAGACGATTATAAGAATTTATGCTGATTCGAAATCTTAAAATCACTTCATGGAACTTCCAACTCAACTTCTAACTTTTATCAAATCCTTCACATTAAAAGTTGTTCGCCTTGATCATGATAGAATAGAATTAAAGTTTCCAACGTTCTATTGAACATTCCATGCTTTAATAACGTCAACGATGTATGCGAAAATATTTTCATTGAATAATTACTCGCTAGACAGAATTGAATTGAAATGCGAGTTTAAAAATATTTATGTAAATATTAACAACGATTGAAAGGAGTGGGCAAGAAGTCATAGTGTTTATTGCATTCGCTGCTTTGTTTTTTAATTTATATTTTTGCTATTAACTCTCAATGCCTTCATAAAATCTAAACAAGTGAACTCATATGATATGAAAAAAGATTCTTTGTTGTTAAGTCTCGCAAGCCTTGAGGTTTAAAGGAGAAAAAAGTTTATGTACATGTGAATTGAATCTTTTTCATGCTTGATTGGCTTCCAACTAAGTTTGTTTTAACACCCACGCAACATCTTTCTTTCTAAACCTTACCAGAAAACGTGACATTTCTCTTCTGTTTTTAATTTGGAAAGGTTTGATTAGTCAGACTCAGTCCAATAAAGAATTTGCTGTAAGATTCATTGAAGTGAATTGCGAAACATAAACTAAGCTGTTCTTACGTACAGTATTAGTCGTGGTAATGCGGATACAAGAAGAAACTTGCATGTCATGAGACAATAGCGGCACATGGCATGAAAAGTTTAATAGATTTTTTCTTACAATTTACTTCTTTGACGTTCGTTATGTTTCTCGTTCTATTACTCAGCTCAAAACCTTGTTTTGTTCCTCAGAGTTCAACGGCATTAAACATTTTAGGCGGCTCACAGTTGAATCATAAAGGGAAGTGCTGGATGAACGGGACTTAACATTAATTCACTCATGCGGAGAAAAATTCTTATAAAGTTCTGCCAATGAAACAGAACAGAAATAAAAAGTCAAAAAGACATCGACTCAAGGTCAACGGCAATTCTCTTTCTCTGTAACATATTTTTATTCTTTGTGTTTGGCTAATTCGCCATTAGCGTAGTCATTAAGTCATTGATGATGGTTTGTTGGTTTTGGTGAGCGAACACGAGCATTGGGTCGAATGATGACAAACACAAACGAACAACGTCGTTATGGAAATCTGGTTTTGTGTCCGAGTTATTGTGTAGTATTTTTATAATCGACATTCAAAGATCGTTATGGGATCGTTCACCTTTGAATCAAAGCTATGGAAATAAAATAGAAGGAATGTTATGCGTGTTGATCGTTATTTGGTGATTTGATTTCCGAAATTGGTTTTTCGTAACAAGATTTTCTCACATCATTTTCAGTTTTCTTCTACTTTGACTTCCTTCTCACGTCGTTTGTCTTTCTTCGCTCTATCTACCTTTCTTTTAAAGGCTTTGCAAGTTCAGAGTTAAATTTTTATGGAGCTTTCTTTCACATCATTCAATATCAAGTTCAATAAATTCAAACATAAATGGAAAAACATTTTATCGATGAGGTAGCAGCAGCAACAAAGCAAAGTAATCGAATTTTCGGAATCACTCGAGGCATTCAAATTTCTTTGGCAATTAAATTAGTTTGTGAACACCTAAAGCTGTCGTTTTCCATTGTTAGGTTGGGGAAAAGCTTTTAAAAGAATAAAAATAAGCTTAAAGCAAAATTATAACTTCGATCAATATAAAATGCAAATGTAGGAAGCCTTCGGGGAAAATGATAATTGCCAACATCAATTCGTTGAAAAACAAACTTAATTTAATGGAATCTTAATTACGGACACCAGAGTTTGAAGTTTTACTGGGATTTGATCTGAATCTACATAAAAAATCATAATTTTTGTAGTTTTCAAATATTTTTCTTGTGTGTGGGTTTAAGACGGTTTAAGATTTCCTAAATCCAAGATAAGAAAAATTTAAGTCGGATTTAGGTTGCTTAGAAGCCATTTAGGATTTCACGTAAAAATTTTATTCTTTAAGAAGATTGTTGACCACGTTTGACAATAAAGAATCTTCAATTGCAATGACCTCGAGGCAAAAAGAATGATTCAGAATGAAACGGGGAAGAAATGTTTACAGTTGTAAGGTGAGTAATATTTCGATAAAAATAATCATGCGTTGGCGTTGTCAGTAATGCTATCTTGATGCTGTCTTATTTCCATGACGTCAATTATTTGAGTGAGTTTGGAATTAAATACTGACACAAAATTGCTTCCATTTATTCTTGCAAAAATTCTCATTTAATTGAATATCATCAGAGGGCTTTAATCACACCAATTTATATTTTGGACGGTTAAAACGTGCTGGTGAAAGTTGTAAACTTGTTGATATAGCATTAGAGTGATTGATGTCAGCGGTTTTTATAATTTACGCTCAAAATTCATCAAAAATTAGGCAAATTTATGTTCTTGTTCGGTAGCGATCTGATAACTGAATAAATATCCGCTTCCGTTAAGGTTTCAAGCTTTTCACAAGCCCAATAATGATATTCAATGCTGAAAAGTTGAATGACTTTTCATGATAATTCTCACCGAAGCGAGTGAAAGTTTAACATCAAATTTCACAAATTGTTAATATTCTAAAGCCGTTCTCACATTGCCAACATCTGTTGATGTTACTCCAGAAACGAGCGACATTTCCTCTGTTAAAATTCCCATCCCGCAACACTCACGTTTGTATCGAAGTTCAAAGAACGTACGAGATTCAATTAAAAAGCATCGTAGATCATTTCGATAACAAGAGGGTTGTCGCGCTTCTCTGAGATTGTTTTTTATTGCTTCCTTTTCACTCGAGTTGCGTTTGATTTTTCCTCAGATCATTCAAGTTACTAAATCAATCTATAATTTATTTTAAATCATACGGCACGGGAATGACGATGTGATTCAGTCTTTAACTTAAATGGGGCGTATTAAAGCGAGAAACGAACAGACTTCCATACATATAAATAAATTTATGAATCATAAGTTCTCTCATTTATGATTACTTCAACTGTTTGTTGTTATAAGAGTTTGCTTGAAACTCTATGAAATTGAATTTTATTGACTGTTGATTGTAATTAAATAATCGCCTCTCCACCAGATAAATGAAGAAAAAAAGAAGCAGAAAATTTCTCATTGACCCCGAATTTGAGATTATTAATAATTAAACCAATTTAAGATTAAATTCGATTTAGGTTGTTACTTACGATCAACGATGGATCATGATGAAGTGAGATAAATGAATGAATGAATAAGGTTAGACAAGAGGTCAATTAATTGTTAAAATCACCAGAAAAAGAGAGAAATTTCATTTTTCACTTCTAAACTAATCAAAGAAATTACAACTTTTTACACTTAAAATTCAATTTGAGTTTCCGTTTACACTTAAGACATTTATAAGATGCGCATAAATATTTAATTTATGTAACTCACTTTCACATGTTCATCAAACTATCAAACAAATTGCTTAACGCTTTATTGTGCAATGTTTTAACAAATCATTAACACATTGAACGAAGAAGGGAAAAACTCGTGACGACCAGACGCGTATTTCATGCCACATTAGTTTCGTCTTCTCATATGCCAAACAAAATCAATTCACTAAACGATTGATTGACTTTCCGGTTAATTATTTCCGCTACATTTTCTTAAATGTTTCTAAGATCATATTAAAGGTACAAACCAGTATGACATTTAATAAAATGTCAACTCAACATATGTAATGATACCTTTGTCGATCAATTATGACTTTACTTTGTCGGTGAAATGATTTTTAATTAAATTTTTCTCTCTTCCATTTAACTTTCACCATCGACATATTTTTTTGCTATATTGCGTGAATTTTTAATCCAATTTAATCGAAGCATTGAAATCATTAAAACTGCAAGGTTGTAAAGTTTAATGAAACTTTTTTTCAGCATTTTATCATTAATTTTTACAATTATGACGACTTCATTAAGCTTGATATCAGATTGAACTTTTGCCATTGTAAAAAGCAAATCTTCTTGTATTAATTTGTGTGATAACGATGAGTCAAATGCGATAGCGTTTGAATATTGATTTTGATAATTTTCTTCCCTCTTCACTTCTCTGAATTGACGGAAATATCTTTTGAAAGGAAAAGGGAGAAAAGGTGGAACGTTCTGACCCAAGATAAGTCAGCATCACAATAGGAAGTGAATGGAAAATTGCTGAACAACTAAGCAGATGTTTCATCCCCGATAAAATGTTTGACTTATGTTCATGTGTTGAGCATAAACTCATTGGAATATACCTGACATGAATTATGTACATGAACATATCTCAAATACAGCCAAACATTTGCCTTCGTATATTTATACATAATTCATTTGTTTCCTTCATTTCTTTAATGTTTTTTAAAGAACTTCGGGCAGATGTCGCATGCACATTGCTGTGCTGCTGTTGCTTCACAAAACTTTTCTCTTTTCTTCTCGTTTCGATCTCATTTTAAACCTTAATGTTCCTTAGAAAAATAAATAAAGACACAATGCTGTCAGATGGTTCAGTTTTTGGTATGTTTTAAAAAAAATAAAACTCAATGTCATGAATTTCATTTTTAACAGATGAAATTGAATTTTATGTAGACAATTGATTTATTAAAGTCAACTACAAAGTATGAAAATGAATTCCGCAATTGCTTGAAAGCGTTTGTTTAGTGTGGAAATTCAATTAAATAACTTTAAGTAAATGCAAACTTTTATGAACTTCAAAGTTTAATAAAATCAAAGTGTACTTAAGTTCATTTATGATAAAATAAAAATTGATGGAATATACGAGTTGTTAAGCGATAAAAATATTTAATTAGTTTCACTTTCAATAACAATTCATTGTTAGGAAGACTACAAACATTTTACGTTTCCTTATCGCGACAACGTTTCATTGTTTATTTTATGTCACACATTTTGACGACTTCAATAGCTTGGCCATAAATTGTAGCTGCTGAATGTGATTAATTTAAAGCCTTTATTGAGTTCATTCCATTAGATACTTTGCTTAAGCTGATAACATTTATAAACAACTCACGGAATTGTTTTACTCAGAGGAAAAGTTTGATGGAACTTTTTTTAATTTTTCTCAACACTCATGGGAAAGTTTTTTCGTTTCCTCCACACTTTGAATCGTCGTGTGAAAAATTCCGAAATGAAATTCTTTGAAATATCAGTAGCAAGTCGATTGTTCTTGTGCAAAAAAGAAAGAAAAGGTCGAAAAGTGTTCACATGCTTCAGCGTCAAAATAATTTGTTGTTCTTAAATATACGACGAGACTTTAAGTATGATGAAGGGTGCGAAAAATTGTAAATACTTGCTATTTAAGATTCTTTTTAAGTTGGTCCATCTCATTCCTGCATGATGCATGGGAATTTAATTCTTGTCGAAATTATATTCAAAATTGAAAGAAGGAACTGAAACTAATAAATGCCTAAGGGGATGATTGAACGAAGGGGGAAAAGAATTTAAAAAATTCCCTTGCCGTGTTTTCCATTGTAACCTTCAGTCAGCTTAACATCCGAATTTCCTCATGCAACCCAAAACGATTGTCGGATGAATAAAAATTTTATTTTACAATTTTTTATGCTTTCATGAATATTCATGAGAATTTTTTTTATTTTTTGATTTTTACCTTCTGAAGTTTCATTTTTTTATTTTCCTTTGGTAATTTCTTTTTTGGATCAGATGAATTTAAACGAAATGCGAGAAGTTCTCACAAATGTGATTCTAATTGGGTTTGAAAGAAATGATAAGCTGAAGATTGCTGTTGGCAATGGAACGATTTTAGGATGAAGAAATGTTTGTGAGTTTCTTTTTCAAGTTAGGATTAAAGGATGAAGATTTATGAACAGAAACTTCAAAAACGTTGATAAAGATTCAAAGTAGATTAAAAAAAGAAGTTTCTACTTGGAACTAAAGATCATTTTTAGGGAAAAAAAAGTTTCATCAAGTATTTAGAGATTAAAAATTTGCGAAGAGGGAAACAGAAATAATGAGAAAAATTAATCCATGTCATTGTTAAAAGGGCTTTTATGTTTCTGATCTTATCATGTTACGGATATTTGTTTGATTCTTTAACAATCACAAAATAAAAGTCGAAAAACGTTGATGAAAACAACTCCGGAGAACAAAATTTGTCTGTCAGGTGCTTCACCTCTTTCTAAAGTTTGATTCAAACTCATGATGGGAAAACTTTTTTTTTCTCGGAAAACATAAATAAAACCTAAACAGTTCAAATTGCCAAACAAGAAATTTAATGACTGAATTCACGAGTTTTTTCTAACTTAATGAAGCTTTTCTCGGTCTTAGAATGTTCATTGTTGTGATTTAATTTGAAACTTTTGATTCTTGAATGCTTAATTTGAAATAAATGACTCAAACATCTCACAATAACTTTCAAAAGAATTTTTATCTCTCCGTTTTCTCACCTTTCGAAGCTTCAATTTGTAAGGCGATCTTAAACTTAATGGGGAAAGACATTCATTTGCTGCCTTGTTGAAAATATCTTACAAAATAAAGATTCAAGTGGCCATCATTAGATTCATTCCTCGCACAAAAGATGTTGAAATATTTTACTTAGAAACTTCCGGGCCAATGAATTGCGAAATTCATATTTTTTATGTAAAGAAATCTCAATGAAAAATTTTCATAAAAATGGAAAACCGATGAATGGTAAACAAGGAACGGAAGTTTATTGAACCATTTTTAATCAAATTTAATCAATGAAGTGACTCAATATGTTTATCTGAATTCAGCATAAATATTTTTACAATTTTAAATTTAAGAATTGTTAATCGTGTCACGATTTCAAAGCTCTTCATTTGGAAGTTGAAGCTTTGAAGATTCAAATAAAAAAGGCGCTTTGGGTTGCAAACTTTAAACAATTGAATTACATTTCTATTTCCATAAATTTCCTTCAACTTGGACCTCCATTAATTGCCTTTTTTTTTCCTTTCGGACGTAAATATTTTGTTATAAACCTAATTGCTTGCCCTAAAGGTTTCACTTCAATTGGTTGTTTAGATATTTATTTATTTTTCCTTCTCCCCCCTCTTTCGAATGCTTATAAAATGTCTCAATTTCTCAATTGCTTTTCACGAGTTTCTGCTAAAGCGAATAAAAATCAAGACTTTCTTAAATTGCAACAACAAGAATATTTATTTTCCCATCATCAATTGAGTCAACAGAGTTTCTTGGAAAAACGAATCAGAATATTTAATTGAATTCTCAAATAGATATCGCTCGTTTCTTAAAAGAAGTATTTGACGGAATGTGGTTTGAATGCTAATAAAGTTTTGATTTAAGCTTTATTATTAAGAAGATTTAAAGAAATTTTGTACATTTTGCGATTTAAATAATAAAATCATGACAATCAAAAAATAAAATAAGAAACTAGAATTTCCATAAATGATAATTCCGATTTCTATTTTTTGCGTTTTCACGATTTTAACAATCAATCTCGTCGTTCTATTTTGAACAATCGAATGAATATATTGATTGAGAGACGGTAAAAAATATATCAATTCATGGTTTGAGATTTTGGCAAACGAATCTTTCACGATAAGTAATTTTTATTGTCGCCGCAAATCGATTTCGATACCATCACAAAATCATTAATTGAATTTGATTCTTCTTTGCTTTGTTCCAGACTTTTGTGTTTCGAGAAAGAAATATAATTAAAATCTATTTTTGTGAGTTGAAATCTAACAGCAGATTAATACTTAAAGAGAGAAAAAAATACGAAATAAATTAATAAACGGAAAAGCGAGTAATTGCGGATAAAGAAGAAAATAAAGTATTCAATTTACGCTTCTTTAGAAATTGTTAAATATCACAATTTCGATTCAAAGAAACAAAGAAGGAAAGTAAGCCACCTGAAGCAAGAAAAATGGGGAATTCGTCATCATCGCATCAGCCACTTGAACGTGGATTCACAAGAGGAACGTTTGGTGATATCAAGAATGTGGTTGGTATTCGATTACTTAAATTTATACGTCAACATATTTAACTAATAAAACAATGCAACATTCGAGAGCATGAAGAGTATTGTGGTTTCCTCGAAATCTTAAACCATCAGCATGTAATTTAATCTAACAGAAAATCTTTCTTTTACTTTCATTAGAAGTCATCGTCGTTTCGCAGTAGCAAAAGATCCCCAAGGAAAATGGATCGACTTCGTAAATCATTTCGTGATTCCTTTAGAAGACGTAAAGATCGTGTACCGGAAGCATCGAAACCACATCAATGGCAAGCAGATGAGGCCGCTGTGCGGTCAGCGACGTGCGTCTTCTCAGTCAAGTATCTTGGATGCGTTGAAGTGTTTGAGTCGCGGGGTATGCAAGTGTGCGAAGAAGCGATCAAAGTTCTTAGAGTGAGTTTTCCATTTTCTTTTCATAATTATCGATTTCACATTTGTCTAACGTTATTAACATTTTTAGAATTCAAGACGTAGACCAATTCGTGGTCAACTTCATGTGAGCGGTGATGGACTTAGAGTTGTGGATGAAGATACGAAAGGTCTTCTTGTTGATCAAACAATAGAGAAAGTAAGTTTCTGTGCACCTGATCGTAGTCATGAGCGAGGATTTAGTTACATTTGTCGTGATGGAACAACACGACGTTGGATGTGCCATGGATTTCTAGCATCAAAAGATTCTGGCGAGCGATTATCGCATGCTGTTGGTTGTGCCTTTGCTGTGTGCTTGGAGCGAAAGCAAAGGCGTGACAAAGAGTGCACAGTTACAATGACGTTTGACATGAAGAATTCTACATTTACACGCACTGGTTCTTTCCGTCAACAGACAATGACAGAACGTTTGGTTGACCCACCATCTGTTGCTGTGGCGCCACAACCAAAAGCTTACAATCCATTCGCTATTGAGCGACCACATGCAACACCTTCAATGATGGAACGCCAAGGAAGTTTCCGTGGATTCACACAAATCGGTGCTCAGTCGCCTTTCAAGCGACAAATGTCATTGCGAATCAATGATCTTCCATCAAATGCTGAACGTCAAAAAGCTTTTCTCGATACCAACATACCACAACGAATGCCGGTGTCGCCGATTCCAGAAGTATCGCCACAACAAGTCGACACTGTCAGTGAATTGTGTAAAGAATTAAGTCAAGGTTTATCGCTTCTTACGACGAAAGATACTGAAGATTTCCTGAACTTTGAAAAACTTGCAAATGGTATCATTGAAATGTCATCATCTGGTGTTACAACTCATCTTCCATCACCACCGAAAACTGTCACAAGTCCAATCACTTCAATGACACCTTATCGACCTTTGGTGTCAACATCAACCATAAGTTCAACAATTCCAATTGGAACTGCAATGCCGATTCAACAGCAACCAATTCTTGAAGAGACATCATTGGCTCCATCAAGATTCAATTCGTTGGTTGCAGTCACAACAACCACGACAACGAATAGTTCAGTTACGTTTAGTAACATTGCAGATAATTCATCACAGTTGATAACTGAAACATCGCAACCTTCATCACCACAAAAAGTTGTTCCCATTGAAACTGTAACTCCACTTCCGAAAGCTGATCAATGGTTGACAGAGATTGTTAAAAATACTTCACCAGCTCTAAAGAGAGCTCCAGGTTTTAATTCGCAATCACGATCAAAGTCACTTGCTGCAACTGATCCATTTGATACCAGCGTAGCTGAATGGGCGACAGGAAGCAATCGACCTGAAATTCATAGCACAAATCCATTCATTTCACCTCCTAAACCTACAATTCAACAATCTTTTCAAGTCCAATTGTAGGGGTTAGAGAAAAATTCTGAAAATTGTGCCGCACTTTGTGATATGTAAAAATTTGGGAGTTTATTGAACATTTCTTCTTCAAATGTTGAAGAATAATGTAAAATGTTATGTGTGCGGTACATTTCAGAATTGTCTAAAGTTTCTAGACATCTAGAAGCAATATTTTTTAAAAAGGATATTTAGATATGTCAAGTTGGTGTAGCTTAGAATTGAGAGAACGAGGTTGAATGTTTGTGGGTGAAAAGCTTATTGAAATGTTGCCACAAACAGAGAAACTTAAAATTTTGACTTAATAAAGGTCAAAGTGATATCAAATAAAATTCAAATTTGTGAGTAATCAAAGCTCATTGTTGTTAAATTTAAAACCAAGTTATAAGCTTAACATCAACCGCTCAGATCGTAAGAAATCCAATCGCTTGAGAATTTTAAAAGTAAATCAACATTAATGTTGCCATGAAACATTCGATTAAAACAAGCAAAACTAAAACATTGTTGAAACATTGAAGAAAATATTGAAAACATTGAAAGCTTTCTGCACACAACAAAATATTAATTGATGCTTCAATTTCATCTTTATTTCAACTTGTACATAAATAATTTGACTTGATTGTAAATAAATATATTTTCTCATGATTTTAAACCTTAATGTACTTAAACACCCAACATATAACTCGATTAATTTGAAGATTTTGTTTTTATTCAAGTGCAATAAGAATGATGAAAATTTTTAAATAATTTTTTTATGCACACAAATAAAAAGCCTGCCGTTGATATGCATTCCAGCACAGCTACTAATGTTAAAGAATCAATGAAATCTTCATCTCATCTCATCAAAAAAAGATTCATTCTCATAACTCAGTTGGTAGAATTTAAAAGAAATAATATAAAGAATTCATTTTGTGGAACCATAAATCGAAAAGAAAAAATATTCTAATCTATACAATATCTGTTCTCATAGCACATAACAATTTTTATCTAAACTGATGGACACAACAAGAAATACATATCATTGTGTTGCATTTAGAGGGAAAATAGCTGAAATTTTTGACTAAAATAATAGTTTGACTGCTAAATCGAATCTTTAAAATATTTTTATATTTAAAAACGCGGATCAGAGCGACATGAGATTTCGAGGTTCTTTTGGATACAACATAAATACTTGATTTATCAATTAATTAAACATTCCATTGAATTCGAGAAACAATGAAAAGTTTTTAATCGTGCGAAATGATGAGCTTTTGCTTAATGGTATTCTGTAAATTTTTTGCCTTGTTTATACTGTAAAATATAACGCTGTATTATTAAATTACTTAACAATCTTATAAAAATTGAAGAGAAATAAATAAATGACTTTTAAAGTCACGCCTCACGAACACTTAAAATATTTCTTTTAAAATTAATGACTCTGTGTCATCGACACATGATCAAATACGATGAAAAATATTAAAACAAAACATACAGTAAAATGTTAAGCATAAAAGTTTATGTTGATGAAATAAAAAAGAAAAAAAAAACACAAAAGAAAATTGAATTTTTTATGACTTTCAGATATGATCAACTTGATTGCCTGGAATTCATTCAGTAAAACAAACAAAACTATTAATAAAAATCATTTTATTTGTTAATTATTTTAAAAAGCTTTAAAGACAACAAATACATTTTATTAAAATATATTTTTAATAATCTGGTGAGAACTCAGACAACAATCAATAAAATATTTCTTTTATCTCTAAAATGAAATTTTCTTTAAAAAAAAATCGCAACAAAGAAAAGCTCGTTGTCGAAGCTTTCCGTTTAAAAGCTTCTGATATTATATACATAAAACAAAAATCAAAACAAAAGAAACAAAGCTAATAAATTATTTTTAAACAATTTGTTTTTAATTTTTTTAGAATCTAAAGGCAGCTTATAGAAGCGTATCGATGGCATGAATAACTCCATTTGTTGATGGAATGTTTGATGTAGTAATCGTGCTTTCGTTTACTTTTACTTTTCCTAAAAGGAGAAATGAAATCAAATTTTAATTTTTCTGATCAAAATCAATTTAATTTCGTTCACTTACCTCCATTCTTTTGTACTGTGACTGCTTTGTCATCTGCTAATGTATCTTTGACCTGAAAGAAATAAAAAACGTCATGAGAAAATTACATAAATTATTAAGTAATGAAATTAACATTTACCTGATAGAATCTCATGCCAGAGGTGAAAAGTGTTGAAGGAAGAACGTGTCGTTGAACAAGCTGCTGAGCAGAATCTTTGTCACTTAAAAGTACGTTGAGTTCTTCTTGTGATAGATGTGAAAATGCGAGATCCGTTGGTGCAAAAACTGTATACGTTTTAATACCTAAAAAGAGAAGAATTTAAATTGAAAGTTTTAAATTTTCAGTTCATTTATCATGATAAATATTTTCACCTTTGTTTTGTAAAGTATCAGCCATTTTCGATGCAAAAACAGCTCGCAGGAAGTTTGTGAATCTTCTTTCTCTATCGGATTGCAATGTTTGTAAAATATCTCCAACTGGTAATGGGAACATAACACGATCAACAGCATGTGCAATGCCTTGTGGAATGACAATGTCATTGTTATCAGCGGCAATTGTTGCGCCATTTATTGTTGTTATTTTCACATCATTCCATTCCGCATCTTGCATCTGATATTGATTAACACGCAATTGAGTCCCAGCCAATGATACTCCAGTCATTTCATCTTGTAATTCTTCAATCTTAAATGAACCAGGAATGACATGATGAAGCAAAAGTCCACTCAAAAGTCTTGGATTATTCTTGAACTTTTCTTCAGCTTTTTCGGGACCACCGAGTTGAACCAAAAGACTCTTAAAAGCTTTGTCAGATGGAGCGAAGACTGTGTAAGGTCCAGTCTCATTGAGAATTCCATCCAAGCCTGATTGCGTCAGATATTTCGCCATTGCAAACAAACCAGCATTTCTCAAAATATTTGAAAGCTCAGGAGCTTCTGTTGTTGATCTAACAGTTGGATAAGTTGAAGGAGGTGTCGTCGAGAATGTTGGCGAATAAGATGGCGAAGAGAACAATGATGAAGCGAATGATGGTGAAGCTGTTGCTGCACTTGCAATTTGTCCACGAGTTGATGAGAATTTCTTATGATCAACATTATGAATAAAATTATTTGGGCTTGCAGTTGAGAAATTCGGAGATTCTGTTGTTGGTGACAATCTCTGAACTCGTGGTGTGACTGAGAAAACGCTTCTTTCTGGTGTTGCGAATGTTGGAAGTGTTGAGTAAGGTGATCGACCATTGTCATCTGAAGTTGTTGGTGGTGTCGCTGAGAATGAATATTGGAAGATTGGCGAGCTTTTCGAGCTTTGATGATGACTTGTTGTGACAGTTTGTGGAGCTGCAGTTGAAGATCTCACCAAAGAATTGAAGTTTGATGACGCACGATGATTTTTAGGAATTGTTGTTGATGATGAAGATAATGGAACAACTGTGAGTCGACTTGATTGTTGACTGGTTCTGTATGAAGTTCGTTGTTGAGTGACAGTTGTTGATGGTGGTGGCGTTGGAATTTCAATTGGGCTGTCTTTAGGTTTAGCTGCTGGTGGCAATTGAATTTCACCGGTTTTGATACGCTTCAAAATGCTGTCAACTTCAGCACCAGATCGCTTAGCTTCTTTGTCACTGTTGGATTTAACACCTTGAACCTTGTAAGATCCGTCGTCGAGTTCTTCGAGATAAACGAATGTCACCTTCTTCTGTTGCGGAACTTTCTGAACTTTTTGCAAGCCACTTTCCGATTGTTTAATCACTTCAAAGTCAGCGCCAGGTGGAAGAATTCCACTCTTTGCTAAATCTTCAATGGAGAGTGGTGGCGGTGTTGTTGTCGAAAGTGTTTGTTCAATGATATTTGCATTTCCATTTCCAGCTTTTGCTTTGCGAATCAATTCAGGATCAGATGTTCGAATGACTTGAACTCGTTCACCGTTTGGCAAGACAATGTCTTGGGTTGTGAAATTCTTATCTCCGAAATCTTGATTGTCCGACAGCGCAAGTTTTTGAAGTTGTTGAAGAAGCTCTTCACGACCGATAGGCGATGATTTCGCGGTTTTTGATTTTTGACTTTTGGGAGTGTCTTGCTTCAATTGATTGAACAAAGTTTGACGATTTCCCTGTAATAACAGTTGAATGTCTTCACCATTCAACGTCTTGACTTCACTTTTACTCTTTGTCTTCTTAAGTGGAACGACGGTCAAAAGGGGACTTGTGGTTGTGACTGGTGCTGGGGGCGTTGTGGTCGTCGTTGTTGTCGTTGGATGATGTCTGTAATATTCCTGAACTGATTTCTGGAATGCTGTCAAATCTGTTGGCTGAACTCCTTGATGTCGGTGATAATTTTGGTTTTGAATCAATTGCGATTGTTGTGGACGTAATCTTTCTTGAACTTGTTGTTGATGTTGCTGTTGTTGCCTTAAGAATTCTTCATGTTCCTTCTGTGCTTGCTGTTGTTGCTTTTGATAGAATTTCTGTGCATATTTCTCTTGTTTTTCAATTAACTTCTGTCGCAATTGTTGTTCACGTTGACGTTGTTCTTCTGTTCTCGTATCTTGGAAGACATTCGCTCTTGAATCCAATGGCAATGGTTGAGATGGTTGCAAGAAAGGAATATTTTGTGGCTGTTGTTGGAAGTTTGTAGTTGGAGCATTGAATTGTGGAGCTTGATTAAGTCTTGACGGCTCCTGCTTGAAGTTATTTTGTGGAACGAAAGGACCTTGATTCGGGAATTGAATTTGACCATTTGGCAAGAAATTCTGTTGTTGACGCACTGGAAGCTGTTGAGTTAAAGGTGCAGCTACTGGTCGATTGATGTTGTTGAAGATTTCTTGTTGTGCAAATGGATTGTTTGATGTTTGTTGTTGGAATTGATTAAAAGGTTGGATGTTTGCACCTTGCCCGCCTACTTGGTTGTGAACTGATCGTTGGAACTGTGCTTGTCTAGGGTTCTGTAAGGGTAATGCGACTGGAGGCTGTCGGAAAAGGAAAATAAGTTTTCTGTAAAGTAAATAAAATTTTAATGCTTTTACTTGTCTGCCTTGTTGAGGTCGGAAAGCGGGAGGTGGCTGATTAGGTTGGAACCTCGCATTGTTAATTACCGACGTCTGCGGTGGAAATGCAAACGACTGAGATGGTTGTTGAACGAAAGTTTGCTGTGGTCTCCCATTGAATTGATTTCGGAATTGCGGTTGGCCTTGATGAACGTTAAATCGATGTTGATGTTGCTGGATGTCGGTCAAAATATTAGTTTGTTGCTGTTGCGTTAACTGACGACGTTGGATTGCAGACTAAATAAGAAAAAGAATAAATTCATTAAAAACTGTTTCAATATATGGAGATTGTTGTATTTATCACAATAAGAAAGATATTGAAGTAATTTCATGGCTCATGAAGCGTTTTAAAAGTTCAAACAGCAATTAATTCCATAAAAGAAATCACAAATATTCAAAGTATCTACGCAAAGTCATAAGTCTTGCATTTCAAAAGTAAAAAGAAAAATTAAAGATGTGCGAACATTTAGTTTGAGTATGTTAATCGTTTTCATCTCTGTCTGAACATTCCAAATAAGTCTCTTCATGGATTCACAATCAAAGATATAAATATAATCTCAAAAGCTTCGATGACGACAAGAAATTATTAGTTGGAAAGTGAAATTCAAATCGAAAGTGAAAAAAAAACAGAATTTAATAACAACATTGTTGGATCTTCGATGATTTAAATCTACGAAGTTTCGAAGTCAAATTTCACACATTAAACTTCTTCTTTCTTCTTTTTTTGTTTGGATATTCCACGAGCAGGTAGATGACCGAATCTTACGCAACTTTGAGGAGTGTTTCGTGTGCTATTATAGTCTCATTATAATCTATCTACCGAAATTGGATTAAAAAGTTCCGCTTAAAGCTTTATGTGCAGCAAAAAACAGATTAATATTTTCTTATTTATAGCGGATGTAATCTTTGAAACATTTTTGGGAAACTGTTTCGTAATTTGTGTTGTTAGATAATATTTTGCACATGTTTAAGATAAATTTGGAATAAACTCTTTAACGCTTACAAGATCATCAAATTGTATTGGCGTGAAGCTTGTTAAAATTTAATTTTAAAACATAATTTCACAGAGTTTCTGATTAATAAGCTAAGTATGGAAAGAAATATGATCCGACATGATTGGAATGATTTTCATTCGTTTTGCATTACATTGCATGTGGAGGGCTTTTCCTTTTACAGTGGAACTTCGATAAACAAATGCCTCAAGGGGGATCAGTTTATCAAGGTTTATCTGTTTATCGAAGTTCCACTGTATGATCCAACATCAAACATAAAATCAATCACTGTGGGAATTATGTTATTATTTTCACTTCTATGCAGCGATTTAAAGCTATTCAATGTTCAAAGAAATTGAGAATATTTATCATAAAAGATAAATGTGATCTATGCTGTTGAGACTTCCCTTTAACAACAGTTTTAAACCTAAATTACAAGATATTTCTCTCTTCAATCAAAAGGGAAAGCAATGCTGAGATGAAAGAACAACAGATTGTAAATAGCGATTATCTCGTTATTCAATCAAAGGAAGGCAAAGGCAGTCTATTAGTTCACTTGTTGTCTCTTTATAATGCTCAACAATTACTACTGAGTAAGACATTTGATTTCTTAGTGAATGAAACATCAATTTCTTTCCAATTTGCAATGCTACAAGCAATTCGAAGTAAAAGCTGATGAAACAATAAATTGAACTACTTTTGGATATCTTCATATGTTGTTATTGTCATCGCGTGTGCTTTGGATCATTCATTCTACTTATTTAGTTGAATTGACGTCAACGATTTAACAATTTCGTTTTACTTGTTTCTATTTATTTATTTACACATCTTAAAGAAACTGTGAGAAATTTTGAAAGACTCTAAGGTTGAGTTGGTTTTGTCAATTCACTGTTGACGCGAGAGATGATATCGTAAAGGAAAACGACATCAATGATGTGACTTTCTTCAAAAGGTGATTGTTGTCGAAGCCAATAAATCAGATTGCGGTTTGTTATATCATCCACTGGATTGACTCAATCACACAGTCTTGCGCAAAAATATCAGAAAATAAAAGTTAAAAGCTGCATCAATAGCTAACTTCGTTGTTATATCAAATAATTATCTTGAAATTTCGTTGCGCAACTTGATCGTGAATATTGAATAGAGAAGAACTGAAAGATTATAAAAGTTTTCTTTTAGCTTTGATCTAACTACAACTGCAAGCCTCGATAATAAATTTCTTTTTATGGAACGAATGAAACGCTTTGTTTAAGTCTTTTGTTCAATTAATTACAGCTTTATGAGTGACTACGATACATCAAATGACTACATTGCGAGTGTTTTGTTATCTAAATAATTTTCTAGAAATTGATAGACGTTGGAAATTAATTGACTGAGAAAAAGTATTTAAAATTATCATCAGAAAATGAAGCATAAGATGATGAGTAAAGTTATGCATAAGCAGAAATAAACAAAAGAAAAATTCCGAAAGCATCATAAAAACTGCATAAATAAATCTTTTTTTTATTTTGAGTAAGAGAAACAATTCGAACTGAAGCGCAATTAAAGCAATTGTAGATTCAGAAAGCTCAATCTTGTTGTGCAACGTACATGAGAGTGTGGATTGAATCATAAGTAAAAAAACAAATAAATTAACTTCCTTATTTGTTATTTTTTCATGAAGTGAGTGAAATGTGAGTTTCATAAACTTTTGACTTCGACGAAAAACGAATCTGATTTGCAATAATTATGCTACTTATGCTGATGCACGTTTGCGCATAAATATATTTATAAATAATTGAAAACATGTTGAAACGAATTGCTACGGGCGAGGAAAACTCACAATTTATGTCCGTTTCAACGATCAACGATCGGCAATTCAAGTGCAATGTGAAGGTTAAAGTCAACAACAAATTCTCTAACATTCCGCAAAGTAATCAGGAAGAGATTGTTGTTGATTAAGTGGCAGTTATTTTTGTTTCTTTTTATTTTTCATGAAGTTCATGGTAGATGAAACCAGTCAGTGAAGAGACATGAACGAAACATGACTTTTTTTTATTTTACCTTTCACTTTTAACATGAAAGAAAAATTCTTTTTAATGATTGTGAACTTTAATGGAAATTATTTATAGCTTTTCTTCTATCATAAGCTGTGAAATTTATTATTCAAAGATACTGTGGACAATCATGTTATTGATTTAACCATTGATGAATGGACATAAAACAAGATAAACTCGATTCTCGTTCTTTCTCTTCAAAGACGATGTTTGAGTAATTGCTTCGTTCCAACGCACCATTCCATGATTTTTCTCCCTCAAGCACATAGATATGTGATTTATGCTAATTAACATCAACATGCAGTGTAGAGAAAAGTGATATAATCAATTAAAATGCTAATAGTTTTCCTAACATTCTACGAATTCTTCATTTCAAGTCGCATTATTCGAGCAAGTTTTTCCCTGCTGGGTATGAAGTTTTATTGGAGTTGCTGATTGCTAATAAAAGCATAAAAATGTTAAGTGAATAGAGAAAAGAAAATAAAAGAAGCATAAAATTTATTAAGTTGTGTTTAATAGACTTGTTTTTACAAATAAGTCGGCAATCTAACTAGTACCGTAGGCGTAAGAAAAACGATTTTGTGTGACTCTGTGGTTCGTAATTGAAGCTTGGAATTGTTGAAACATAATTAAGAAGACAAATCACAATATTATTTCTGATAAATTACTCTACTTTTTCTTCTCATCTCGTTTTTCTTTCATCGACAAATGACAAGGTAGAAGCAAATTAAATCAGCAGCAGCTTTGAGCTTTTTTATCTTTCTTTGATAATTATGTGTGAAAAATTCCTTGCTCACGCCTTTGGATAATTTCTTTCCAACCTTTTTAACGATAACAAGCATTTGGAGCCGGTCTTAAGGTTTGTTAAACATGATTATCGATCAATCATTATACTTGTCTATTAATTAAGCCGCTTATCAGATTAAATCAGTTTTTAAAGCTTGAATGACTTGAGGAATTTTATTTTTAATTCATTTTACTCTCATGATTATTGAATTTAATTCAATTAGTACTTATGAATGTAACATTTAATTGATTTAACTAAAAGTTTTTTAATGTTTTTAAGCAAAAACTTTTGACTTCAAAGGTCAACAGCTTTGAGTAGCTTTTTGACCAATTCAAGAAATTTTGATTTTGAAAAATTTAAGCAACTTTTTAGCTTTATGAATTGGTAATGTGAACTTTCGACTCAAACTTCATTATAATTTCTGATGAAATTTCGAAGCTCAAGATGAATGAAAATATGAAATTTATGGTTGAAATGTGTTGCATGAAAATCTTTCGCAACACCTCAAGTAATCTCTCGACCGTTTAAGACAAGACGATGATTCGTGACTTAATAGATCATAAGCAGACAGACAGGTAACGTGCCTAATCTGAAACCATATTAAGTCGTTAAATTTACCGCAAATGAAAATAATCATGTCGAGTTATGGTTTCGACTAAGCAGCCGTTTCGTTGTTCTCTTGTTGTCTCATATGGGCTAATGTCTTATGTTTCACCGGATATCAAATCATCGACGGTGATTTATGACACCAATTTATTCTGTCACATTTGATTCGAGACTGATAAGTTCTCTTAATTTGGAAACATGAATTGCTACTTTCTTTTGAAAGGAATTTCTGCTTAAAATCGAAACTTTTTTAAACATTAATAAAATGTAAAATTTATGAAGCTGCGTAAACAGGAAAATTTCTCGTTTCAATATTAAATGCCATCATCCGAAGTGAATGTTTTAACTGAAACAATGTAAAAAAATTGTTTTGAGCAAAATTAAAGATGCGATAATCTCAAGTTTAATCCTCATGTTGACAATCTACATAATTCGATGAACATAAACTGCTGAATCAAGCTTAAGAAATTAATGTTAATTACTTCATACATTTTGGGGATTTTAATCTCGACTCGGACAATAAAGGAGAAAAGTTAACGATTGCGGAAATGTCTGTAAGTTGAATCATCGTGATGTTAACGATTTTGGGAATGAACACAAAGTTTTGCAGTAAAATTGGTCATCGAGCCTGTCACCCAAGCCCATCCCTGCTTGTGCAGATTCTTTAAAAGATTATTGAACAATTAAACAATTTTATTTTTATTAAAAATTAAAAAGCGAATGTAAACTTATCTCCCTTGAAGGATTAAAAGAAATTCGTAATAACTTCCGTGTTACTTTCATTACTTTAAATGAAAACAACACTCGTGGGGAGATAAAAAACCTGATTTAAAACGAACAGGAATTGCGTTTCGAAATGCACTTTGCACAGTTTTATAAGCAATTGAATACAAATTCTTACGTAAATTAATTTCAATCATATGAAACATTGTCGATTGAAGAAATTCCGGCAGAAAAAAGTTTCAATCTTTTCACTTTCATTAATACGGAAAGAGAGGAAGTTGCTGATACAGTGGCACATTTATAATCATTGAAAGGGAAAATGACTGTGGTGATTTAGATATTCGCATCAATGCTGATGTAGAGCGTTTGAACGGCAACAGTAATAATGGGAACCGCAACAGATATCCAAACAACAATAATTACAGTACTAACAATAATTACAATCCAAATATTTTCGGCAACGCCGCTCCGGGAACTTTCAGTGCTAGAGGCTATGCCCGTCAGTACAATTACTAATCTGTGTGTGGGAAAAGTGTTGCTTCCACATTGTATTATGTTGATTTGATTTATCTGAATAAAGACATAATTTGTCTTGACGTCGTTTTGATCTGTAAGCGATAAAATTTTCTCAACACTACCGTGGCGAATTTTTTTCTTCTTTCTAGAAAAATGTGAATGTAAAGTTTTGTTTTGCGTGAAAATTAACCATCATGTCTAATTTAAAACAGCATTTCATGTTTAATTCTTAATTAGATTTTCCAGATTTTAAATTCAATGACATTTGCGGATTTATGGCTCATTAGTCTAACACATTTGATCTTAATTTATTTTCTTTACTTCATGGTTTTTCAATTATTTTTTACTTTTGCAAAGTATTTTGCAACGTCGTGTTAATCATTTATCTAATCAATGTTGAGTGTTGTCGAAAATGTAAAATAAAAGTTATTTACATCGAATATCATATTAGAGAAAGTGTCAAAAATTCCACAAGCTCGAAGCTACCTCAAGCATGTTGAGATGAGTCACTTGATTAAAGTTTCATGTTTACATTTCTAATCTGTCGACGAATTTCTTCTACTAATGTCTTCCAAATACGTTTCAACGCAATTTTAATATGTTTTGAATTATCATTGACTCTTTTTATCATTCGAATCATAAATCATAGAAGTGTAAGGAAAAAGAAAGATAAAAAAAGTTTCAAGGCGATCAATAAATCAGACATTGAAATGTCTTAAAATATTTTACTACACTCTTTGTGGGAAATCTTCCCGCTGTTTTAGTCGCAGACGAGACTTGTTCCATCTAACATCTACAAGCGACCATTCAAATGCAGTCATAATGGAATGTGGAAAGTCATAGTGTGTGTTGTGCCTCTTTCTAATTAAGGCACGAAGGCCGTCAAACCCATTCATGACTCAGTTAATCACTTACTGAATTAAAACTTTGTTTTTTCTTTCTTTTCTTTCTATTTTTTGCGCAAATATGTGGAGGTTGTATGAATGTCTAAATGGCAACAAGATTTAAGAGATGCTTTGATTTCAAACAATTTAACAACAGCGATGACCAGTTATTGCATGAATAAGAGCTTAACTTTTTTTAGTTGTCAAAACAACGCTCGAAAATTGCGATTAATTAATCCTTTTAAAGCTTATAAACCTTTAAAGTCATCCTATTACTTTGCCTGATTGTAAGATTTGCGTTAAATATTGCTTTGAGTAAAATACAAAGTGATCTTGTTCAAACGCTTTTGTAAAGTCATGAAATTTATTACCAGCTGTCGATTGCTTAATGGACATTTTAGCGACGTTTTTCTTCTTCTGTGGGTGTCTAATTCAACTCTTTTCGTAACAGTGCGTTATGCTTGTGTTAAAGAGAAAGTTCTGATATCATCTAACGAACTCCATCAATTATCTTGTTACAAAGTTGAATGAAAAGCTTTTGAACGACAAAGAAATGTGTGACGAGTGTCTGCTTTAGGTAGGAAGTTCTTTCAACTAAATTTGATGATTAATGAAAAACATTTTTTTTTTTCATTTAGCGACGACGATTATGTAACATCACGTAACATGGCCATGCTCACGCATTCATGCCGAATATCATAATTAACGATATTGAAAATTGTTTTTACCGCTCTCGATAAATATTACAAGTCATCAGAGATTAATTTTGAAATTGTTTTTTTTTCTTCCTTCAAACATCAAAGCGAGAGAGAATTGTGCAAAAGACTTTCAATTTTTTAATCAAAATTTTCCTTTCATTCATGTCTTTAACATTGAAGTTTCAGAATCAAATTTGTTTTGAAAAGAGATGAAGAAGAAAAAGTAAACTAAACGCAAATTTAAAATTAATGATTCTTGGTATAGAAATGAATTGCCGACATCATTGCAAGCTTCTTAAAAGCCTTCTCAACATTCATATAATGACCGCAACAACAAAGACATGAAAGAGAAAAACTTTCGCTTCTTGATCGTCTCGCGACAATGCGATGAAGAAGAAGGAAAGATATTTTCTCATTACTCTTAATGTGTTTCAAACATTTTAGACGGGGAAGTTTAATCTCACGCACCTTTAAGTTTTGTTTGTTTAAGACGAAGCGCGACGATGCGTCACAAGAGAGAAGAAGAGACATGACCAAGGCATGCCAACAGTTAAACGCTCGTGTTTTCAGTTCAATTTAGATATTTACTGCTTTTGTTTTATGAGTCGTTTTATTTTGTGGTTTGTGGAAAGCATCTTCATCGCTAAATTGGTTAAAACATAAAAGCGAGAAATGGTGTTGTAATTATTATCCAATACCTCGATTATATAAAGCCAATTTCTGTAATTTCCTATCGATCGTCATTACATTTCTCTTCTCTTTTAATAGTCTTGAAACATCTTGAAAGAATTTATAAGGAAATCAAAATGTGCATCTCGCGAGCGATTTCACTTTGCACGATGACAAACTGCTTGGGAATGTCCAAAATATTTTCATCAAGGAGCATTCGACAAGCGGATGACACAAATTTCCTGAATAATCTTCAAGATATTTAACATGTTTCTGACTCAAACTGAAGGGGAATTTACTGGTTAACTAATGAAGGCGTCGAAATTGTCACTCTAAGTAAATAATTGACTTCGTACTTTATCAACATAGACAGTTTAGCTCTCAATCTCACATTCGACATGTGCTCAAGCGGAACTGATCAACGTTTAATGTAAATTGAAAATTTTTTGAATGTGCGAAATGAAAATCGCAATTCGTGATGAAGAAAAAATTGGTTTTCATGGCGAATTAAAATCAAATCAGTGACAGACAACGATCGTGTAAATGAAAGAAAGTAAAGAAAAATGTTTCGAGTTTTTATTCCTACGGCTTTAAAACTATTTCAAGGCAATAAAAACTGTTAATGAGCATCAAGATTTGGTGTTTTTGGTCACAAATTGCAATTTAATAAGATGAAACAAAAGAAGGAAGAGATCAAGTTTAGTCATCGCTTCCAAGTGTTCACCTTAAGACTGACATCAATTCATGTTAATTTTATATTTTTTATTAGTCTATTTAATGACATGCGACGCGGAATTTGTGAGATTAAAATAAAACAAAATTTCTTTCTAATTTCAAAGCGACTCGTTTGAAGATGCGACTTTGGCAGCTGTTGTTGTGATGGTTCAATGTCAACATCAAGGTTGTCGCTTTCATCGTCAAATACTTTCATCTCCGACAAAATTTCAGATCGTAAAGACAAAAATATCAAAATGGGAAATAAAATGTAATTTATTTAACTTTATTTATGAAGCTTTAATGAAGGAACTTCATAAATTATTCAAAACGTAAACATCAGCAAAGCATAAAAGACGAAAGTGAGTTTCAACATAGCAGATGGCGATGAACTTTTCTTTATCAATTTTTTACGGTTGAATGAAAATATTGACGAAGCATCAACAGTTCCGACTTTTTATATCTCCAAGGTTCCACGACCAAATACACAAAAATCAAAAAAAGAAGAAACAAAAGATGTAGAAAGTTGAAAATAAATTTTAATTTCATAAACTCTTCTCATGTTTTTTCCGTGTTTGAATCAATGAAGAAAAATTTTTCATCTCCGTCAGCGAGAAACAAGTGAACATCTCCAATAATTTGCGAACATGACCAAATAATTAATTATGAGTCTTTTTGAATTGATTTGTTGATGATTCAGTTGAGATTGTTGTTGCTACTCGCTATTTACGACACGATTTTCAGTAGGTGGAGAACATTTTTGTTCACGTTCTTTTAGAAATCGAATCGCTTTCTTCTCTTTTCTTCGAATGAGAGTAGAAACATTTTTTGTTTCCTCATTGAACTTCACGAAAAGTATATAAAAAAAATAAAACAAATTAATAATTCTGCACCACGAAAAATGTGCTTTTAATGTTTTTCAATCGCTCAATACACAACAATGATCTGCATTCTGGTTAAACTGTTTTCGTAAAAATGAAGAATGGAGAAATGAAAACATAAAATTATTGATTGAAAATGTATGAAAACATTCAAACAAAAGATTTCAATGCGTGGCAAATCGGAAATAAGTACAATTTGTAATTTCTGCGATTTCGCTCACAATAATTCGCGTGAAGAAAGATTTTTCGTTTCCATTGTTGAATCTTTAACATCACCAGCTTTGTTTTGACATCAATCAATTTCAAATTTAAACTATTTCAAATAAAGTATCTTTTTCCGGTTCGATACTGCTGCGATGGAATTGAAAATGTGATTACTGGACAATGGAATGAATCGAGGAAAATTTTTCTTCGCTTGACATTGGAATGTGCTTGTCAGGTCTGCTCTTTCACTTACTCAATCGCTCTTCATGTCTGTCTTGATAAATAAATTGTAGCGTGTCTATTATTTATACAGGTCACTTAAAAGTTTTCACTTTCATAAAACTGTCTGCTTTAACAGTTCCTTTTATTTATTTAATCTTTATGGAGAGAAAAATTTATCGTTGCATAAGGAAGAATTGTTTAAAAGTTTGCTTTTAAAAGTTCAAATTTTATAAATTTCTTTCTCAAAAATTAAATAAAATGTAAAATTGTAAGTAAGACTAAGCTCAACGTTGATTTAAATCAATGTTCAAAAGATTCATCCATAACGCGAGTGTTCTGATGAACGGACTGTTGAAATAAGAGTGACGTTCATGTACCATCTGTCATTCATCAAACCATCATAATAAAAAAGTTTCATTCGATAATCTCCCCTTGGAAATATTTCTGGCATGACTCTTACTGGGACTATTGCATTCTTAAAATCGACTAACTTAACAGGACATCCTACATACATGTTGCTTGATGCAAATCGTAATACTTCGAAAAGAAGTTTGAATGCTGGATTGGAGTAGCTTTCCATGCTGCACCACTCAACTTTGGGAGATCGAAAAACTTCTCGGTACATGACACTGTAGCGATATTCCAATGTGAACGAATGCTTTTGAAAAGTTCAAATTTTATGAATTTTTGATCAAAAAATAAATTTTGAATCTGAGTCAAAACTTACGAATGCCTTCATGATTGGTTTGATAAACTTCACGTACAAATTTAACGCGTATGTTGTTCTATTAACAGGCTTTACAAAACACGAATTATTTGGATAAACGTAATTTTCAGCATAATCACATTGAATGTCTTTAAATACGAATATTTGATACGGTTTCCCATCGTGTTCATTTGGTGAACAAAGGTGTAAAAATAGCAAAATTAAGAAAAAGGAAATTAAATTTTCCATTTTGATAAGTCAGGATTTCTATTGAAAATATTTTAAAAATGAGCCGCACTCGATGATTTATAGAAATTTTATGTAGTAAGTTAAGTTATCTATTCTATATCGAAAGTAATTACAAATTATCCAAATTACTTTTGTCATTATGTGAAAATGACCTAACTTGAAAGAGTTAATTACTTTTTTAAAACTTCATTTCAGTCATAATTCGTAAATTGCCAAGGAATGTTTATTAAATGTACTTAGAATTTATTTTTGTTGGGTGGAAATTTCAATCTTAATTTCTTACTTGCACAGCTTTGAAATAAATTCAAAAGAATATTTAATAATCCTTACTCAAAAGATTCATCCAAAACGCGAGTGATCTGATGAACGGAGTGCTGAAATAATGGTGACGTTCATAGTCCAATTGTCAGAACCATCAAAATGAAAAACTTTCATTCGATAATCTCCTCTTGGAAATATTTCCGGCATGTAATTTAGTGGAATTATTGCATTCTTATATTCGATTATTTGAATAGGACATTCTACAAACATGCTGCTTGATGCATATCGTAATACTTCGAAAAGACTTTTTATTGCCGGATTAGAGTTGTTTTTGATGCTGCAGTACTCAAACTTGGGAGATCGAAAAACTTCTCGGTACATGACACTGTAGCGATATTCCAATGTGAATAGTTGCTTTTGAAAGTGCAAAATTTTTAAGTTTTTTAATCAAGAAATAAATAGAAATTGAAACAAAACTTACGAATGCCTTCATGATTGGTTTGATAAACTTCACGTACATATTTAACGTGTAAGTTGTTCTATTAACAGGCTTTACAAAACACGAATTATTTGGATAAACGTAATTTTCAGGAAAATCACATTGAAATTTTTTAAGTTCGAATATTTGATATGGTTTCCCATCGTATTCATTCGATGAACAAAGATGCAAAAGTAACAAAATTGAGAAAAAGGAAACAAAATTTTCCATTTTGATAAGTCAGGACTTATAATAAAAATATTTAAAAACGAACCGCACTCGATGATTTATAGAAATTTAAAAAAAAAAAAAAAA
>CVRI01000037.1:1262326-1387892 GCA_900005825.1 Clunio marinus | reverse complement strand
ATTAAAAAAAAAAAAAATATATAGAAATTTCAATGCATCAAGTTTTAACTTATCTATTTTATATCGAAGTAGGTAATTTTAAATTATTCAAATGATTTTTGTCATTATGTGAAAATGATTTAACTTAAAAGAGTTAATTACTTTTAAGAACTTCAATTCAGTCATGATTTGTAAATTATTCAGGGATGTTTATTAAATTTTTTAGAATTAATTTCTTTTGGGTAATTTTTTTTGCATTTTGAAAAATTTTAAGTGCACTTTTATAAATTTAAATCAGAGCTGCATCGAAAGTTCACTCATCAAGTTTTACTTACACGCTTACGTAGAATGAAATATTGCAAGTATGTCAAATTAAAACTCTGATTTAAATCCTTACTCAAAAGATTCATCCAAAACGCGTGTGATCTGATGAACGGAGTGCTGAAATAATGGTGACGTTCATAGTCGATTTGTCAGAACCATCATAATAAAAAAGTTTCATTCGATAATCTCCTCTTGGTAATATTTCCGGCACATAACTTACTGGGATTATTGCATTCTTAAATTCGATTGAAATAACAGGACATCCTACATACATGTTGCTTGATGCATATCGTAATACTTCGAAAAGAGCTTTCATTGCTGGATTAGAGTTGTTTTCCATGCTGCACCACTCAAACTTGGGAGATCGAAAAACTTCTCGGTACATGACACTGTAGCGATATTCCAATGTGAAAAATTCCTTTTTAAAGTTCAAATTTTATAATTTTTTTAACAAGAAATAAATTGAGTTTGAAACAAAACTTACGAATGCCCTCATAATTGGTTTGATAAACTTCACGTACAAATTAAATGTGTATGTTGTTCTATTAACAGGCTTTACAAAACACGAATTATTTGGATAAACGTAATTTTCAGGAAAATCACATTGAAATTTTTTAAGTTCGAATATTTGATATGGTTTCCCATCGTATTCATTCGATGAACAAAGATGCAAAAGTAACAAAATTGAGAAAAAGGAAATAAAATTTTTCATAGGACTTATACACACAAGACTTAATATGAAAATATTAAGAAAATCAACCACACTCAATGATTTATAAAAGTTTTATGGACAGTAAACTCTCGTTAAATTTTTTTCAAAGGGACCGAGAAAAAAGTAATTATAACGAGAGAAAAATTATAACAAGAGGGCATTATATCGAGAGTTCACAGTATTAAATTAACTAATCTATTCTATACCAAAAGTAATGATTAGCTATTCAAATAATTATTGTCATTATATGAAAATGAGCGAACTTCAAAGAGGTAATGAATAATTTGGATAAAAGTAATTTTCACGAAAATTGCAATGAAATCACTTAAAATAAATTTATGACATCGCGTTCATCCATTGAACATGGATTTGAAAATGAAGCAAATGTCAAATTTATTGAATAATTTATTTAAAACGTTCTGAATTTGGTGATTTGTTCAATATTTTTAAAATGGTTTCGAGTAAATTTTAAATTGTTTGAATGATTCTCAAAGTTAATTATTTGCAGGAGTTTTTCATTAACTCATTTTCAATGTGTGAAGCTTTTTGTAATAATTCTGTGGATTGACTAAAGTATAATTTATGTTTATTAACGACGAGTTAGCTCATACTTTAAGTGATCAAAAATTAATCCGATTGTGTTCCCAATTCAGTTATCCAAATTAAGTTAAGAATTCAGTCAATCATTCAAAGCAAAATAATTCTTCAAAATGTTTTCCATGTATCGAAATTGAACACAAATTCAAACCAGAAACGAATATTTTAAAAGTTATTTCTTTCAAATCATATTTAAGCAGTGATTTAAGTAAACATGAAACAATTATTTGGAGAAAAACTTGAAGTTTGATTTCAATTACTTATGTAATGCTTCGCACATGTTCAACTGCCGCCACAAGTATTTATTTTCTTCCCAAACACAATTTAAAGCATCAGATGGAAGAACAACAATTGAATTTCATTTCAACTCAATAATTTCTTTATCACAGTGAATTTGAATAAATCTTTCAATAGCGATTACATTTATTTCTCTTTCTTTTGATTACGTATGCAGAGATGAGTCTCACAATTAATTTCACCTCTTAGCGCTCATCACGTAATATTTGAGACTTGAAAGGCTTTCGCTGCAACACAACAACTAAAAATTGTTATCTTCAATTGTTTGGGAATCTTTCTTCTTATTACAAAAGTACTTTATGTGAGTCGCTTCGCCACCACACACGAAATACGACGACTCAAGAGCGCAAAACGATGAATGAATAATTAAAAGCAATGATTTTATGCTTTCCCAGGTGTTGAAAGTTAGGTCGTTAAGTGAAGACGAACATTGCCATTACGCAACATCAACAAAAAAACAAGCAAATGAAATTGAAAGGGGAACTGACCGAGTTAAATCATTTGTTTACAACTATTAATTACGCTTTCTTCCTTATAAAATTTACATTCATTTTTCATATCATGAAACTATTTGATCGTCAAGAGTTCATCAAAATTTTCAAATCAAATGGAAAGCCGCAAAGTATAAAAGAAGGCAAAGAAAAATTCAATTAAATCTTTGGCATATTACTCATCATAATTTGATATGCAACACGTTGAAATTAATCGCGATAAATAAATATTTTTTCGTTTATTCAAGATTATTGCGAGAGAAGTAAAATGAACGAATCATGGCAGGCAAAACAAACCAAACCGATTTTCATTAACGATTACAAAAAGAATAAAAGCATAATTATTATTGTTACATTTTCATTCTCTCTTCTCAAATAAAATAAAAATATTTCGTCCGGGACGATAGAAATTAAAATTAACTCTTTCTGCATTAATTAAACTTTTTCTTTGTTAATTCGCAAACAAATTTACGCGCTGATCTTTATCAAAACAGCAAATTGTAGTTATAAACAAGAAATGACGGGAAAGAATTGGAAGTTGAAGTCGTTGGTGGTTTTTCACATTGGAATTACGAGGCTTAATGATTGTTAACAAAACTTCTCTCTCTCAACCCGCATCAACAAGATGATCGCATCAATGCGTGAAAAGTAAAGCAATTGAAAGTTGGAAGATTCAAATAAATTACAAGGCGAAAAGTGATTGAATAATTGTGTGGAAAATAGAAATTTAAATGTTTTGATCGTCGAATGAAATCTATTTCAATTAAATTTCAATAATTTAACAGCATCACTTGAAAGGAAAATTGATCGGTAATGATTGAAATTAGCTTGAAAATATTTCAACAACTTCAAGCGTTCGTGATGAATGAAAAGTTGCATGAATTTCATGTTCGTACATATGAATTCATGTTCTGAGCATGAAATGAATTGAATAACATTGCTATAAGTCGTTGTTCAAATATTAATCATAATTTATGAACTCTCTTAGAGTCAATGAATGCTGATCATGAAAACATCTTTAAAGACATGAAAGAGGCATGATTAGAGATTTCTAATAACTCATGACTCTCCCGGAATCTGAGATTAAAATCAAGACACATTTTCCACTTGTTCTCTACGCTTAGCTGCCTTTTTAGTTTGACCACATGAGGCTTTTGTTACAAGCCTTCACCTCATCAAGGTGCTTGCTTTCTTTATGAGAGTTCATCTGATGATGATGAAGCTAATGATCGTTCACCTGAAATCTTTCTGACTGCTGAATGCCGAAACATTCACTGATCGCTAACAGACTTTTGTTCATCAACAACATGATCTTGTCAATTTCGAAATTCCTCATAAAACTTTATTCGAAACATTCATGAACAGATTTTTTTCGGTATAATGAAAAATTTCATTTTTATTGCATTTCATTGCGCTGAAATCGAAAGTTTCCCTTACATTAAATTTTTCTTTTACGTGCTATGAAGCGCCATAGTTTCTCGTCAACTTACGACCGTTTCTTATGGTTGAGAGTGGCACGTAATATTTCATCTGACAACATAAAAAAATCTCTCCACGAGTGCATCAAAAATTAATGAAAAGCGAAAACTTCTTCAGTTTCATAACGTCGAAAAGCATCGATATGAGCATCAGTAGGGACGGAGAATGTTCAGAGAAGTTTCTTTGATGAAAGCGTTTGTTTTCATTTCTTTTCGCGTTTCATCTTCTCACTTGTCGACTTCTTCTTCCACCGACACAACAGAGTTGGCCGTAAACTTCCACTCACAAATAATTTATTATCATCTACGACGAAAAGTTTTCAAAAACCGAAAAAAGAGAGACTTTCGACAAAAGTATTTAGGTTACAACATCGCGAGCCTGTTTGCTGATAAAATATGATGATGCGGATGAGGATTTTTTTAGCATTTTTAATGTTGAACATTTCTGATGTGAAGATGTTAATCTCGGACTGTTATTTTGATGGCCCCAAGGCTGATCTCACCTTATGCACCAGACACTAAGACCTCAGATTAAATGAATTGTTAACCCCAAGCCGAAACCATTTGAAGTGTAATAAATCATTTGCTGTGTGAAAATTTCTTTCTTAAATATAACCAACAACCGCTCGTTGTGTGGTTTATGGTTCTTTCTTTATGTCTTTGATTGACCACAATGAGCTGTGAAAATCACGTTTCTAATTTTCGGTGATTAATTACAAACTTGTCTGTTGTACAGTGGAAAATCAAAGTTGTAAACAAATTAAAAAAATGAAAATTTTTGTTTAATCACTTCCGACTTTTCTTAATGCTTTCAAAAATTTTACGCTTTTCATATTTATTTGATGCAGTTTTAAGTGAAATCTAAATAATAAATTGAGTCATATTATATAACTTCAAGACAATACCAAATATGCGAACAAAATTCACATTTTGAAACGGATATCTTTAAATTTAGATAATCCAAACTCATATGAAAGCCTCAAGCGTGTGGCAATGAATAAAAGTTCAGAGTTAGGTCAAAAGCTTCGCTTTATTCATCTTCAATGAGATTAAGTTCGTTGCGGTAATTAAATAACAAATTTTCTTCCGCTTGACTCTTGCGAATGCCAACTGATTGCCTCCTCGAAAGTCAAATGAAAGGAAAAGTTTTTCTTTTTATTTTGCGGTTTCTTTTACCTTCTGTCATGTCATCTGCCGCTTCTTTTGTTAATCGAGTGATGATTACACTAATGTCTTATCCACAAAACTTAACTCAAACCCATGATTTAATGTAAACAATTTCGCTAAATATCTCGAATAGGAATGGAATTTTATTGTTATGCAAATAAAGCAAATTTTTTTAAAAAATTTCTCGAAGCTTTCTTTCTTAAAAAAAAAATGTTGAAGACTTGAGAAGGTGAAAAATCAGTCGAAAAATTATCGCCTCATATAGTGGGACGAAATTTGAATTTCATACTAACATGGCAAGTGGAATGAGAATCCGTTGTGTCGGATGAAAGTAAACTGATGCTTAACCCACATTATCACCAACAGCAGGTGATTTACTTCAATTGGTGATCAACAGCGATGAACCTTTTTATTGTATACTCAGGTGGAAATTGATTTAATTACGTCGAGGTTAAAGTGGTAAAGATTGTGGGAAAAGGTTAATAAGATTCATCACAAGTCGTGTATGTTGTCATAAGAACATCGACTGATTTCACCAACAACTTTTTGCAGACGATAAAGAAAGATGAATCGAATTAATTTTAATGACAAACGCAATTTCTTAAACATGTTCATGTCTTGAATTATCTTTGAATGTCATGCACATGAGTTGGATAATTAACTTGACTGTTAAATAAAAGAAAATTATTAATTTTTCCATGATGAATCTTCGCTTTTTCGTGTATGTTTGTGCACTGGCCGTGTAGGTATTTTGACAAATGAGAAAGCTCTGATAAAGCCTGCCATTGAGTGACGAAGCATTTGGTTGTAATCCGCATATGAAAGATTCTTTTTTTTCTCTATCTCCTAATGATTTCAAAACTTCGTGATTGATCATGTAATGGAAAAGAAACAAGCCATCAATGATGCTTCTGAATCCACAATTGTCTTCGCATTGGCATAAAAGTGGAGAAACATGTTCGGCATATGATCGTGACCCGTCTTTCAACCAACTCTTTCACCAAGGCCAACGACAATCTTTTTTCCCAAGCTCAATATGGAAATCTTTTTACTTTTCAAACATTTCTTTCATGCACTTTATTGCATTTGCCATCTCCATATCAACAAGCATGCTTTATTAGAAATTAATATGGAAAATACCTTCGAGTAGGTCATCAAAAAAAATTAAATTAAAATTGAAGATTGTAGATTTTACGATACCCCATAATCAAATGACTCTGTGGAGAAGCGAAATGGGAAGGGAAATTAACATAACTTTTAAAATATGCAATTTTCCTATTGACTGGGATGACTAGGCAGGAAGTTTTGTTTAGGAACATCAGACTTAATTAAATTATATAATTTTAATCCGAAAGCTTTAAATTTTTACGTGTTTAAATTTTAAATTAAAAAAGAAATAAAATCTGGTCAGCTTTATCGGTTTTTAACATTTTTTATCGTTCGTAGATGTGAACGACAATTTTTTTTTGTTTGCATGAAAGAAAGTGAAAAAGCACACAAGACGAAGAGACGAGTTGAATAAAATCATTTGTTGGGAAAGAAATACGAAGAAGGAGGAACAGAGATGAGACTTTAGTTGAATTTTTATTTGCCGCAGATGAAAATAGCAAAAAGAATTGCTTGCATTATAAATGGTTACGTTAAAGACACTTTTTGCATTTTTTATGCTACGCTAAGACGATCTTTACTTTTCTTTTCATTGCCGAGAAGAAGATATGAAGAAAATAAATAAAACTGGCATTCAAGTCTTCTCAGTTGCACTTTGGAAAGAGAAATTTCTTACCTCACTTCAATTCAATGATTTAAGTAAACAAAAAGATTTTTTTATGTGCTATAAAATATTTTTTCTTTAATTCGAGAATGCAAAAGTTTTGCTTTTTATTGATGCAACAATGCGAGAGTCTTTACTTGTTATTATAGACCATCAATTCAATAATCATTCGCATTCAAATTTCATTTAAAAGAAGAAGAGAAAATATCAAGTTGAACCCTAAAGGTCTGAGATCTTTCACTTTTTATGCGCATAAGTACATTCATATATGCTCAACATGTTTCTTCTTCTTTCATCATCATTCATTTGAATCGATTGTTTGAAATTATGGCGAACTTGGCTTGACTTTTCTCTCTTGTTCGATCGTTTCCAAAGTTTGTTGATTTAAGCATAAGTTTTCACGGTTGTTTGAAAGCTAATTGTACGAGATATTTTTCGTGATTTCCATTTAATTATTGCTGTAAGTAGCTTACGGAGATTTCTTATACTTTTTATGAGCCATAAAAATTATTTCAACTGTCACCAAAATAACTTCGGCTTAAAAATATTTTTTTCTTCTTTTGATTTTCTACTCACTTGTCGGTAAGGAGAAAATCCTTGACATGAGACACTTGACACTATAGCGCCTAAAATAAGCGCAAAAAACACTTTCATTGTTCCGGCTTTAATCTGATACTTCTTTCTGAATCTTTTTCTCTTGTTTCTTGAACTCTTCTTGTCTCGAAAACTGTAAGTTTAATTTATTTTTGTTGGACAAATTAAAAATTCCTTTCAGTTTCAATATTTTAACAAGAAGATGAAAATCTCATTTATTTCTTTCTTTCTTTTTATTTTTTTCTTAATTTTTCTTCCACGTCTCTTTAATATGCGGTTTTTATTCGGTAGAAGTTGAAAAATCGCGACTGAGCAGCTTCGAAGACAAAATAAAACTGAAATGAAACTGAAAAATTTCTTTTGAAAGCATTTCTTTTGGCGTTTTCAGCTTCTTCGGTGCGAGCGGCAGCGAAAACAATAATTAATGAAGAAGTATTTAATGCTGAACTGTGAATGTATGCGACTGTGAGTGAGAGACTACCAAGCTCGTTCTCTGATGAGATTTCTTTCCGTGTTGACTTTGATGGTGAATATTTTGTTGTTGTTTTGTTCGATAAGATTCAGACATGAAAACAAAAACGAACGAAAATCTTTCTCTTTTTTATCTTCATTTGTGGTTTGAGCTTTTGTGTAATTGAAGCTTTTGCACGCTCAAAACTTTATTTACCTGAAGCAAATTGAATAATAAAAAACATGTTTTAACGGTTTCTTTTGTAGAGTCTTTTTCTGACAGAAGTTTCAGAAGGAACAACTCTTTCATGTCTTTAATTAAGACATTAAATTATTCGCAATTTTATTATCTCATATTGCACAACAACTGTGCATGTTTCCATTTGATTTGAAAAGTTCAAAATTAATAACAAATGTTTATTTCATAACTTCTAATCCAGTTCTTCAAGTGTTAGTTTCACAAGCCATCACTCTTTTAAAAATTAACGTGATGTGCTTAATGAAACGTCTTTGACGTTCAATTTAAAAACAATTTGATGTGCTTGAATCCTACGCAGATTATTTACCTTTCGCTTTTAAGGTGCACATGTTTTCTTAGTTTAACAGCTATTTCATCGAGAGATAATTGAGTTCACTCCAAGTCACTTAATGCGTGCATAACTCAAAGCATACCACAAATTCATCTTTACCTCTTCTTCTCTTTCTTCTTTTATAAGTTTATAAAAAATGCATTGTAAATTGATCGGAAGCATTCCTCACCACAAGTCAAGGAAATTGAGTTTTCATGATTAATTTATGTTCTTCACTTTGACGTAAAGACATCAGCAACATAAACATAGTTTGCATTTAATTTGATTATGCAAATTAACGCATAAAATCAACCTTTCACTTGCTTGTTGCTTGATACAATAGTGAAAAAATTTAATTAAAATAATTTCCGATTTATCGATTCGCTCCAGGATATCAAGTTAGATCTTCTTCGTCGCAATAATTATCATTGAACCAAAAGAGAAATGAGAGTCGCATGCTTCTCAGATTTCCAAAAAAAAGATTTGGAAAGTTTTCATCAAACTGTCTCCAATACTGACTGATATTTAACTTGTCGTACAACATAGCAGTTGTTTGACTAAAGATGATAAAAGGCAACAAAAGTCTCATCTTTTATCATCAATTCATTGCCCGAAGGTGATCTTTTTTCTTAAAAAAAAATTGCGATATTTCCTTACACTTTCTTCTCGCCGTTTTGAAATTTCATTCGAATCGTTTTATGTACAATCAGATCTCATACGAGATCTTTCTCTTGAGATATATGATTGAACAATCTCAAACATCTGAGAAATGATTCAATTTTTATTTACGTCAATCTAAGTATTATGCTTCTGCGCGATCTGAATAAAATTTTTGAAATGTTTTTCCTGCGGATGAGTGTTTCATTATGAGATTTACATTATATGAGAACGACACTCGTGTATCCCATCGACACAAATATGTTTTGCTAAGCATTTTTTTTTATGGATTGATTATGTTGAAAGAAAAATCTTCAAAAATGACATGTTAATATTCAGACCAATGAGAAAAAACGAAGAAAACTCAAATTAAACTTATAACTTGTTGGGTTTTATTTATTTATCAAACCTACATGAAAATGTAATTTCAATGAAATTTATGCTTGCAGAGTAAAAATCGGTTAATTCAAAATTAAAGCGGCGCTTTAAACTTTTTTGAAAATTAAAAGTCGGTTAAATTTTGTTAAGGATATTCGACTATTTAAAAATATATTTTGGAAATTTTAATAAAAATCCAAATCACGTCAGCTGTTGTTTTTTCTCATTAATCTCTTGAAAGCTCTCTTGATTTTTTGTCGATAGGAATTCAGTTATTATTTATGCTTTGACAATGGCAGACGTGCTTACATCAATTTTCCACAGGGTTGAAATTCTGGTTTTAATTTTATGCACAACAAATGCACTACGTGAGTTCAAAATTCATGTCATCAAGAAATTGTGTTGATTAATATAATTTTATCTCAAGAAAATTGTACAACGCTAGACGGACGACTAGGTCAATGTGTTGAAGTGGGTTCATGTACATCCTTTCGTGGATATTCCTTACGAAAGTCTTTGACGTCAAATCGAGCTTTGTACTACGAACGTAGTCAGTGCGACGACAGTAACAACACTTTATGGGTATGTTGTGCCGACAGTAAAGCTAATGTAAGACGATGGAACACTAGAACAAGTAGAAAGAATAGAAAACCAACTGGATACTCAAAACCATCGTCAACAACTTCTGACGAAAATTTAATAAAAACTTCTGACAGTATTTGCGGACGGTCATTCAAGCATCTCGGGAATAGAATTTTTGGAGGTAGAGAAACATACATCGGTGAATTCCCATGGTAGATATCAAACTTACGAAAGATTTTGCAAAAGCAAATAAAAGTAAATGTCTTGTCTTTAAGGATGGCGCTTCTGGCGTACGAAAAACGTGAGAAATTTCACAACTTGATAAACTTTGTCAACAAACATTTATTTTGAGTAGCAAATGCGCGTTTTGTGTTTGGTTGTGCTGGGGCTTTGATAACAAATAAACATGTTTTAACTGCGGCTCATTGTGTTGTTGAAGAATTGCTTCCGACTGGATGGAAATTGAAAAAAGTGAGGCTAGGTGAGTGGGACCGACGAACAAATCCCGATTGTCAAGAAATTGATGATGTCAGCGTTTGTGCACTTGACGCAATAGATATTGACATATCGAGAATTATTCCACATGAACAATATGATTCACGAAGTTCAGGGAAATTACACGACATTGCCATCTTAGATCTTGAATATTCAGTTGCATTCACCGATTTTGTTCGACCAATTTGTTTACCAATCAACATCAGCATATCAACAGATTATGGTTCAGCAAGTGTTGTAGGATTTGGAAAGACAGAAAACAACACGTCTAGTCCAAGAATGATTACAGGCGATCTCGATATAGTGAATCATGAAGAATGCAAACGAACATATCGCATTCAAGGTCGAATAATTTCTGATAAACAATTTTGTGGTATGAGAAGTGATGTCGACACTTGGTAAGCGAAATAATTTACAATAAAAAAAAACCATAAAGAAAGAGAAGAAAAAATATTTCACGATCCAAACTATTTATAGCAACGGCGATTCCGGTTCACCAATGATGAGGCTCAGTGAAACTTACCCGCCTCTCTGGTATCTTATTGGTGTGACGTCATTTGGGCCTTTAAAATGTGCAAATTCCAATATTCCGGGTGTCTATACAAATGTTTTGAAGTATTTGAACTGGATTGAAAATAAATTAACGTTTTGAGAATATTATATGAAGCAAAAAAAATTATTGAGATGTTTCTTATTTAAAATGATGTCAAAAGCTGGTTTAGAATGAATGTGTTGAGGGATTTCCATTAGCAGCTGCTTCCGCAGGGTAGCGAACTGAACTTTACTGTTGTTTGTTTTCTAAGGATGAATTCGTTTCTCATCTGTTTACTTACTCCCCTGACTGGCATCTGAGTGTTTATTTTGATGATATTTTTGTTCGGTCAGCTTAGTCTCGAATAATTCGTTCACTATGGCAAACTCGTTTGTAATGGCAAACAGAAAACTTCGAGTTTTATTAGCACTTTTTGCTCTTGTGTCACAGCTAAATGGTGTTTTAACGCGTGAGTTTATTGCTAAATGAAGACTTAATTAAACATTCAATTTAATAAGAATAATTCTATTGAAGAGACAAGTTGTAGTTCTCCCGATGAATACCCAGGAATATGTGTTGAACTTGAAAGATGCGAAAATATGTTCAGATTAAGACATAAATCGCCACAATTGCATACAGAACGATTATACGTCACACTTAGCCTTTGTGCTTTGGAAGGAGATAAACCGATGGTTTGTTGCACTTCAAGTCCATATCCTTTGAAAGCTTTATGGACGAACTCAACAGTACAAACTTCAACACAGAAACTTGAAGCTTTTTACACTCCTCCAACTACAACAAGCTTACCAATAAATCTTGGGGTAACTCAAGAGTTAACAATAGAAGCAAATGAAGAATGTAGCATGATTTTTGATAATCGAATTTATGGCGGACGAATGACAGGAATCAAAGAGTTTCCATTTACAGCGTTGATAGCTTACGAATCAGGTGAAGAATATTTCAATTCATCAGATTGTTTAATTCATTTTGTAAACTTATTTATAGCAAGTTCTAATGGTGGGATTGGATATTTTTGTGGGGGTGCGTTAATCAGTCGGAAAGCAGTGATAACAGCAGCACATTGTGTTCACGATGAAGTTCTCGCTTATAAGCAATTTAAGATTCGTGATGTTCGATTAGGCGAATGGAATATGAGAACAAATCCAGATTGTAGTGGACCGAAAGGTCGAAGAATTTGTGCGCCACCAGCAATTGATAAGAAAGTGAAAGAGAAAATCGTTCATGAGAAGTTTGTGCCGTTCGATAAAAACCAAAATTATGATATTGCGCTTTTGAAGTTTCATGAACCGATTGAAATCAATGACTTTGTTCGACCGATTTGCTTGCCCAAATTATCGACTTTAATTGAAGAATACGACGACAATGTGCTTACAATTGCGGGTTTTGGTAGAACAGAAAGCAGTGGGAGTAGTGTTATGAAACTTAAAACTGAGGTTCGTGGCATTACTAATGTTGCATGTCAGAATGTTTACACGCTTGAAGAGTTGACAATTTATCCAACGCAGTTGTGCGCGCTTGGAGATGATGGCAATGATTCTTGGTAAGAAATCAAGTAGCGTTTGTTATTTTCACAGTTTGATGCTAAATTTTTATTTCGTTTATTTATTTCTTTAGCACCGGTGACAGTGGACAAGCTTTGATTCATATTAATACAAACACAACACCGGCTCGATTAGAATTAGCTGGAATCGTGAGCTATGGGCCTTCCCCATGTGCACAGCTTAATAAACCAGGAGTTTACACAAGAATAAGTTCATTCATCAAATCAAATTGGATTCATAACAATATGCAATGAAAGCTCGCATGAGTTGGAAGAAGTTTCAACCTTGAAAACGAGTCTAATCCCTTCGATGTCAAAGTTCTTCCAACAAAACATTAATTAAGCTCTTAAATTATTAAGAAAAGCCTTCTAAACGTTCATTAAACCTTAATGAGTTTAAAAGCAACGTAATTTTTTAAATAACAACGAATGCCTTCTGAAATGTTCCTTCTCTGTAAATTGTTAATGAATTACGATGTTTATGCTCAAAGATAATAAAAAAACGAATTTCATTATTTTTGAAATATTATTTTTATTGTTTTCTCGTTTTTCTTTTAAATCCTTCAAATATTTATTTGTAATTTACACAAAACTTTTTTTATTATCAATATGATTACAAAGACAACGCTCTTTCGAAAACATCGCTACAAACATTCATTCAATTTTTTGTTTTGATTAATGAATTTATTTTTCCTTTTATTTCCTTTAAATTTATTGACTTTTTTATTTTACAATTTGGTCGCAATAATATTTTTATTTATAGATATCAATTCAACTACGACATTACTAATTCTGGTTTTCTTTTCTGAGAGGGAGGCCACGAAGATTGAACGAATTTATTTTTTAATTCATTGATTCTGATTATAAATTTCTAATTTACAAAAAAATAAATGACGAAAACATTTGAGGCTTTTTATCTAAAATTCTCTGGAGCTTTTTTCTTCACAATTTACAGCATCGATCTACAAACTATTTTTAATTATCTTTATATCTTCATGATGATCTGACGTAATCAGCCATTGTTGCTTTTATTCTTTTGTGTCAGATAACGTCACATTATTTGGGCATTTTTATTTATTGATTATTGGAAGTTTTCATCATGAATTCTATTCGTAAGTATGACAAATATGCTTTAAAAAATAATGGCAGAATTACATAAATTTCTTCTATAATTCAATAAAAGTTCAATGTTTAGTAAAATAAGAGAGAAAATGTTTTTGTTTTATAAATTGTGAGTTAATTGATGGGAAAATTGAACGACAAAAACATCTTAAAAAAATGATAAGATTGAATAAATTTTTATGAGAAGCTTAAAAAATTATCATGAAACATCTTTTCCTATTTCTCTGCATTCCTTTCGAGATTCTTCTCAGATTCGAGACACTCAGAAAAGATCAAAGGAAAGAGAGTTGGTATGATTATTAAATTTACTATCTAAATTATCACTTTTTGTTTTCTTCTTTTTTTTCACTTCATAAATTTCTCGCATTTTTCTCGAGAAACTCAAAAAAAAATTCTTTCTTCATATTTTGTTTAATTAATAATTTAATTCTTTATGTAGTTTAGTTAGATATATAAAAAATTGAACTAAAGAAAATCAATGAAAATGACTTATTATGGAGCAATTACAGTTAAAACAAAAGAAAATTTCTACGATGAATGGAGCGAGTAAAAATCTGCTTCTAATGATCTTAAAATCTTATGAAACGCAGTCTCATGAAATGTTTCTTTCAGAGTGAAAAATATTTAAAAAATTGATCTTGACAGCTTACAAAAGAGAGAGAGGGAAAGAAATTTGTGTGTTTAATTTACATCAGTTCCTTAAAAAGATTGACGAGTTTACCGGTTCAGTTACAATAGCTAACGTCTCCTTTCAATTCTACTTAAAAGCTTTACATTTGATAAGAAAATTCCATCAATTATTGTATATCAGCACACGAATAGCAATTTCTTAAGAATTCCATTTGATTGATCAATCTTTTGAAAGTCTAAGACCTTCAATACCTTTTCAAGTTGTAATTTAATTGAAAGTTTACTGAATATATTTAAAGAATCAAAAATACTTCAAAAGAAAGCTTAGAATTAAGCTATTTAAATATATTAAAAAGCTTTCTGGAGAAAATTTAATGGAAAGCTTTGTAGCAACTAGAAATTCATCATTTCCCTTTTTGGTTTCATCAGTTCGACGTCCTAGAGAGGCTCACGCCTTAAACACTAAATTAAGTTGTCCATTCGTAAGATTTTCTGTTGATGTTCCTTATTCTTGAGGCTTCCATTGCTTTTACTCACTGACAATGTGACAGTATTTGACCCATTGACGTGTCATGCTCTCCCGAAAATTGCCGACACATCTCCAGTGCTTTGTGAATGTGACATTCCGTACTTGCCCGAGCCACCAGTCAAAGAAGATGACGATGATGAAGACGTATTCGAGATGGTTGAGTGATGCATTGTGTTGCTGTTGTTGTTATTATTATTAATGTTGTTGATATTGTTGTTGTTATTGTTAGAAGTTGTTGAAATTTTTCGGATGTTCTGCTGTTGATATACTTGATACTGCTTTTGTTGTTGCTGTTGTGCTGCATCAATTTCACTTGCTGATGATGCCAATACTGGAATAATTTCAAATGATTTGAATGTCTCATTTATGAATTAAATTTAATTAATTTTACCTTTAACTCTGCTTGTATCTTTGGTGCCATTAATAGTGTTGGTTCCGTTGTATCTCTGACTAACACGATTCGACGGAGTTTTTATTTGTGGTAAAATCGTTAATGGTGTTATAGGCTGAGATCTCTGATATTTCTGCATCATTAGTTGCTGATTCTGATCATTTTCTTTCAACTGATCGCGATTATGTTTCATCAAAGATGAAGCGGATGTTGATGACGTAATGATGAATGTTGATGATGAGCTGCTTGGTTGAAGCCATTCATGATGCACAGCTTCTTCTGGAGTCATTCGTTTCTTGGGATCCCATCTGGAAAGAAATTCATTATCAGACCAATTTAAATTTTTATCTTTTCAATGACTCACTCTAAACATTTGCTAACAAAATCGATGAACAATGTGTCGTTGCATCTTAAAGCTTGTGACAAAGTCTTCGATGCTGGTTTACGCTTACGTCCTTTTGAGTTCGTAATGCATCTGGGAACGCCACGTGAATCTGAAATATTCATTAAAATGTTAATAAGATTAAAGAGAAAAGTGTGAAAGAAGAACTAACCGAAGAATAGACGACGACGTGTCGCCTGATTTATTAAGTCATCGGATGGTGTGCCCAATAATTCCATTATGCAAGCTAATTGTTCCACTTCGTTTTCTCCAGGAAATAAGGGATATCCGGTGTATAGTTCAGCGAGAATACAACCTGTTAGCAACATAAAAGTTAACTTCATTAGCATAATAATAATGAAATCGAATATTTAAAGTCACATTTTGTGCCCTGACGCGACAGCAAAGTCAAGAAGTTCAAGTGGAATAAAATTCCCTTAAGATACAAAATCAATAAGAAATGAATTTCCCATCAATTTTCATTTCATTTTTATTTTCTTTGCTTCTCTTAGTAAATCAAAACTACGCCGCAAAATTCTTTTCCCCCTTTTTTATTATGAAAGTGAATGAAAGAAATTTGTAGCATTTTTGATAGGCGTAATTCATCATCTGCCGCGTAGAAAAATTTCCATGGCGCCAAATCGTTTGATGCTTCGCCATCGATTTTATTGCTCATCATTTCGTAGATATTTAGGTGAAAGCATTTAATCAACATTTTGCATGTTGTTGAGTGGCATTTGAGAGTTGAAATTAAAATCTCATCAATTTCAACTGACAACAATGAATCGAACTTTCAATTCAGTTGTTAAAAAAAGATGAAAATGAAAATACCTGCTTGAGAAGCAAATTAATTCTCATTAGAGATTCATGGAACTTCAGTGCTTTGCAAATCAGCCTCTTTGGTTATTATCTATTCATGTTGAAATAAGTTGAATTATTGAGTTGAGAGAGTTCTTAGTAGGAAGTCAGAAAGGTTGCTTCTTCATAGCAATAAGCAGTAAACAATTCAACAGAATCAGACGTCATTCGATTGCGACAAAGCTTTAAATCTCTTCATTCAAAGAGTTGTAAATCATTCTAATCGAATTAAGTCAAAAGGAGCAACGACACGCAACATCGTCGGCTAAATAAAATAAAAACCACAAAAGAAAATCTTTTTCGGCGTAGTTAATCTCTAAGCGCTATTATTCGATAGCTTATGCGAACGATGGTCAACAAATAGCAACCCCTTGACGTTGAGCTTTGGTACGCACGAATTTTTATTGATTTTTTATTTTCACGCGTTGAACATAAATAACAAAAATTTGGTTAGTCCAAGGTGTATGATTTTGCAATGCAAAGTGTGACCCTCAAAATGATTCAATTATGACTTGAGGTGCCTTAATGAAAGGTTTTCGTTTCCCCTCAACGATAATTCAATTTTTTTAGGGGGAAAAGTGGGAAAGTGACTTGAAGTCTTGCCCTTGATGATGAAATACAATATTAAAGAGATCAGAATGTGGAAATTGAACAAGAATAAGATTCAATCACACCAAAGCTTTTTGTTAGAACAATTTTGTTCTTAGGGCACGTTTTAAGGATTAAACATTTACAATGTTGCTTGAAAATTTGTTTCCCACGTGCAGAAAGCCTCCGCAAATTTTACAAAACGTGATCAAAAGGTAATCGTCGTTATGTTGACGTATGTTTCATTAATTAATATGATGAATCCAAACATCGTAATTCGAAATGATTTAATGATTCGGTTGTTAAATGCTTCGAGGCGTTTTTCAAATGAAATTTATTTGAGATGATTTGAAAAGTGATTCAGCTTTAATTATTTCAAATATTTTTGTGTCTCTTGAATGCTTTGAAAATTGTCGCTCATCAAAATGCTTTTTGAAATTGCCAGCTTAATGATACTCGTTATGGGTAATTAAATCAAAACAATTAAGATATTTATTATTCCACTTTCAATGATCATCACTTAAAGGTTTTGAGAACAATGCTGGCGTTTATAGCTACGACTTTGGCTTTAGCCATCTATTGAAAGGTGCTGAGATTAGTTAAATTAGAAAGTTACAGGTGAGAGGATTTTTTTAGTTATCAACCCAAGCTGAATTATTCATTCACCTAGAAAACTTTTTTTTCTTGTAAAGAATTTTCCATTTCGTGGATTTTTGTAAATCTCGATAAAGGTTCAATTTGGTTCTTATGACAAGTGCTTTGTCCTGAAAACACGCAATAAACTTCTCCAGCCAACTAAATAAAGTAAGAAGGAAAAAATGCGAAACGACTTTGTGCAATTAAATATTTAGCTTAGGACACAAATTTCATTTCCTTAAGCTGTCATTATATAAGGCAAAGCAAATGAGGGTGAAGCATTCTTGTTTCCTCTGCCACAAACATGGAAAGTAAAAGCTGTCGTAGAATCAACTTGTTCAATTTAATAGAGATTTATGTTCTTTATAAAACTGGAACAAGAAAAAGTTTTCTTCTTGGTCCATTTTTATTTTTTACAAGATTAAAATGAATTATAAATCATGAAAAGTTCCAAATAAATACTCTTGGAGGCAAATCTAATTACTTTACCGTAGAGTATTTGACTAGATCCTCAGTTCGATGAGATTTTCTATTACTTTCAAGGGTAGGATAAAAGAAAATCTATAAAATGTGACCTGAAGATGATTTAAGGATTGGGTTTCGTAGATTGATGTACTTAGCAAACTTTATTCAACCTTTAAACATTTAATTAAGCTTTCTTAACCCCTTTGAGAGTTTGAAGCATTGATTTAATTTCTTTTAGATTGTAATCAATTCGATATTATTTTTCCATAATTATTGAAATTTTCTTTTCAAGACTTCAGTCCAATTAAAGCAAAACTAATTAGAATTGGAACAAGCTGGTAAGTTACGAAGTTTAATCTAAAAGTTATCGAGGTAAATGTTCGTTCGTGGTTGGAAAGAATAATTTCGGATCAAGTTCGATGACTTGACGTGAACAATTTTTCTTTTACGCTCTTCAAGTGATTACACTCATAATTTTATTTCGATGAAAAAGTTTTTCTTTTAACCGAGACGAAAAACACAATTGTCACAAACGAATCTGTTTGATGAACTTGAAAATAAATTTGTTCTTTACACTGGAAGCTCTCGTCTGCAGAACTTTTTTCTTTTCTTTCTTTTTATTTTAAATAAGTTTTCTCACCCACGCATAAATCTACTTGAACTTCAAAGCGACAGTTAAAAAGTTTTTAAAACACAAAAAAGTTTAATAAACTCACCGAGACTCCACATGTCGATTGGTGTGCCGTATGAGAGACCAAGAATAACTTCAGGCGACCGATAAAAACGTGACTGAATGTAAGTGTAAACTTTGCGATGTGAGTAGCATGAGCTACCAAAATCTATGACTTTGATCGAGCTACTGCCGCGTTGCTTCAACAGCACATTTTCCTGGAGATGAAAAATGTTTTTATTATTTTTGGGTGAAAGTTCGTTCAACTTTTTCCTCTTAAATTAAGTTCGCCGACGTTTTCCACACCTCGGTTAATAAACATTAAGAAGGGGTGTGTGTAGGAATGATGAACTTACCGGCTTTAAATCACAATGAATGATGTTCTCGTGGTACAAGAGACGCAAGCATTTAACAATCGAATTGCAGAAGCGTCTTATCAGACTTAAACTGAATCCCTGGTAATTATTCTTCTTGATAAGTTCATAAAGGTTTAAGCTGAAAGAAAAAAAAGAAAAGAATAATTAGGTAAGTAATTTGATTATTTAAAATATTTTGATAGTTACAACGCAAATTGCTTTTCCCTAATTCAAAAGATTGTTCATGTCGCTGCTTTTTCATTCAACAACAATTGCGTCAGCTTTCGTGTCTCGGGACTATTTACATTCAATGTTATGTCCCCTTTCCATGCAAAGTTACTTCGCATTTAATTTACTTTTTTGTTCCTTTCTTTAATCAACTTTTCATTTCAGTTTGCCACGACGTAAAAAACAATAAAAGAACAGCTGAGGTAAAGTACAAAGTTATGAAACTTATTTTTCATTTAATTTAAAAACTTTTTCCTTTTTTATTATCATCTTGAGACACATGAAACGGCTAAAAGATTTCTTTGATTGAAAATTAAATTTACATAGATTGTCGTTCCCAAAAAGTTAAATTCACAAGATTTTGTTAATTCAATAATTTGCTGGTTTATTAATTGGATCTAAAATAGATTCACGTTAAGAAGCTACAAAAGTTTTTCTTTATTTTTAGCAACATTGTTAAAATTTCTTTTGCATTGTTAAACAGCGACATGAACAACGTCATTGCAAAAACATCAAGAAAAAGTCTAATTAAAACGACATCGCAAAAAAATTTTTTAATGAAACTAATTTTCCTTCAAAGTTTGCCTTTTCGATTCTGTTTTCTTCTCTTCACTCTTGTTACACGATGGCACGATTCCGAAGCGAAGTTTGATTTCAAAGACTTCTACTATTTGATTATGTTAATGCTTCTTCTTTTCTTGTAAAAGATTTTCCTTCTATTATAATTTTTATTATCAGTGAAGTTTTTTTTATTCCGTTAGAAAATTATTTCGTTAATAAATATCTATAACAATGTTACCAGTGACAAAGTTGTTTGCGTGGGAGGTATTTATAAGAAAACTTTTTTTTTCTACTACAAGTAGCTCGCCTTTCAAGCAATGCATGACCTTCTCGGTTTCATTTATGGGAAAAGAAACAAGAAAAACATTCTGAGATGTTGAGTAAATGAGTTTTCCTCAACCGAAGGTTATGTCTTTAAGTCTAGATGCTTAAGTAATTCCATTATAATTCTTATTCATAAATTAATGGGCAAGAACGAGCACAGCTGAATGAATAGAAAACCTTTTATAAATGTATTTAATTCCCCATTGATATTTAAGTCTTCCGTAAAGAATCTTTTGTGAATGATAGAAAAGTATACAAAAATAGCTTCAAATTCATTGGTAGAGACAACATAAATGTAAATTTCTGTGAATGTCACTTAAATGTGATATTGAATTTCTTTTATTTATTCAACAAACAAACGATTTAATTTTGTATATTGAAAGGATACGACAAGCAATCTAATTTTATATTAAAGAACTTCTCAAGGATAGAAGTTTATTAATGATCAAAGGATAATAAATAAATGAAACAATTTTTTAATGATTTTCCTTATTTTCAATTACACACGAACAAACATTTAATAAAATCAAGTAGTAAATTCACATTTTGCTTTTTCCTGATAAAATCTTCACATTTTCATTTCCCTCAAATTGGATAAGTCGTCAAAAAGTAATTTGAGATAAAATTTCTTCCAAGAGTATTTAAAGCACGCATTTGATCATTAACGTTTTTGAAGTGGTTTGATGTGGCATGTTTTGTGATAAACGAAACCTATTAATGTTCTCAAGAACGAAGAACTTTTATAAAATGAGAGGAAAATGTCAATTGACAAATTGAATTTAAGAATGTTAATACATAGTCAAGTGAAATGATAAAAAAAGGAAAAAGCGATAAATGTATTTAAATCTATGAAATGGTGAGTAATGAAAGTGGATTGCGCTAGACGATATGTGTTGTGGACGTGGATGCACGATTTGATTAATCAATTATTTTATTTCATTTGATAACCAAATTATATGTTTAATAACATTTTCATTTAAGAATTCATATCTTGAATGTTGGTTTTGGGATATGATGGAGACCTTATAGCGTTATAAGCCTTAAAAGCCGTCAATACTTCCTACTACTTCAGTAGCAGCATTTAAAAGTGTTAAAAATGTGGACTCCATAAAATCATTCAACCCAATTAATAATTCAGCAATGCAAGAAATTGGGAAATCGACAGGATCAACCTGTTGTGTCGCAACGTCATTTAAGTATTCAAGAGAAGAATTAATTTCAGTTGCGATTTGACCAAGAATTGTTTGTAAAACTTGGAGTAAAACGAAGCTTGTTACATATATTGATGCTGTGATTTCATCAATTTTCTTCTGTTCTCTAGTTGATTGTGTATTAAAAATTATTTCATCAATTGCTGGCAATAGACCTTGTTGTAGAGGAAATGATATTCCGTTGTTCAAAAGAACAGCTTCAAAGTCATTCAGAAGGGCAGCAACACTATCCGATTTTTCTTGGTTTGTGCCATCGAAACCGCTGACATCAGCGCCTTCGAAAAATGGTAAAACTTGCGTTGCAAGATTATTGATGTAGTCTTTGATGTTGTCCAATCTATTTGCAATGTCACTTCGACTGAACGGCAAAGGTGTAGTTGAGCAAGAATTGCCATCACCCGAGAAAACTTCTTCAGCAATAATCACAACAAGGAATAAATGTAAAAGCTTCATAGTTAATGTTGAAGTGAATAGTCAAAACTGAACTGACTTTTCGCTTATCCTTTCAGTTTATTTATACTTGAAAACGCCCCAAATTTCAAATTATTATTACAAATATTTAAAACTTTTCACGAAATTTTCATTTCAAGTTTATTGAAATCGTGGACAAAATGTTCAAGGAAAATTAAAAGATAATTAAATGATGAACGTTCTTACTACAATGGTGAGTACTAAAACTTGTTTGCTTTTAAGTAGATTGCATGAGTCGATATAGAAAATTTATTGAATCGAGCGATGGCAAATCGTCAAAGCATTCTACGAGTTTTTGGAAGATTGAACTGTTTGTTGATTTCAAAAAAGTTTTAAATGTCAATTGACAATGATGAAGATAAATACACGACATGACCATAAAGTTTGCAACTTTGTATCGTTGATTTGACAGCCCAATTATCTCGGATATGAATGTTTACACGATGTTCAAAATTTATCAGGTCATTTAATTTTATTAAGTTACAAATTGTCAGTGATAATCGTCAAATGTTAAACTTTTGTAATCGCTTGACATGTCACGAGACAAAATAATTAAAAAACTATGAAAATTTAATAACTAAAATTCACATTCATGCTTGTTGGAATGTTTAACATTCGAAAACTATTATGAAATATTCAATGCCAAAACTTTCCATTAACATACTTAAATGCACATGCAAACAAAGTTTCCTTCGTTTAGTTTTAAAAAGAAATATCTATTGAAGTAGCACTTTAATATTTAACTTAAATGTTTATTGATTTTCATTCATGTCTGTCTGGAGATTTCATGCATGCAATGTCTATTCAATGTCTCATGGGGAAGTGAGATTTGTTAAAGCTCAAACACAAAACAAAATATCATTTCATGTGGAAATCAATGAAAGACATAAAAAAGCATTTCCGTCTATCAATAAATCAAAAGAATTTTCTTCCTTCTTCCCTCACTTACTCTTGCAAGTAATTTAATTTATAGAGCTGAATGTCTTTTTATTTTATCCATACCGACATTGCAAGGGACTCTTTCTAAAAATACCGCAACATTCAAAACATTTTTGTTTATAAATAGCTTTTGTTCGTTTTATTTTTACTTCACCCCCGCACTTCAAAAAAATAAATGAAACAAGGGAACGCAAATTATGAACATAAAAAAGCTTGAAAACATAAAAAGTTTTCGCACGATTTCAACTATCGCGAATGAAATTTGATGAAATTAAATATGAACTTGTTTATTAAATCACATCAAAGTCATAATGTTTTATGATTAGATGTAGTTTAAAATAAATACTCAGCCCAATGAATATTCAACTCGTGAAGAGAGTTTAAAAAATGTACAAAGAAAGGGAAGAAAGTTTTATCAGTGAATTTATGAAGCATTGATGAATAAAGAAAATCATAAATAAAAGTTGAAAGAAACCATTGAAGTCACTTTAATTCTCTGCTTCTGAAAAATGAAATTGGAAAATATAATTTATGGAAATTTTTCATCTTTGTTATATTTTTTAATAAGAATTTTTCGCTTTTCTATTTTAAGCAGAGAAAGAGAAGTTGCGAACCTTCATTTTATTGCCTTTCTTTGTATAATAATAAATAAAGATTTAGATGTTTTGATAAATAACTCATGAAGCGCGCGGGTAAATGAGAAAGATTTCTTCTCGTCTAGTAGAATTTATGGGTTCTAGTTACAAAGAAATGAAGCGCAATTTTTGAAATTGATTGCTTCATCTGATTGATCAGTCAATTCCGTTCAATTACATGTAAAGATTATTCCCTCATGTATGTCGAGAATGAAAAAGAGGAAAATGTTTTCCGCTAGATTTAAGTTGATAAAGAAAATGTATCAAGGTTTCTAAATATAGCCTCGAATTCTTTTTCTTTTTATTTTTGATTACCATACGAAGCAATTTTACTTCGATTTTCTCTTTTGCCTCACGAATGTTCATTATGCAATGTCATTGATGACGTAATAAGTAGAACGCCAATTTCATCGCTTAAACACATGTTTAAAGGTGGAAATATTGATTTACCAGAAGAAGGAGAAGACGAAGGAACTTGCAAAATTAAGTTCAAACATGCTTTTCGTTGTTTTCAATGCCAAAGGTGAATATAATCGATTGGTTTGGTCCTGTCTCAAAAACTTACCTCATCAATTCGAAACTGATACACAAATGATTCCTAAAATAGAAGTAATCCAACATGTGAATGATGTTGTGAGATCCATCAGCGTCTTTCTTGCGAAGCTCATCAAGAATGCGAACTTCAACGAGCGCTTGATGATGGAAGCGCTTTTTGTTTCGAATTATTTTGATTGCGACATATTGATTTGTTTTATGGTCCAATGCACGAATCACTTGTCCGAAACTACCTTTTCCGATAACTTCCAGGATCTCATATCGATAGCAGATGTGATCGTGAATAACCTGTGTGGGTGGAAGAGATAATAAACATAAAATATTAATGGAATTGTTTAGTTTATGACATTCGTTCTTCGTATCTCATATTGATAGAGTCAAAAATGAGGGCGAACTGATAACAAATTAATTCCCAATGAGAAATTGCTTCTTATTCCAAAGTAAATGATGCCATTTTCTCAACAAATCTGTTGACATTATCTAACACAATTCATCTTATCCCTTCATTTCCTTTCCCATCCTTTCTCAAATAAAAAACAGATAATCGTATTCATACAAACTTTGTTCATTACTAAAAAGCTCAGTTTTATGGCCCACAACAAAATAAGCAGCCTAAAGGGAAACATTTTTGAACGACGTCAAAATTTAATGTCGCCGCATTTTCCGACTCGAAGCGACAAAAACCATAAACTCCCTTGCTATATTATTTAATGCGGACTGAACATATCAGACGAGTATAAGCACAGGAAAAAGATATCAAAGTTTCATTGGAAAAAGGCAAACGATGTGTGGCTGTAAATTGAGTAATAAATTTCTCCTCGAATCAACATTCATCATGACACATTCACGTGAACGATATTTTCAGTCTCGAGAGCTTTTTATCGACCTCGAAAAGCTTTCAACTTGTATTGCCATGAATACCAATCATTTCTAACCGCAGAATGGGAACTACTAGATATTTATTATTGCTGTTCTTTTGAAAGACGGAAATCAAGGATGCAAAGGAAAGCAATAAAGAAAAGTTTTGTTGAGTTGCAAGCGTGTTGGAATTTTCTCTGTCATGTTCACAGAATTTCCTTTTCGGAAACAGTCACTCGTTATTATGAGAAATTATTTTGTTGCTTTATCATATTTCAACACTTGCATGTCTTCGTCACTTTCACAACCTCCTGTTGCTAAAATATTCTATAGTTAGTTAAGCTTACCTTATTATAGCTTCCATTTTCATCGTCATAACCACAATTCAATGGCGTTCCAGGTTTGGCGTTTATCTTGCACGATTCCATGCCTAAATACCAAATTTCCGGATATTTTTCAATCTCTTGACGCTCGTAGTCACTCAAGCGACTGCTATACTGTTTAAGCACTTCTGAAAAGAGAGAAAACAGTTGTAAAAATGTGTCATTATCTAAACAATATGAATAGTTAAGTGAATTAAAGAAATAAGCTTTTTTAATACATCTTAATCTGCACACCATCAAAGTTAAATAAAATAAATTATTAAAAAGTATTGCCATGATTCAATTACGATCCAATGCTTCTTATTTAGATATTTTGTTTTCCCTTAAAAATGAAATCAGACAATCCTTGCAGAATTCATGAGAGATATTGCGGAGAATACTTTTGTGCATTTATTACTTTGGTAGCTCACGTTTGAAGTGCTTTTAACTCTCATCAGAATGCTTAATTTTCTTGACATGCTCGAACTAAAGTCCAAATGTAAATTATTTTTAATTGATCTTCAAAGATCAACGCAAAAATTGTATCAGAAACATAAAAATTATAATTAACCTGAATATCATAATCTTTGCTTTCATGATTTCCAATTAAATTTATAAAAAGTAAAAATATTTCTTTCAATTTTTATATTTATTTGTACTTTCGGAGATTGTCAATTCAATTGCATTCATTTAAATTAATATTTTCATTAGCCAATTTTTGAGATTATTTGATAACCAAATTATGTAGTTAATTACATTTCCATTTAACATTCCATATCTTGAATGATATTTTTGGGATATGATGAAGGCCTTATGGCATTGCTTCAAGACTTGCTTTGGCTGCAATAGCAGCGTTTTCAATCGATCTATATGTGTTAATCATAAATTGATACAGTTGAATTAATGCTTCAGCGATGCAAGAAATTGGATAATCGGCAAGATCAACCCTTTGTCTCGCAACGTTTAACAAGTAGATAGGAGAAAAATTAGTTTCAGTTGCGATTTGACCAAGAATTGATTCCAAAACCGAGTATAGAATTTCGCTTGCAGCATCTACTGATGCTGTGATTTCATCAATTTTCTTCTGTTCTCCAGTTGATTGTGTATTGAAAATTATATCATCAATAAGTGGCAAGAAATCTTCAGCAGAAAATGGTATTCCGTTGTTCGAAAGAACAACTTTGAGGATAAACAGGATGCCACTTGCATTATCCGATTTTTCTTGATTTGTGCCAATGAAATCAGCGATATCAGCCCCTTCGAAAAATGGTAAAACTTCTGCTACAGCACCATTGATGAAGTCTTTGATGCTTTCTAATAATGCCACTTGGGCTGAACGGCAAAGGTGGACTTGAGCAAGAATTTCCATCACCCGAGAAAACTTCTTCAGCAATAATCACAACAAGGAACAAATGTAAAAGCTTCATAGTTAATGTTAAACTGAAGAGTCAAAACTGAACTGACTTTTCACTGATCCTTTCAGTTTATTTATACTAAAAAACTGCAAAATTTAGGTAATTAGAAATATTTAAAACTTTTCACGAAATTTTCGTTTCAAGTTTATTGAAATCGTGGAAAATCGTTTAAAGAACATTAAAAGATAATTAAATGATGAACGTTATTACTAAGCTGGGTGTGACAAAAGTCGTGATTATGAAACTATTTGAGGAATAAATTTTAAAGTTCTGATTATGTAACTTTTATCGCGATAAAAATTTGTTTTAAGGATTATTAAATTTAATATGATGTCTCACTAATCCCAAACCTTACTTGCTTTACTTTATTTCTGTCCTTTTCTAGCTGTTAAATATTTCTTTTAACTTTTGAAATAAAAACGAAACTAAATAAAATTTCAGCTTTTTAATTCATTTCAATTTGTGATCTATTGCAACTGTGTTGGGTAAAACTTTGAGGTTTCATAATCAACATTACAGAATTTATCCTCACTTCAATATTTATAATAAAATTATAAAATCTATCACATGATGTTTTCTATAACCGAGAAATGTTTTTAATTAGATTATAATCGACATTAACTGTTATTTATCTGAGGACTTTCGTTCGTGTTTTACGCCCACGCTTAGAAGAAAGCGAAGGAGAGTGGACTGAAATTGCTTTCCCTGACCTCTTGATTATAATTAATGAAACAATTGCAAGAATTTCATTATGCAAACGCCACAAACCTCAGTTGTCGTTTGCATTTTTATATCAATAGAATGTTGGAAGATTTGGTAGCAAAAAAAAGTCAAAATTCCTTTCAAGAATATTCTGACCTTGCGAATTTTATGAATGTTTTATGAGGCAGAATTTTTACCCTCGAACACCAAAGAATTTTATAAAAATGAATGAACTGAGTAAAAATGTGTTGTTGTTCATGGAAACATGAAACGTGAACTTTCAGGCTTTTATTTTCCCATAAAGCACCTAAAAACATGAAAATGTTCTCGACGGTCCTTGGCATAAATTTCAAATTTTTCTTTAACTTATTTAAGTGGAAATTCTAATATTTCAATAGCAGTTTGAGAGTGTAAAGTTTTAAGTTTATGGTTTTCATTTCATTTTCTAATGAAACCATCAGTGAAATCTGCCAAAGAAATAGCAACACAAAAGTTTGATATAAAAGGAAAGCAATCACCCGAAAACCATTCTATGATGCGATGGGAGCAAAAACTTCCTTTTTGTCAACATTGCGCAAGCCACTGAACTGATTTTCTTGAAGAATGAATTTCTTATGAAGCATTTGCCCTTAAATCACTTCTTTCGCTTCCCATCTCATGTCTGATGTAGGGAAAAGTTGTCGATATTTTCTCATTCTTCTGCCTCAAGCATAGACTCAATTTTCACTCAATTCTTAAATCCTCTTTCTTTTTTCATCTAATAAAGCATATAAAATTGAATCAGAAATTGTGCTCAATGAATTTGAGCTTGTCGTTTATGGAGGTTCATCTATGTAGGTCTGTTTTTATTTACTATAAATAAATAAATCAAAAGCTCAAGTGTCGTTGCAAAAGACATAAAGTTACGTCGAAAGTCAGTCAATCAAAATTTCTTGTCTTGCGAAATGTACAAAAAAAATTAATTTACAAAATTGTCAAAAGTTTTCAGAAACAGGTGACGTTAAAATGTCACAGAAATATTTTTGAAAGAAACATGACTTGTAGTGTATGTTATGTCGATTAACATTTTTTTCTGTGATTAAACAACAAGTGAAACTCGCTGATTGTCCTTAAATAAACCCAAGCTTCCCTTAAACAGACAAAATTTCTTTTATCAAAGTCAACAATGAAAAACCGACAATGGCTAGACAAAAACGACTTTTGTGGGGCTTCAAATGCCTTCCACAGAAATTGTTCAGGGGAAAAACTTTTATATTTTAAGAGACAAAGAGAAATGACGAAGCGAGAAAAATTAACAAGAATTGTGCTAAGTAGAAGCGCAGAAAAACGAACGTGTTAAATTATCGTAATCATATAATCCTCATCAATCATGGTAGTTAATAATTGATCGCATTATTAATAGTTAATAGAGAGTTTCGAAAACTTTTCTCTTGATTAGCGGGATAAGAAACTTCTATTTGTGATTAATTAATTACTTAACTAATGGAGAAATGAAGGAACTTACCAGATGGTGTCATTGGAACTGGCTTGTGTTGTTCCACGTTATCGCTGCCTGAAGATGTGTTGCTGCTAACTGGGCTAAGTGGAATACTGTTGCCTTGCGAGTCAATTATGAGAGCATTACTGTTGCGAATTCGCGACGATGGCGTTCTCTGTTCTGTATGTTGTCTCATCGTGGCAATTGATTTTGTCGTTGTGTTTGATGACACACATAAACCTGATAAATCGATTCTTGAGACGAGCGTTCCACGATCACGACAAATTTTTTCGTTTTCAATTTGAACCTGAAAAGTGAAGAAGGAAAATTAAAAATTTAGTATTTATTTGTGTTGATAAACATCAGAAATTGTTGATGGTAAGAAGCGCAAATTAATCAACATCACTTCGAAATTAACGACTGATTGGATCAAATATAAATGGGAAGAATGAAAAACTTTTGAAAGGGGAAAATATTTAATGGAAAAGTTATTGAAAGAAAAGTTTTCTCTCAAATCTTGCGAAAAAATCGACACGAGAAAGAATTTTTCATTCGGTTGCATAAGTTTGAGGGGCAAAACGAATCGTTTTACAATGCTGGGTTACAATGCTTACTCAGTTTTTTAGTTCATTAACTAAATTACAACTCTCTATAAAGTTTCTTCGTCAATAATTCGAAGTGATATTTATTACAAAACGTAGTCAGCAATTATTGCTTTATCTGCTTCAGCAATTGTGACGCGGTTCGAAACGTATTATTTGCGCAAATGAATTTATTTAAGAAGTTTTCTTGCAATTTTTTCTCCTCTTGTCTATTTTATTGCAAAAAATATGAGCTTTAATCTAATGAAGTGTTGTTTATGATCATCTATGAATGAAAGTGAAATCCCACATGTAAACAAGCTAACAACAGCTACAGTGTTCGTTATGTAAAGGAGAAAACATTGAACTGGATCTCCCAAGAGAAATTTAAGTTAAAGCTTCAAAGCAATTTTCGCTCATTAATTTTTATGCAAAGTTTTCAGCGAATCAAATAGGCAATATATCAAAAGATATAGTCGGACACAAAACAAGCCGTTTACACGCGCCGTTAATATGAAAAATATTAAAATATTTAAGCGCATGTTTCGTAATGATTGCTGCTTTATTCTTGTTTCAATTTTGTCCAAGAACGGGCTTCACAAATCAATGACCTTTTCAAACAATTATTATTCATTCCCTTGCTAGTTTTCTTGCATAGTTAAATAGTAATCGTGATTTGTTATCATACCAATTGGATGCTATTTATATATGTAAATGCGGAAAGTTCATCGTTAGAGTTCATAATCCATTAAACACGACGATTCTAACTTGAAATAACGAGTGCGGCGATTATAACGATAAGCATACAACAGAAAGTTGCGTTGATAAATCAGTTTTATGAATTACAATTGTATTCCGACTAATAATCCGGTGTACATATGATTCAGTCTGTTGGTCGTGTGTTCACTGTTTCATTACTGTTTTAGATGTCTGAATGTGCTTATTGTAATGCCTTTACTTATGGGCGTACTGCTGTTGTTTCCTTATAGAGTCTTTAATTCATTGCGTAGTCAAGAAACTCTAACCGTTCGTTAATGGACATGGACAATAATAAATCGAACTTGCAAGTTTTCCTTGAGACAAGGATTTAAATACAAAATGAAGTTATTTATTTAAATCTTTGAAGGAGTTTTATGGCCTATTAGTTATTTTTTGATTTTATTTAATGTTCAGACACAACAATTGAACAGAGAAAAAATTGTACAAATAAATAATTCTTAGACTTAAGTGCTTTACTAAAAGCACTAAAATATTATTTTTGTCGATATTTTTAGAATGTCTCACGAGAGAAGAAAAACAAAACTTACGTTACAACTTGATTTCACGACTTAATGTTGATAGTATCTTGTTGAAGTCGAAATGTAATAAAAAAGACTTTCTAACGTTTAATGTCGTTCGGTTTTACAACCATCAAGAAAGATATTTCACTATTTTGTATTTTGCCAAAAGGAAAACAGAAAAATGAAAATTCATTCGATTATTGAAGAGAATGAAACGCGATCGAAATGTTATTAAATGAGAATTTATTTCTATCTGAATGGAAACAACAAATTTATGCTAATCACATTAAGTCGAATTTGTTTGATTTTCATTTACGTTTTATTGGAATTTTCATGCGAAAAGCTGATTAGCTTCAAAGTAAATATTCACACAGAGAAGCATATGAAAATTGTGTTGCAAATATCAACAGAAACAAAATTATGGAAAATTTTATTTGAATCGCCTGTGGCACGAGCTCAACAGACAGAAATTTAATGCTTTGGAGATTACACGCGGAGCTTCAAAATGAAGAATTGTTTGCAACTGGAATTAACTGACGTGATCGTGAATGATGTAAAACAAAACAGTGACGAGCTACAAAGGTGCGATAATTTATGTCTTCTCTCGCCTTCTTACAATTCAACGCTGCAAGCCATAAAAGGTTAATTTCAACGTGATGAACTTTATGGGCTGAAGAAAATTATGTTTTACTTTTTTTTTCATCCATCCAGCCCATTGTTTATTTGAAACCTTTAAAGTGTTCAATTACATTGCTGCAACAAAGTGATAATCGACTTTTCTCATTTAATAATTGCATTAATTTTTCATTCAAATCTCTTTAAATGTTGAAAAGTAACCTGTTGCACTTTAATTACTTCCGGATTTCCCCTCGATGTTTTCAAATGTTGTTTTCACATCGATTTACAACTTAATACTGTTTTCCAATTTAATTATTAACATCATGACTGACAGCTGACTTTGGCTTCTCGCATTATTTATCGATACAAAGAATTCAATATTAACAAGATTGGATGAAATTTTTTTCTGACGAATTTTTCTGTTCATTTATTAAAGCATTTTATGAATATTTATTTAAAATGTTAACCTTTCAAAGTCAATTTGAAACTATGTGATAACTTGGCCCTTCAAAATATTCTGAAGCATTCAAATAGAAACATGAATCAACTCAGATCGATATTAATGACTTGCTGACTGAGACATTAAGCGATGTGTGACTGCGCAATTCGAAACAATTCAAATTCGTAGTTTTGTGGTCATTACGAAAGCCACTGGTGTATGAAGGCAGCAGCAATTTTATGAGTTTCAGACTATGAACATCTTTCGCGACTTCATTAATCATTCAATGATATTGAAGGAAGCCAGAAGAGGGAAGAAAAGTCGAAAAGGTTTACCTAATTAATGACTCGGCCCAAAGTTTTACTACACCTGCCGCTCTATTTCTTTTTATTACCAAGTGATCGCTTAACTACAGCTTTTCGCTAGTTTTCACTGAAAAGATAATTTAAAAATGTTATAAATTTGCGCTAGGCCACTTTTCACTTTTTTTTCGTCTCATTTTTTTACTTTTCATATCCCAAAGTCCATTTCGAATTGAGATAAAATGTTTCGAAGCTTGTTTAAGAGTCTGACTCGCAAATAAATTTCATGTGGCGTTGCAAACATGAACCGTTTGATAAATATTTATTTGAACAATTAAAATATAAAGCAGACATAAATATCTGAAATAAGTTGCGGCAACTTGCGGTGGTTCGTATAATAAATAAAGATTTTCTCAGAAAGCTTTGTCGAGGTTTCTTTCGAATTGTTTAATTGTCTTTAAATTGACGGGAAAAGAGTTTGGAGACATGTTAAGCTCACATAATACTTTTTGCCTTGCGTGATGAATTGAATTACATGTTGGTCGATCTTTGACGCGGCACACGAATCAATTAACTAAAATATTTAACACAATTCTCATCAGTTTCAAAGAACAAAATAGAAATTTCAAATTTCGTTACAAACAAACGATGACCACTTGATAATGATGTTGAAATTTCGTGTGTCCGACATAGGATGAGAAAGAAAAAAAAAGTTAAAAACATGATGAAAGAGAAAATTAAACGAGAACAGAAATTCTTGAGTGATTTGATCCACAGCTGTTTCCTTGTCGTGTTCCAGATCAAAGACAGACAAAACAGAGAAAAAAGAAGCTTTTCGCATTTGGGAGCAGCAGTGTGTTGAACGAAAGCAATCAACTCGACAATTAATTTGCGATTTTTATTATAATGCGATCGTTTACTTTATATTTCTTCTTCACGATTATTTCTTGTCTTAAAATAGCATTCAATAAAAGTAAAAAACCTCGTTTAGACATTTATATCAAAACTTGAACTTGAAGTGAATGATTTCGTAACACTCAACTCCAACTTAACTCGCCCTGCTGTCTCGAACGCAACATGTGTCGTTGGCCAACATCTTAATTGCTGCTTATCAAAATGGACGAGAGAAACGAAGCAACAAAAAGTACATAAAATAAGAGCTGTCGATATTTAACTATCGTTCTGGTAATTGGTAACAAACTGTTATCATGACATGCGATAACGCGCTAATTGGGTTAACAAATACTCGTTTTACTCTTTTTCATTTCGATAATAAAATCACCTTCATACTTACTGGTCCCACATCCAGCATTGTCGCTCGTTATTTAGTTTACAACTTGAATCGATTAACTCTACTTTTTCACTATTTTTAGATTTTTTGCTTTATGTAGCATCGATAAACTAAGTATAAGGCAAAAGTAATTTTTTTTTCTCTTCTCTAATGTATCCAAAAATAATCAGAAATGTTTACTTCAAATAATTTTTTCCCTTTTTTTTCTCTCCTTTCACTTGCTTTTATGATTATTTGAACGTTTTATTCCTTAAATATTCTTTGCGATAGCAGCAGCAGAACTATGTGTAAACAATAACTTTTCTCTATCGGTAGTAGCAACAGAATAAAGAAACGTTTTGTTACGATGTGTTTCGATGCGAGAAAGAGTTTAGAAGAAGAAAAAATGACTACCGAGATGAGAGTGAGAAAGAGAAGACGAAAAGAAGAAATTGAAGATGCTTGTAAGCGTCTTGTGTCAGTTCAGTAATCAAGCAAATTGGGGTCATTTAAAAGAAGCGATTAATTGTTCACGAAGTGGAGAAAATCAAGCACAAACATTTCCGCATTGACCCGCAACTTGAGCCTGGTTGCATTACAATCAATTCCCATTCTATTGTCGACATAACTACGCTTCTTATCATCTTATTAAAAGAGAAAAAGAATAGAATTAAAAGAATTAGTTCACTCTTCTTGATTGTGCAATTGATGGTTATTATGCTCATGTATGTGAGTGCATTTTTAATTAAACATTTAATGCTTGCGCAATTTAAACTATTTGAGACCAAACCAATAGAAGTTCTCGTTACATCAATGATGGATGACGTCTCATGAACTCAAAAACTTCGAATTACATGTTTATGTAAGGAAATGTGTTGCATATAAACAAAATAAAAACTCTTTTCATAACTTTAAATGTAAACAAAGATGGAAAGTTTTTAAGTCTACATACATATGTACAGTAGACTTGATAACAATCATCATCAGCTGCTAATGCTTTGAATGCTTTCGAAAGAATTGCTCAAAGGAGAGAAATGTTGAATTGTCCTCCCCCACAATAGCATAAAGCATAATATTTAATATCGAATAAAAGAATTCATCATAGGGAGTGCCTTTGGTTGAGTCAAGACATCAAATTTTTATTCATCATTCTTTGAAACAACGTGGAAGCAGCTGGTGGTGCATTAGTCATCACAATGAAATTAGAATTTATGTGTTTCATAAGTAGAGTCAATCACCCGATGTTTTACTTTTGCTTTTTTCACTTTGTTGTTTATTTCCAGCATCGAAGCGAACACTTCCTTCAAAAAATATAAATAAATTTAGCTCGACGGCTAGCAGCGCATTTTAAGAGTGTGAAAACCGCAGTCTTATGTAATCCATGAAACAATCAACTCTTATTGATGACTTTTTTTCTGTTTTTGGTTTAGATCGTGTAAACAATGCTTTGAAAATCACTAACAAGCAAGCATGTACCTACGATTTTGATATTTATATGAAACTTAATCATCAAGTGCCATTGAAGTGATCGATTATTATTCGATTGCACAACGCTTGAGCGAAGTGAAACATTAAATTGGTTGATTAACGTGAATGCTCAGACGAGATAAATCGATTCTTCTTTTTTTGTAGGCGGTAGCCAAATGGAAAATATTCTCACTTCAGATAAAATTTCATCCTTCAGTCTGTCTTCGTCATTAATCGCTTGGGGATGAAGCAGCTCCATTAAGATTAGAAATTGTGTAGATTTTCTTCTTCAATGTCATTCATATTTTATGTCGTGGCCCTGAGAATGATATTGAGCTCATATCCCGTTTCTTTACATCGAATCATCATCGTTTTAATGATATTTTAAGACGCGCACAATCCCAAACTTTTCTCTTTTTCTTTGGACCATTTTCAGTAAATTACCCGACATCAATTTCAATGAGATCAAATACTCTGGAATTTGTTGATATTTGCCGAACGATGAACATTGCGGAGTAAGTTTTCGAACTTTTATCCAAGTTTAAGATAAAAAGGTTAACAACAATTCGACTCGGCGAGAGTTCAAAATATTTGAAAGCAACGACACACGCGATGATGCTGATGACGATGACAACGACACTATGATGATGATTTTAGATCAATGAACTCTCAACATCGATGTCAGTGATTTTTCTTGTGTTTTAAGTTCAAATGAAATTAATCAGAGTCATCATATCATTTCCCACAAAACAGAGACATTCGTGATGAACAGTTTAAGATTCATCGCAAAGGATTCAGTGGGAAATTTCTCCTTTCAACATTATAAACGACATTTTGCAGTCATCTGTCTTAAGTTTTAAAAGATTTAATTTTAAATGTCACGATTTTCTTTCATAAGTTACGAGATTTTGATCGTAATTTTCTGTGAAATCTTCATCTCATCTATGTAAATAGAATTTATTTAACTCTATTAGACGGCAGAAGTGTATTGTAGTCGCTTATTTATTTCGATCACGAACGTGCCAAATGATAAACAAGGCAAATAAACTCGCATCATCAAACTCACAGAGATAAATTTTAAATTTCCACAAGATGAAAAATTACTAAGCGGTAATTTCCGCGAATATTCATTCACGCGACTTTGTTCTGAAAATATTTTAATAGCTTTTTACGAGAATTTCTCTACGATATCAGTAGGAATCATCGTTGAATAAATAACAATAGAAATCACCATATGGGATGTTTATATGTAGAACATGTCAACGTTTTTTTTCCGTTCAGACTCGTCAAATGTAATTACAAGGGCGATCGTGCTCTTGAGTTGTTCTCTGAAAGTGCTTTCTGTCAAGTGCCTAAAGAAAATAAAGATGATCTGCGATCTGCTTATAAATGGATAGACCGAGTGGAAAATTCTTGTTCCGTCTTTAAATAAAAGCAAATCTTTTTTCGCTTCTTCAATGTTTTGTTTGTTTTATTTTTTTTTCTCTCACATTTCAATGCCTGTACGATGAGCTCTGGTGATGTCTTAAGGTCATCGTGGCCTTTACTTATCATCGTAATCATGATTTTCTTCTTATTTATTCTTCATTTAATTCCATAGATTAATGTAACGTTTAATTAAATTGTGTGTTGCATGGAAACGTCACTGCATTTAAGTGTAGAGATAGAACGGGGAAGATAAATAAATATATGGTGATAGTGAAGAGGGTGGGATCGATGTCGACACAAAAGCTTGAAGGTTTAAGTTCTCAACAGCCCATCAAGATTCATCTGATATCAAGAAATGATGATTTATCATCGCGTTTTATTACAGAGGAAAAAACTTATTCATTCTTAACTGTGTAGAATGAAGCATGAAGGACGTTTCAGGTCTCGGGCTTATTTATTTATGCTTTTGCTTGAAATCTGCTAACTAACAATCGTGCATATGGTTAACGTGCTTAGGGAGAAAAATGAAAAATAAATTAAATTTATCTTCACGGTCTTTGGAAAGTGTAACAACGATTTATAAACACAGAGTCCAACTCAAGGCAATTAAATCGATCTACATTAGCATATGTTACAAAGTTAAATGAGAATCTTGAAAGAAAGTGAGTAAATATAAAGTCAATGATGATGATAAACGCAAGTGAGAAAAAAAGTATGTTGGGTTGCGTTCGCAAAGGGGAATTTTGAGTGAAAGAAGGTTATTTTGATTGATGATACTCGTCGCTGTTTTTAACTTTTACAGAAAAGAAAAGTTTTCTTAACCCAATTTTTTGCATATTTCGTTTTCATGCTTGCTTACATAGTTAGTAAATATCTTCAGAAATCATTGAATCGAGAAATCTGGGCTGTTTAAATTTATTTAATAACGAATCGAGAGCGTTCGTCTTGATACGGCTTCATGTTCGTATGTTGTTCAGATTGATTGATTTAATCAGATGAGTGATTTTGATTTGAAAATGACTGAATGTGTTGTTTGTAGACTTTAATTCATTTCTGGGTGTCTTAATTGGGATTAATGGACTTCCTTTCTTGATCATAATTTGTGGCACAAAGCACAAGAAGCGAGAATCGCAAACTTGTAATTAAACTTTAACTTGTGAGAAATATTTAACATTGAATGTTCTGACTTTTCTTTTATTTCTTTTCCTTACTCACGTCATGGGCATATTTAAGACAATTCAGAGCATGCAACTTGATTAATTAACTAAACATTAATTTCAATTAAAAAAATTTAAAATGAAAATTGCAAAGCAAAACTGAATTCGCATGAACAAAGAAACAAAGCAACTTCAGTGACTGCAAATGCAGATTGATTGCAATTATGTAAGTGGAGGGAGGTAAAAGAAGTCGATTTCATTCAGCTCTCACTTGCGTCTATTTATAGAGCGAAAAATAAGCAACAAATTATGTTTAATTGCCAATAATTGCGCAATTATTTTGTGGCGAATGCAGGGATCGCTCGCTTCAACAGGTAGCTTACGATCAGCATATGATTAATTCTCACACTCTCCAATCTCTGCAAATGCAAAGAAATTGTGCTTGAACTGCATTCAACACGCAATGAATTATTTTTAGAAAATATCTCAAAGGTTTAAGAAAGAAAGCAAAACACACAAATTAATGAAGAAAAAGCCGTCAAGATATCCACTCAGATATGTTGTGTTGTGTTTAAAGTTTAAACTGAATGCAACAACCAAAATCTCTTGTCTCGATCAGACTTTTAATTTATGGCTTAAAAATATCCAAAGCAGACAGCATGTTGCGGGTTAATGTTCAATTTATCTCACATTAGCGCATTAAGGAAAACGTTGAATGTCATGAACAATTGAGACTAATTTTCTTTCACCCATGGAGTGAAGGGCAAAGCGAGATAAGAAAAATCTGACTTTGCAGTCTGTGAAATTTCTTTAGAACAAAATAAATTTAAACTTGACGTTAAGTTGATTTTAACTTCTCAAAACCGATACCGTAATCCATCACAATGACTTTGAATATTCATTAAGTTAATGAAATGTCGCTCGACAACAAAATCCCAATAATGGAAATGATGATGAGAAACTAAAACTTCTAAGGCGACACTCGGAATGTGACATGATTTAAAGACAAAAGCCAGACAAACGATTAGTATTTGGTCTTGAGAATCGTCATTTCTTCATTTCTTAAGCATCTTAAATAGTTTAAAGAACATAAAGACAAAACAACTCTGCTGATATTTAATTTATTATTTGTTGTCTTTCCCAAGAATCGTTTCTATTTATGATCCCCTTACGGCATCTTAAGTGCCTTCCAAGACATCAGCAATCGATTATGTTGATGTTCATTGAGGTATGCAATCAATTTAATAAAAAAAATGCATTTTAACTGCTCATGAATTTCATAATCGAACATCAGGGTGTGGATGGAGGGAGAAGCGATAGCCGGGAATCATTTTACATCGTTCCGCTTTACGCAACTCTAACGATTTGCACTTGAATATGCATAACAAGGCGTCGCGAAGTGACTGAGAATAAATTTTCTATTCCCGTTGAAACGATCGTTTGTCTATTCACAAGAACAAAACAAAACAGGAAATTGAACACGAATGAAGAATTTAAAAAGAGAAGAAGAGAAAAAAAGTTCTTTTACGGTCACTTGGGTTCGCAGAAAGCAGCAACGTCAAGAACCATTTATTCTTTACCCACTTTCGTGGAGAATGATTGGCAGCAAACAAAACGACTAAGCATTGCCTCAAGTCGTTACCCAAACGAACTTCTCTTCTCGTGAGCTGCGAATTGAGCACAAGAGCTTTTGTTTATTTTATTCTAAAATAGTTAAGTTTTTTTTTCTTCACTTCTCATCATACACGTTTCTCGCGCAAATTAATGTATAAATAAATCTTTGAATGATTGTTTTAATTACGTGAATAGAGTAATGTGTTGAGAGTTTACATTGCACGAAGAATGGAGAGCTAAACAAAAATGCTTAACCGGTCAAGCGAAGATAGAATCATTTTCCTGAAACAGACTTTGACCTTCGATTTCGGGCTTGTCTGCCAAATTATAATTTTTTATGAAAAAAAAAAATCTTAAATTGTTCTTTCCTTTGCCTGGGCCTGGTTATGATTTTTTTTCTTGTCGTTTTCTCTTTTATTTATTGTAAGACAAGAAACAAGAAACCAAACGACAAAAGAATTCTTGGTAGAAGAAACTTGTGATCCGTTTTTTACCTGTTGCTTCTTTTTCAGACACGAAAAATCAAGTTTCTCAAGCTCCTCGATGACTGTGAGAATTTTCTCTTTCCTACATTCAAACATTCAATCAATTGATTGCTTTTGCTTGTTCAATTTAGATTTAATGAGCCCGCCATTCTTCCTTACGTCATTGACTAATGATACTGCCTGGTTTGTTTTCATATTATTTGCTTTTTAAGTATTCTTGGTAGATAAAAGATATTAAAAATTTATTCGGCATTTCCTTTCCCAAGTGAAAGATTGAACAAGCGATACGGTTCATTCTTTTGTTCTTTTCCACTGTCATCAACGATGATTTATTTAGTCATTCTCATATGGTGGCCCGTCGTATTTGATTATAATTAAAAGAAATCAACGTGACTGAGACATTATTCATTAACCTCAATAAAACGGTCGAGTTCAAGGATCTTTTTCGTTGTGCTTCTGCATTTATAAAGACATAATAAACAGGCAAGCAGACAAAATGCATTCGTTGACGAAAAAACTTTCATGATATTTGACCCAATCTAACATTCACACGTACAAACATCGTCGCGTCTGATTTAAAGCAGGAAATTTCTTATTTGCGATGCTTTTTCTCCATTTATTGTTTCCATCATCATTCGTGTCAGTTGATGCAACTTGAGACGAGATGACTAAGTTCCATAAATGGACGAAGTCAATGTCAAATCTGATGATTAAGAGCAGTCATATCGTTAATGACTTGTTCAAACTGTGTCACCATTAAATCCACAAAACAGACATAAAATAAACTAAATTCATCAATCTGGATCATTGCGTCGTTTCGATTTCAAATTTATTGCTCGTAAGTCGCGACACTAAACAGCCAGACAAAGAATCGTGAAAAACAATGAAATTAGTACGTTTAATTAACACAATTTAATGAACTCATTCAAAGTATGTTAGTTACACATAAAGCAAAAGCAAGCGGGATGAAGGAAAGATAATCATAATTATCATCATCTAATGTAAGCTCCCATCCCATCTATAAACTCAGCTAAATGTATTATGTTTCACCACCTCTCAAAGTCCATTATGAGGCTATTATAAAATATATCTCATCACCACTAACATGATGGCCATTTCTGTCTGTTGTTGAGAAAACAACGCGTTATTTGATCTCCTTTTCTCCTTCGCTATATGAGAAATTAAAACCTTTTTTTTTTATTGAGTCAGAGGTAGCAGCTGTTGAACTCTTCAATGATGATGTTTAACATTTCAAGGTTTGGTTGAGACAAGTGGCAGAACAAATCTCATCACTCTCAATCTATCACAAAGGGCTGAAGTTGTAGATTCCAATTTTATTGTTAAACAGAATCTTAAAGATTTTTTAACGCAGAGATTCTCCAAGTTCAGTCTTAATGACCATGAACTGAGAACAGAATAGAAGAAGGAAAAAATCGTTCACGATGAACAATCATTGTTATTCCGAAGGCAAGCAATTGTTGCGAGGTTTTAACCTATTGCGAGTCGTGACTGTAATAGACCAACTGAGGATCAATTCTTCTCTTTGATTATCCATTTTGTTCAAAAAGAAATCGAGAAAAAAATTATTTCGTTCTTTAAAAGTTGGAATCTTGTCCTTTGTTCCGCTGGTTATGTATTTACAACATTCCATATGTGCTACGTGTTGCTTGTGCTGGCGATTCAAAATGGATTGTAAATTAGAATTCAATCGGCAAGTTATTCTCTGTTGCAGTCTTGTTTATTATTCAACTTTAAATTTTCCACCGGATAATTAGAAACTTCGTTGAAAAAAAATAAAATAAAACTCCATCTGATCACGTCGAATGCTTTTAAGAATTAAGTAAGCTTAGAGTTTATATGCTTCGAAGTCGGAAACTGCCGTAAGTTAGTCGACACAAAGTGGAATTGAAATATTGCACAATAGTTGCTTACAAAAACGTGTAGTGCATGCACGTAAAGACACAATAATTATGCAGATATCTTTAAATACATTCACAGTTTTATTAACTTTTGTTTTGCTTCGTTTTTTCCCCTTTTTTTCTTATACACTGCGATTTATTTAATTCAACAATGACATCGTCGTCGTCACACGAACTGAAATTGAGTAACGTTAGAAATGTGTCAGTGACACATGTGAATGTAGGTCTCATACACTTATTTAGTACATGGAATATCTAAGCGAGCATTTTACTCTCTTATCAGCTTAATTGTATTAATAATATGTTGCCTTCATTCATTTCTTTTTTAATTATTTTCTGTTCTCTCATAAAACATTTGATTGTCTCGATAGTGACGGGGAAATATTAAATTAATTGAGAGAAAAAGCTCGTTGAGTAATTGACACATTTTGCAATGCAAACAGAATGTTGAATGCGGAAAACAAAAGAAGGAAAAGTTTCATCGGCTTAAAGAGGTGCACTCAAAAGTGAATATGCATGTAAAGCACGGTCATTGAACATCAGCAATCACAAATAAATAAATTGAAGAGAAAAAAAGCGAATGACAAATAAATAAACAAACTCAGACATGTCCACACTTATCTCTCAACTCCACCTCGCTTGAAGTTTCATGTGATCCCCTATAAATTTTGATTCCGTTTTGAAACATTTCAGCTGTTCATTACGATCGCCGTTCTATGAGTCAATGGACATAAAAGTATTGCGCAAAATTCAAAGATAATTATTGCAGTCAACGTTCACTAAATGATTTGTTTATTTATTTTTCGAAAGCGAATCTCTTTCCTTGATTGACGATTTGTCATGCGAGTAATTTTTTTAATTAATTGCACATTTTTGTCGGCTGATTTTATTGAGATGATATGAAAATTTGAATTAATGAATTTTTTTTGGTCGAATGAGTGATTCGTTATGTATGAGGAAAGAAATATTATTTCAGTCAAAATTGTGTTTTCTTATCAGGTCGGGAATATCGAGCAAACTTCAACTCGATTTACAAATGTGTGCGAAGCGATAATAAAAAAAAAGTCGATAACGTTTCACTGCACTCCATTCTAAGCGCCGTTTATGAAAAACTCTTTAAAAATATTTTCAATTTCTGGCTGATTTTTCTATCGAAAGTCAATTAAATTTACGTTAAAGTTAACGATGACAAATTTATTGATCAAAGTTCTTTTACGATGACAAGACTTCGTTTTTTCTTCTCTTTATTTTGATTTCTCGTCCTCCGCGTTTTAAACTTTATTTTATTATTAGAAATAAAAAAATCAGAAACAAGCTCGTAAAAATTAAGTTTATTGATATGTACGCGAACGGAGATCATTTTCTACAAACACATTAAAGGGTTTATACTGCAACAAACATGATTACGTGATGTCTGGTGTAGATGATATTTCGTCAAGTGATAAATATTTCGGATGAACGTAAAAGATTCGTTTTTCTGAGAAGTTTGATTTGTTTTGATGTTCATCCGAAAGCGGTAGAATTAGCAGGAAATTTCATGGAATCCTTACATGTAAGACAAGAGTTGTTATCAAGACTTCTTATGAATTTTTATATTTCCTTTCAATCCACTTGTTCTTTGAATATTTAATTTTCATGTCTTTAGGCGCTTTGCCATGTTGAACAACGATACCATCTGCCTTGCCTTACATTGTACTCATGCAAAACTTCCTGCGTTCTCTGCGCAATTCAAAGTCAACACATAATCGAGGACAGAACATGCAGTTCAATAACATTTCTTTCCCTCCAACTAACTTCGAAACTTCAAAAAAAAAAAAGAACAGAGGAAACCATAAATCGACATTCTGAACTTTTGTTTATCGCGAGAGAGTTTTTTTTTCTTTTGTTATACTTCACTTATTGTGATTGAAGATATCGAATGTCGTTGGTTTAACCCTCTTTCAATGTCTCTTAAAAAAACATTCGAAAATGGCATCAAAAGCCCAAAAATGAAATAAAAATAAAGACTATCTAATGTCAACCCACAAAATAAAAACAAAACAGAAAGAAAACGAAAACCAAAGTCAATTAAGTTATTGGAAAACAATTTTCGGAAACATTTTGGGAATTTCTTTTCCCCTTGGTTTGTAGTTTAAAGCTCAACTTGCTATTTACTTGTTCCGACCTCTTTCCCAAACTTCAAATAATATTTGATATATTTTTTGGGAGGGAAAAGAAGAACTTTGTTGATTAATAGTTTTGTGTCGAAAAAGTATCGGCTTGGAATGAAGAATGTTACGCAATTAGAATTTCCAATGAAGCATCCACGATAGATTTATGCAAGATTTCCCAAAAGTATTTCCTTTCTGCAATAAATTTTATCGCCATTCCTGGTGTTTCTTTTGATTAAAATTGACAACGTTCGTTACATATTTCTAGATTGTAAGTTTAGGGAGTCATAAAACTCAGCTTTAGCTTCACAAACCTTCATGGCTTAGTAAAGTCTGATGATAAAATATGGAAAAGAAAAACAGCATCATGATGTTTTCCTTCTCGCCCGGTTAAATTGGATGCGAGGGAATTTAATATCGATTTTTGTCCTCCAACTATTTAGTTTTTCTTTTTTCATCTAAAAATATTTTTTCGTTATCGTGAAAAGATCTCAACATGTCTTGCTCAATACGAAGATGACATTCAACGTTTATGTTCCCAACAACAGATGGTTTTCTTTTCATTAATAAAAGCTCTCAGTAAAAATAATAAAAAAGGTTGACGTTAGTTTACAAAACAAACGAAATTCGCTGTCTAATGATGGGATGAAAGTTTCAACTCTTGAAATCATTTGAAAGTTTTTTTTTTGGGTTTGACTTTTATTGCCGTTTGTTTTCCTTTTATTTTTTTATTTATGTTGTTTTGGGTTGAAGTGAAGAAGAAAAGTTTAATTAATCGTTGGATTGATTGATTGCCATTAGCGATAGAGTCGCATGTACGATAAAAATCTGAAAAAAAGGTAAAATGTGTACGATTTGTGTCATCCAACGATTATTAATTGTTTCGTAAGAGAAAGAAGAAAAAAAACTAAGCGAAACACTGTCAAAAGTTTGTTGCTAATTTATCGCAAACAAACTCGATAACTTCTCAACACGAATCTATCGATGGATGAAGACACGAAAAATATTTTTCCGGTGTTACGATCAATTTCACATTCGCTTTTTGGGAGAGAAATCATTAATAAAAATTGATAGTTTGCGTTCGATAAAACATCAAAGTCCGCATTGTGGAAGGTAAAGAAAGCTTTGAATCAATGACATCATCATATCCACTACAAAATACTTTATTTGTGGATCAAATCATTCACATAAAAAAAGAAATTAATTGAAGGATTGAAGAAAGAGATAGAAAAACTCAACAAGTCACTTCATTCTGATCAATTTTCGAGACACAATCAATTCACGAAATAAAAAAAGAATGTAAGAAGAAGAAGAATGAAACTAATTTCAAGAATCGTAAAAATCATAACACTGACCTGCGTCAAGTTTAACGCTTTCGACTTATCCGATATCGAGCGTTGTCATATGTTCCCAAACGAACCCATAAATAATCGCATAAAAGCCAATTCAAATTTAGCGTTGTTAGCCCAATGAATTTCCATTTACGTTTAGTCATTTCAGTTCGCGGTTTTATCTATAAGCGGCTTGATGTGTGACATTAGCATGTAAGAACACGACAATAAATTATTAATTGAGGCTTATTATTCACTCTTCGGTCACACTTGAGCTTAAATAAACGCGCTGATTCAAACATGTAGCTTTTGGGTCGTTAAATTAAGTTCAATCAAGAATAACAGTGTTGGGTGCAAGTAGCTCGTAAACTATTTAAGCTGCTGAGTGCTGAGTGTGGGGCAAAGATGAAAACATAAAAAATTTCCGTATAATGATTTCAATCGACAAGAAAATAGCGCAAAGTTTCTTTAACCGTCTCGTCGGTTGTTGAATTGTTGAGTAGCTCGATTGCAACATATGATTTGTGTTCGTTTTTAATCGTTGAACTCCCCACTGAAGCGAATCGTTTTTGGCTCGCGTTTGAGAGCAATCGCGATGACCGATTTTTATGACTTGCGATGATGTGATGAGAACGAACGAATGCTTTAAACTTTTCATTCCTTCTTTCTTTCTTTTCTCTCACTCCTTCGATGTTCAATAATTTTTTCACATGCCAAAAATAAAAGCATCGGAAATATTGTGGCACAGCACCAGCAAAAAAAAATAAAACAAAATTAATCTATTCAAAATAAGCTTAGAGAAAATATAAAGAATCTTGCCACTCGACGTGATGATCTATTGTTGGGTAGAAGCAAGACTATGGGTGGAAAATTTGACCCAATTTTATCAATCAAAAAAAAAACACAAAATAATAATAAATTATAATTCAGAAAATGAATGAGAAACAAAGAAGAGAAAAAGCAAGAAAACAAAACAAAACCCGCGCGGTATATTGAAACGCTCCATTGCGGTTTGAAACACGCAAAATAATCTTTTCGTCTAAGACGCTGACGTGACTCGATCTTCTACCATTTTAAGTAATGAAAAGATTTTTAAAAAATGATTTCAAAGTCAAGTCTCGCCCAGAATCTCTCTTGAATCTCGTTAGACCTGTAAATTGTCTTGAAGCAAAGCAACACACAAAAAGATTTCTTCTTAACATATCCTCGTTTAAGATCTATGTCAATAGCACTAATAATCAACCGCAACTCTTGTTTTTCTCTTTTATTCTTCTTGTTTCGATCTGAGCCATCTATACATTCATATCTAAGATGGTATCAAATGAGTCTAATGAAGAGTTTTCATGGACAACTTTGTACAAGTATCGCAAGTTGAAAAGTGATTAATCAAGATTCAATCTGATTCCATGGCTCGTTTTCAATCTTAAACCTTCATATCTCGTCTATTAAATAAACACTAAGTTGAATCTTGATGCATTTATGCATTCGTAGTTGTTGTGATGCATGTTAAACTGCATAATCTCCATTTCCAAGAATATCAACTGAGAGCTGTAAAGAATTGGTAGACAAAAACGACAGAAAAGAAGAAAGAAAGCAAGTTTAAACAAGTTTTTTACTTTTGCCTTTTCATCTTGCGTTTAAAAACTTAAAGTGGAAGACAATAATTGGTTCACATGTGAAACACGAAATGCAAGAAAATGAGAAGAGTAGAAAATTAAATTATGGATAGAAAAATGGATATGTTGTCGTTCAGGTTCCTTTCTTGCCTGCATCAGGTTTCAACTGTACATTTAGAGACGAGTATAAAGCATCGACAATTGAAAGAAGGAAAAAACTTTTGTTTTCTTTTCTCTCCAAAAGCAAAAGTAAGGAATCTCGTGTACAAACAAGTGCATATAGTGATCTGATTCTGTATTCAATTCACGACTGCATATTTACTTAAAAGAAATCGAATTCAAATAAGCGAAATATTTGATTTGCTATTGTACTTATTTATGTTTAGCTTTTGACGCTCCTTCTTTCATTGCACATTGCACAAACATAAAGCGAGACAAACCAAACCAAATATTAGCGAAGAAAAGGAAAATACAAAAAAAATGAAGGTTTCATCTCTAAATGGAAATAATTTCATGAACGAAAAGAGTTTTTTTTATTTACTCGTTCAACTTCTTAAGGTGATGTCCATTTCCAAGCTTAAAATTTTATTTGGAAAATAAAAAATAAATTCACTGCCATTACAAGTTCATTGTACGACACCAAGGCTTTTAAAATTCATGTGAAATTGACTGCTGCTACGGTTGCTTGCTTTATTCTTCCACTCTGGCTACCAGCTTATGCATTATTTATCATTCAAAAAACTGTTCATTTCTTTTTATTTTTTTTTCGTTCGTGTTATGTGTTTGGGTGGAATGGCATAAGTGTGTATGCGATGATAATCAGAAACTTTAAGAACACGAAAAAGGTCAAGCCTCTCGTCTGACCTAGTCTCATTCTCATTCGTAAAACAAAACCATCTTAAGAACCTACAACAAGTCGTCATGTATATTTGGCGTGATAAATTAGTTGAAGAAAAGAAAAGAAGCGAAAATCAATCTCGCTAGTCATTTCTCTCACTCGATACGACGATGTGCTAAACGTGTCGAGTTATTCTTATTTTATTTCTTTTGGTTTGCTTTGAAAGCAACAATCCGAGGAGAATGAAACATTAAAGAACTTTTGAATCTTCCATAGATGGGTGGAGAGAGCAAGAGGTTCAATAAACTTCCATCGGCTTCTTTTTCATTCCAATAAAGCCTCCATCGTTGTCTCAGACGTTTTGTTCTTATATTTTGAATTTTAAATAAAAGAAACGGAACAAATTTCGAATGTGATTTTAATTTCTCGCTTAAAAGTATCTAAATCGATTCTTTTGCAACTTGCAACTTCAGAATAAAATAAATTCTTAATCGTTATGAAGCAATAACCATTCCCAAGTATCAACAGCGTCGATATTTCAAAAGAAAGGAAATAAACTGGACAAAAAATGTTTTTTCAAGCACCACTTGCTGTTTAAATTTGTTGTCAATGACTCCCGAGTTAAATTTTGAAAGGTTTCGTTGAAATTGTGATGAGAATTAAGAAAGTCACATCTGAGCAGAATTGTGACGGCATAAAAGTGAAGTGTTTGAAACTTTCAGTCACTGAACCATAAATTATAATGAGCGAGTGAGAAATGAAGAAGAAATGTGAATTTTATTTAATCTTAAATGACAACAGCCGTGATATTTTATAGCAAAAAAAAAAGTTTATAAACAAATTCGAGTGAAAATTTGTATCGACGCGCTTGCCTCATTAATTTCAACATCTTTAATTTTTAATAGACTTTGATGGCTTTTATCTCCCATTCGCTTGTGACCGAACACGAAACTACTTTTTTTTTGTGGATATCTACATTTAAAAATTAATTTCGTGTTTAATAGAGTGCGAGATCACAATGCGGAATTTTGATGATGAAGTTCTGCAAGCAATGTGTGACTGAGACACTTGAAAGCACTCATTCTATCACATCCTGCTTCTAAACTAACTGACAATCATCTGACTGACGTCCATGAAATTGTTAAGCAAATATCTGGTTTGAATGTGTTTCATGTTTATATCTAATTGAATTAAAACTTCTCTCTATACATTAAGCTAACGCTTTCGAGTTATAATAAGTGAAAACAACATTTCCATGTTTTGTGAATCATTTGACTACACGAGAATTTCATTGAAGCATCATTTCGTGATTTCCGCGAAAGTCAAATGTGCAAACAAGTGAACTTTGATTCGACTGCTTGATTCGCTTCATTAACAATTTTCTTGTGAAATATGACGCGACAAAGATGAAGGTGACTCTTCAAAAGTTTGATATTTGCATACGCGATGAACTTCATAATTAGGTTACTTAGCTGCGAGCCAAACGATGACAATATTTTGAGTTTCTTCTTTTGTAACATGTAGACAACTAATAGAGATTGAAAAGAAAGCATTAACGCAAAAGTTTTTATGTTTTTCTTTCAAATTATTTTTAAAGAAGCTTTGGCATGTCTTTCTGCTTTTTGCCAACTGTTAACGAAACATAAAAAGAATTTATTATCGTTATTTCGGATTATTTTCCTTTTGTGTGCCAATAAACAGCAGTAGCTGAAGTATTTAGAGAGTAAACTAGTAGTTTTTTCGGGTAAACGAGCTAAACGACTATTGAGCTGCTTAACTGTTCATTTACATTTTAAGACCTGAAAACGTCTTTGAAAAAAAAAAGTAAGAAGCAATAAAGAAGAATTATATTTTATTAAATTTCTATATTTCTCACACAAACACATTTCTAGACACTCACTTCATGTGTTAAGAAGAAATTGTATTGAAATAAATAATCCATTATTGTCCAACACAGAACAGCGACCGTAGAAAAAGTCATTAATCATTGAAAACACATTTTGTGTGTTCATTTCATGATGTACTCGATCTCGTAACAAAAAAAGCCTTCAATAGTTCTACTACAGTTCAGAGTTCTAAAAGTTCTTTTTTTCCTTTTTTATTTTCATCAGGTGAATGATCTATTTAGCATATTAGAGCGCAACACATTGTCGAGTACTTTTCGGAGGAGAAAAAAATTGTAATGAAAAATAAAAGCAGAAGTGAATAATTTCCCGTTTCTCGCTTGTTTGTTCGGAGTTTCCGTTTTTCCTCAACAATTTGTTTTTGTGGCATTAAATTGCCCATGAGAAAACATAACAACTAAATATGTAACTTCATACGACGTTGAACTGATAGTTTATGAAATATAATTTCAAATCGGTCGAAGACAATTGCAACTTCATTGTAGTTAAGCTTTGTGCAATAATTTCATTTGCGCAAATGCAAAATGCAATGTTGAGGTTTAAAAATGAGTTTATGAACGATAACTTGGTTACTTATGCTATACTTTAAATTTTATTGCGCAAATGAATTAGTATGACTTCAGTTGTTACCACTCAAACCAATTTTCTCTCACCATTAGTTGATCTTTTGATAACCTGCAATGGAAGACTCTTTGTCATGTTTAATAGGAATTTCACTTTTAATATTTATTTGACTTTTATTGCTTCGCCTTTTTATTCGTTAAGAGTTGAAATTTCATTTTCCAATTTCCTCGCGCTTTCAGTCGACATGATTTTAAGCCATGCTGACGCTTGCGGCTTGCTTCGTATTTCAAAAATCAACTCAGGAAAATTCATTTGACAGAATTAAGCTTAAAGCGAGAAACTTTTGCAGGCGTTGCTGCTGTGGCTTGACTTTGAATATCTAACTTGTTTTGCTTTTAACATTTTTTTTTTCTTTTTAAAACTATTAACAAATAAATCGCAAATCACGCCACAAACACGAGCCAACCAACCAAATACATCGAAATGCAATTCAATGAAGCATTGTGCAACCATTGGCCATTAAAATTAAAAAAAAGAAGCAAAAAAAATCTAAGCAAGATTGAAATTGTTAATTAAAAAAAAACTTTCATTACGCAATATTAGCAAAGCGATAATTTCGATTGATTTTTATATCAGCCGATTGCTTTCTCATCGATTTTAGTGTCTCGTTTTTTTATATTTAAGACAGTCATTCTCTTAGCAATTGTTTTCTCAGAGCTTTTATGTGATTTCCGCATTACGAATGACTTTTATTTTCTGCAATTTTGTGCTAAGTTACATCAAAACGTTTCTCTATTTAAACGAAGTGTTCAATTTGTCACTGTAGAGCGTTACATTCGATTAAGCTTCTTTATCCGATTTTATGTTGAAAGAATTGATGGGAATCACGAATGATGATTAAATAAACGAGAAGTGTAATCATCATCATGTTAATTTCTCCATCGATTGCCTGTTGCATTAGATTACGTTATTTGTAACTTTTAATAGCTTGCATTCTATTTAATACCAGATGTGGCCCGTCGATCTTCATTTTCGATAGCAAATGACTCATCGTCTTACTCTCAAGACGATCGTTCATCATAAAGCGCACCAGAGACATAGTTGCACATCATTCTCGAGAATTAAATCTCTGCAATTTACTACGAAATGGAAATCTTTGGTTGATGCAATTCACTTTATGTATAAATCATTGATTGGCAGTTGACTTGTGCAGTGCTTCTCAAAATGAGCTCGCTCATGTCAGCCATGAAGCTACTAATTTATATCTCGATTCTTGCATACATTGTAACTGTGCACAAAGCACAATCATTGGCGAACTTGCAGTGGAAAAGACATGAAATGAACTTCAACTATTTAGATGTTCATTATGAAATTACTGTTCGATGAATTCTTTTGCGGCAAGTTTTATGCGGTCAGCGGTCAATCCATTCGCAATATTTTTATGATTATTTGCTTGTGCTTCTTCCACATATCAATTGGTGGTAAAAAATTTATCATTGAAAATAAAAACTCCTTCCAGTATCAAAGAGAGAAACTCGCAAGTTAATTAAGATTAGTCTCGACCATCACAAAAGCACGCTTGAAAAGATTTACCAAAAAGAGTTGCTAAATGGAAGGAAAAATTATTCGATTTCGATGTATAAAAGCGTCGAGGTCAGTTAATGATAGAATTGATCAGCGGAAGAGCACGAAGTTATTTCATTCCGTCCGACATTTCATGCAATTTATTATTCATTACAAAAATGTAGACCTTTAACCGGGACATCAGTAGTGTTGTGTGCTTTCCTATGCTGACAATCAACAGCAGGTTCTATTGTTTGCTTTTATGGTAACCAGAAGGCTTTACGGCAATTAGACTGCGGCGCCATGATTTAATTACTTTTTATTTCTCTCGCTTTCGCACTGTTCATTCATTTCTCTAATCAAATATCAAAGCCCGTCACCGGCCTTTCACGCTTCACTCAATAAACTGCGCGAGTTTTTAGATTGGCGAAGGCATATAAAAGTCGAGTTTCTTGAAATAATAAATTAGCGAATGTTATCAGTCGAATTATTATTAAAAAAGAAGAAAGAAGACAATAATCAGAAATGATAACGTTCAGGTAATTAAGAATGGGAACACTGCATGCAATATCTGTTCATTAATTTATTTTCTTCAGACATTAGTCCGTTACATCCCACCATGACTCAAATTACCTTGCAAACATTTAACGTAATCTTCTTTGTTTTCATTTGAAAACATGTAGCACCTCGTAAATTTGAGTTTTTCTTTCAAGAAGATTCTCACATCATCGTCGATGAATATTTTCTTTCTTCAGTTATCATAGCGGCTTGCGCAATTTACAATTTTCTCATGAAACTTTTAAATTCAATTGAAGCGAAGGTTTTCAAAAGAAAAACTCGTCGAATGAGTTATGAGTCGTTTCGGAAAGTCTCTAATGAAAATAAACTGTTCGATAAAAGACATAAAAATAGATGAAAAAGAAACAATTTCACATTTGTTTTGTGGTTTTACCACTACATGAAAAAGAGAGAAAAATAAATGTTTGATAATTGTTAAGAATTCTTTTTTATCGCGAAATGTTCGACAGTGGAAAATATTTGGATTCTGTTGAATTTTATATTTTTATTCTTTAAGCTTTAATCCATTTAACACGGAAATTCGTCGATTCTTTGTATCGAATTTTTAAAGTCTGTTTATCAAGTTCCAACTCAACTCGTTTCGCAAGCTTTACAAAAAAAGAATTTTTCATCACGAAAATTGCCCAATTTCATGTATTTAAACTTGGAAAAGTTATCATATTACTGAACTACTAAGGAATGAGGTTAAAAATGTTTCTTCATGGAAATCAATTTAATCAGACAAATTTTGGGTTTTGAAGGGCATCAGGAAATCTAGAAGACGCCTAGAAGTGAAGTAAGAAGGGGGAAAAGAACAAAAAACATTAAAAGCCAATTTTGTGACTTTGCTGAGTCGACTGATAACGACGAGCTGTTTCAACTTAAAAGTTGTCCTTCTAAGCTTTGTGATTCACTTTCGCTTGTTATCGTTCAGCAAAAATTTTTTCTCTTCCGCATGAATTTTAAGAATATAACTGAATCAATGTCATGTCATACTTTTTTTGCGCATTTGTAAAAAGAAACTTACTTTTCCACATGTTTGCCATCTTTATCAGCTCGTTTAAATTTTATTTTCAACACGAAAGGCTTTAACATGAAGTAAAAATTGGATGTAAATTGATTCTCATTATTTCAAATTGATTTACTTATTTCTTCTTTTTTTAGAAGTCACACGCTTTGTAAAATGCTAATACGAATATTGAAGCTAAAAATGATCTAAATCAAGTCTAAAAAATATGTAAACAACCCTTCTTTAGCGACCCTTTACTAGTCGTTGTTATTGTGTTGTGCGATGGTTGTCAATGGTAGATTATTGTCAATTGTCAACCCTTATTTGCATAGATACACGTACAGGGAAAACTTTTCTCTCTTTCCTTGCCTTCGTTTTGTGATCCAATTTGCAGAGACTTGTTCCACCCATTATTGAATATCTCTTTTCTAAAATGTGACTATAATCAAACATAATTCGAGTATCCAGCATAGAATTTCGTCACACACATGCAAATGAAATGAGAAATTCTTCCCATATTATGGTGTAAATGGTAAGCATGAGGGAGAAATTTTCCAATTAAAATCACGTGCTTGTGTATGTAGACAGAAAGAGCGCTGCATGGGGGCTTAGGGATTGAATTGAAAATATTTTGTGTGTGAGTTGTTGCATCGTAGACTGAAACGTGAAAAACGACAACATCATAAAACATTTTGCTTTTATTTGTGCATGTCACATTCGCGTTTCGATAAGCACGTTTTTAGTTGACGGAATGGGAAAAGGAAAAAAGAAGCGAGGAAGTGACTCGATCGTGAGTTTTAACTTGAAACAAAGCGATGTGTTTGAGAGAAATGTTAGTGTAATTAATTTTCAAGGATATATGGAGTGATAAACTTTGCCCGTGAAGAAAGGGTTCGTCAATTTAATTGCTAGATTATTTATATACGATAAACTTTTCTCTATTTACATGTTGCTGACAACAGCATGTCATGGATGACAGAGAATTCTGAGCAGTGAAATCATTCATTTTGTACTCGTAAATGACCGTTTCAATTAAATGAAACAAAAGTAAAACTTGGTGGAAATAATTTTATTCACTTCTACTGTTACTGTTACGCAAAATAATAACAAACACAGCAATAATGAAACTTCTCGCGTTCACTATTAAACTTTTCAGCGATTTTCCTCGGAATCACTGACCTGGCGAGCATTGCGGCCGTTTTATTTCTCTTTCAGTTTTTATTGTAAATTGTAAAATCATAACAAGAAAAAAAAGGTTTCATTACAGTCGCTCACTACTGAAAACAGTGCAAAGCACTTTACGAGTTTTCATGTCGAACGTGTCGATTTTCCACTGAGAAGCTTTCACTGTTTCGATTACATTTTTTTATTTAAACCAATTTTCATGAAAAAAAGATTTTGTATATATTTATAATAATAATTTCACTTTGGTTTTAAAGTGTGTTCATGAATCTAATGCATGATGCTTAAATTAAATTGAAGCTCGAATTAAGAAGGGAAGTCTCGTCAATAACTTTATGTTTTTCAATGCTATTTTAGAAAACTTCAAAAAATGTAAACAACCATTAGTTAATTAAGGAAGTTTCACAATCATCAAAGCGTTTTAATCGAGTGAATACAGTGACGATGAAATATTATTCTCTTGTGCATTTTGTAATCCTCAACTAACAATCAGAGTTTAAACATTGATATGAAAAATGTCAAGAAGCGAGAAATTGAATTACGATTTAAGTCATTTAAACACAGCTTTTCATTTTTAAATCAACTTCATTTTTCTTATTTTCGACTTCATGCAAATCAATTAAGTTAATGAAATTTTGATATGAAACGAAATGGAATTAATTAAAATTGTCTCTCACTGAGGGGTCTTGTCTTTGAAATCTTTTTGTTTTCACTCACTTCACTGCTTGTTTCATTGCTTGTTTAATGACACAACGCAACGCTAGCCATCGTATGTTATCGGTTTAGCAATTTTTCGTCTTGTTTTCTCGCCTTGTGAGTCTTTACTTTTCGTGGTAATGAATAAGATACATTGGCCCGAATTAAAACAAGAAGAAAACATCGACTGATTTCCACATGCAACACTTCTTGTTTCGGATTCAATGAAAAAGAAGCAGTAAAAATCACTCACAGTATCTCGAATACTTTGAGATAAAAAAGAAACCATATGCAAGCAATTCTGACAATGTTAACGCTTAAGTGAACTTAAATTGTATAAATACGTCAAGACGATTAATTTATCGTCGTACTTCGACAGCCCTCAAACTTTGATCCGCGATGGTTCGTTTCTCTTAAATGTGCCAAAAAACTCTTTAAAAAAATCACCGTTCAAGGATAAAAAAATTTTTTATCGCTCCGCAACAAGAGAAGAAGAAAAAATCGATACTTTAAGTGCAGGCAGAGTCAAACAAAAAAAAACTTAGCCTCCGAGATGTTTACAAATGAATCACATCGCAACTATGAAGAGAAGTTTATTTAAAGATTTCTGATCCATCTACAAAAGATGCTTTGGGGGTTTAAAAGTCAGAGCGTACTCTTAGTAATGATTCTCATGGCGAATTTGTAGACATAATTAGTGGAATCGGCGTAGATTGAACAATTGTTATTGCGTCAGCGCTCTTGATCGTTTTTGTTTATATATTTCAAATAATAATAGTAAAAAAATTAACATTAGTGAAGGTAATATTTACTTCTTATTGCACAGTGAAGATCCACGAAATTGTTTTTGCTATTCTCTTGGTAATTAATCCTTTTATCACTTAGCCTCTTCTTTAACTCTCACAAGATCACAAAAGAATAAGAAAATGATTTTTATTTCTTTCACTCTTTTTCGAAATATCGAAAAACAATTGAAAACTTTTTTTTTAAGAAATTTTAATTAAATTCTTAGATACAATCTGACTAAGAGACCAAATAAAATCTTTTCACATTTATTTGTTTCTGTTTCGCTACTGCTTCTTTAACATTTACTTTTTTTTAATATTTTTTAAAAGAAATCACTTTTTGAAACTATGATTTTATTTCTTGTCTCTTGAATTTTTAAAGTTTAATTAACGACCATTCGACTAATCACGTCTGAACGTTTCGATATCTCTCCCGATACTGAACAGCAGAGTTAACTTTCTTACTGCAAGCTGTTTTGGTTCGTTCATGAGAGAGAAAAAAAGAAAAACAACAACACAACATTATGAGAGAGAATATGTACATTGGAAGGTGATTGCTTTGGCGATTATGACGTCACGGTTACGTGAGAGAGCGGAGAAGAAACTACGACATTTGGTAGTGTTAGTGAAGTCGTCGGAATAATGTCTTACGATGTAATTTATGCATTTGTAAAGTAATTCTGAAGATTTTCTAAGAAACATGGAAAGAATTCGTCAAAATTGATTTCCAAGCAACCAACATGTTGCCAGATTTTACCTTTTTATTCTCAACACTGAAGTAAAGTGCATAGCGAGACATGAATATTGTTGAAAGGAAATGCAAATTACCAACCTTTAAGCTGAAGCAGCTGCCATCTTTAGAACCAATAATTGTTTCAAAATATTTAAATACTGAAAGTTATTAACAAGCAAATGTACGAGTTCTTAATAAATTAATCAATTTATGGGGCTTTTTCACTGAACCAACCAGATTCGACTTTCATCCATTCATCTTTTTTTCTTCGTAATTTCGGTGGTAATCGCGCATCAATTCAATAAATTTTGCGGCACGCGAGAATTTTTTCCTGACAATTACACAGGGAAATAGTAGAATAAGAGTTTTTGTCTTCGAAATATTTGTTTTGGGTTGCTTTATTTTAAGCAGGAAGTAATTTATGGCAATTAATATTTGGTTTGATTTATTTGTATTTCTGAAGTGCCAAGGAGCATGCAAGAGAATTGCAGCTTTGGCTTTAAATGTACTTTGCACGCAATGATGTTTTTGTAAAGCCTTGAAAAACTTTTCATTCTACATAATTAATTTTTGAAATAAATGTTTTCTTTCGAAAGTGTAAAGCATGCAGTTAAGTTCAAGATTGCAAGGAAAGTTCATTATTTTTTCATGTTTGTTTCTCTTCCATTTCATATCTAACGATAAGTATGTTGAGCATTGAAGAATTTTCCTTCATAAAATTTTCAGGAGAACATTGACGACGTCATAAAATTTTATTTCTGTGCCAGAATCCTCCAGGAGCTTTTATTAAACTCTCCCATCTTCTCTCTTTGCGCAGATCAATAAAAACATGTTTTAGACATTCTTCCTTTTTTATTTTCATATCATCGAATAGCAAATAAAGAGAAACAAAAATCTCATTACACGAAAATCTATTTGAATTGTTTTTTATTACTTAGAATCTCCAGACGACAAAACAAGTGTCGTGAACGATTTTATTGAATATTCCTTTATTCATCATCATTGTTGCAAACCAACTGTTCAAATAAGGATATGCATGATTGCAACAACAGAAAACATTAAATGAATAAGTAGGAAGTGCATTATAGACAAGAAAATTTACAAGTTGAAAACGAGACGGAAAGAAATTTTTTGTTAAATCATTTAAATATAATTTATTAAATTTATAGACAATAATCAATCGATTACTGTAGGTGGAGATGCGACTGGACGTTCTCAACATTTCTCGCTTTATAAAAAATTAACAAAGAAAAAGAAAATTGAACTTAAAGGCATTGAATCATGCAGATATGAGACTTATCAAGGTCACGTCGGTAATTAATTTCTTCCGATGAAACTTTGCAATTTACCGTTCCTTTCGTCATAAATAATATGACATTCCAGCTCCATCTTAACAATATCTATGGAAGCAAGAAGCTAATTTAGCAAATCAGCATTCTCAAGAGTCTAATATGCTTTAATCTTTCTGTTTCTCCAAAATATGTCTCTTGTTGTCGTCACAAACATGGAAATGTGGTTAAACTGGAGTTTGATATTCAGTCTGGAGTGTTGAAAAAATGAATCTCTTTGATGAATCTCAAAGGCATAAGTGAATGGTATTAACATGTTATAAAGAATTTAAATAAAAAGACAAAGCTTGACGTTGCTTTTGGTTAATTTAAAATTTCGGTTCTTTAATCTTTTCTGCATTATTTTTTTTGCAATGTTAAATATCAAATGTTTTAAGTTCTTCTTCTTGTTCAGTTTAGATACACACTTAGACTCAAGGCACTTCTTTTTGCTTTAAGCCTTCGTCCCGCGTACTAAATTATCTTATTCTTTGTTATGTAAATTAAATTTCAACTGTCTCTGATCATCTTTTGTCGTTGAATGTTAAAAGTCGAGAACGTTCAAAAAGAAAAGGTGGAACAAGGAAAATTTGTTTTGTGATGAATAAAGCTAAATGAAATTAATTATTATTAACTTCACATCTGCATTACAATCTGCGCAAGGCAAGCAACTTAATAAAGGTTCTTCTTACTTTTAACAAAGAAACACGAAGTAAGTTTAACCCAGAAATTCACTCCGGTTTCTTTTACTTCCCGTTCTAAAATGGACATCGACAGATATTCATAAATATTCACATTAAATTGCATTTCAATTTCAAAGTTAATCGAAGTAAATGGAAGCTTCTGTATCGATCAACAATTGTTTATTTAAGTTTTCATAAATTACATAGCCACATACATTGTTAATAATTCCATTACTTTGCTAAGTCATGAACAAAGCTCATCGGATCGAGATTGGAAAATCAATTTTCAAATACCCATCTAAATGCTTGTTTTAGAATAGCCAATTATCATACAAAATAAACAAATCTTGAAAAGTCAAGTTACGATCTCACGACTCTCATTCAATAGACGCTAAATAATCATCGGGATCCGATCTCGTTTGCAAAAATAAAAACAAAAGCCATAAATTTATTAGAGCTTAAAAAAGCATCAAAACGTTGCTAGATTTTCCACTTAATTTCAGACACGAAAAGGCTACCGAGAGAGCTTCCGACATTAAGCCAAATATTGTGTCGCTTGTGATGAAGTTTAAGGTCGTCTTTATTAGCTTTAATATTAACAAAGCTCTGAGTTACCACTTTTTATGCAAATGATTTTGCTTTCTCATGAGACGACCTGTCGTTGTTGACAACTTTATACAATACCGGAAAAGCGTGAACACAAATTTCACAAAGTAATAAATCGTAATTTGCCGCGTTGTTCGACTTTTCACAAATTAGTTGTAAACAAAGTCTCAATTCTTGACTAAATTCATCATCACGTCTTGGAATGGCCTTTGAATTTATTGCCATTATTAACGGTTTACTGTATTTTGCCCTCTCAATCCACCGCTTCAAGATGCATCATACTATTGATGTCGACCAATTTCACAAATGATTGCAACATCCTTTAAAAAACTTCACGATCTTGAGATGGTTTGCGAACGAAAGTAGTCTCAGTTTGTTTAATTTTTTATTATTTGTTATGTTTTCATCTTTCCTTTCTCTCGTTTTCCATCAATAATAAAACAGAAATATGACTCAAAAAGCGATCTTAAGAACCGTTATGCGATTACCAAGTTTGAAATAGTCAAACAGATTTGCCTTCATCTACATATGACTCGACTCGAGTCATGTCATGGTATGGTCGGTCGACTCATTGCGGTTTTGAAACGTGAATTTCATAAAATGTCGATTATTTACATGATGAGAGAAACATTTCTTTTTTTTTTTTACATTTAGAACATTAAAAGGCTTACGAGTCAAAACAAACAAACAAACAAAACGGATTTATTTTTCTTCTTCATTCACAATTGTTCTTCAAAATATTCATTATGATATGTAATTGGTCGAGAATGATTAAAATCGGAAAAAAATTTAGATTCTCATCGTAGCAATGTTTCTCAATACTAATTTCATTATTCTTATGAAATCTCTTTTACTTTTATTCTTTTTATTTGCTCATAACTCGATCCAACGATTGTTTTCCCGTTAGACAAACTTGACGTCAATCGCAAGAAATAATTCCAGTACTCAACTAACTGTCGCTATAAAATTTTCTCTCAATTTTTCTTCTTTTTTTTTCGTGAATCGTTTCATGTGTGTAGATTTTTGTCTATTTTTTGAGCCTATAATTAGATTAATGGTCATTTCATGAATGACAAAAAAAATGAAAGAAAATATAGCAACAGGTCGTACGATGGCATTGTCATAGTTGTTGTTCATTTACATTAACTTGCCTATGATGAGAAGTTCATTGAACTCTTCCATTATTAAATTGATTTTAATTAAAGCTTCGATGGTTGTAGGATAATTGTGAATGAGGCTATCGTCATTATAAGCAATTAAGTGCGGCAGAATAATGATAAAATTCGTTATTCGAATGTTTAGCGAGAAATCAGAGTACACACAAGTCACCCTCATCAAACAGTCAATCACCCTCATAATAACAAGAAAATAAAATTAATTTGTCTTCTAATAGTTGAAATTGAAATTCAACTTCTCCATCGGTATCGTCAGCCCACAGTCGAGAGATCAACCAACCAGCTCAATATGTGTGGTGACTCATTTGACAGATTCTCTAAATATTATTTGAGAAACTTTTATAAAACTTTTTTTTTCTCTGTTTTCTGCTTTATTCAGGGTCAATGAAGCAAGAGATGACTTATCAAAATTTGTGAGAGAAGATTTGCATTAATTATAAGTAAACACTTGACGCGATCGATTCTCATTTTATCAGCATCGGTGACATCAATTAACTATTGGAATTCCGATGGTTATTCAACGTCTTTTCGGATGAAAATGAAATTCCTCGATGGAGATCGTTATTTTAACAAGCAACTTATTTACATGAAATTGAAAGTCTGTGAATTGTCTGATGACTCATTGAGTTTTGTTCAATATTTCTTTGCCAGCTTTTTAACTTAGTTTACTTCACATTTAACAAGTACATGAGACTATTCGATTTTAAAGATTTTTCGCAAAGTCTTCTCTTTCTGCTTAATTTCTTCCACATCATGAAGGTGGACGACAACTTTTAATACGTGAAATATTTTTTCCGAAACTCTTAATTAGATATTAGCTATTTAAGATTCTGTTTTGTCTTGTTTGGTGCTAACGCTTTGAATAATTTTTGCTCACCTGAACTTGTATCATCTTTAAGAAACGTGTCCAAAATAAGATGAGATACAAAATTAAGTCTTTAAGTCGATATATCAATTTGTTTACTGATCCGCTTTTACACATTAAAAATGTAACTTTTGAGGTTTCAAAACTTTAACGAACTTTTATATTTTAAATATAAAAAGTTCGCATGCTTTTCTTTTGAATTTTAAATTAACGTTAGGCACAATCAATCTAAAAGTTTTTACTTTAAAATTCACTTGTCTCCTAAGTATTCGATCTGATCTTTTTGCCTTCGCTGAAAGTACTAAATTAAAAAATAATGAAACGTAGCTATACAGTTTTTCAAATGGTCAAACAAACTGTCACATGTTAAAGACAAGTGCTTTCAATATTCATTGAATCATCACGATGTTTAAGCGGATTTTGTAAATTTCTTGCAAGTCAATCACGTGGCTTATATCAAATGTCTTGCAAATTAAATTATTCACGTCTTTTAAATGAAAATTACTTGTCGATAAGTGTCACTTTGGTATAATCGATATAAAAACATATTCTGAAACAATGACGCAATTTCATAAACAACTGTTTTCACTCACACAAATTTCTGTCATAACTAACAGAAACTTTCGTGTTTTTTACGGTTTCGTTTTTTACCATCAATAAAATTTTAAATATCTTAAACATGAATCGCTTTTAAATGTCACAATAATAAATTAAGTTCTTTTAAAATTGATGAAAAACAAAAATAAATTACAATTATTGTCGAGTTTTACTTATTTATTCGTTTTGTTTGCTTTTACTCACATCTTTAAAATGAAAATTAAACTCTCCTGATCGTGCTCTGATGTACTTTGGCTTTATATTTCGCATGACAATATTCTTAGGAAGTTTTTTCTTTTGCGACAATGTATAAAAATATTTTGTCATTATTAGACCTTGTTGCAATGATTTTCTTTTTATTACTTTAGAATCGCAATGCCATTTAAATGTATTTTAAACAATCAGAAATAACTACAACCTTTGAGCTTCAATGAACCTTTATAACTGGATAATCTTTCATTCCATCAAGAAAAATAATTTCGAAAACATAGAAAACCTAAAATAGATTTTGACGATAATTCATTTTGTTTCCATGTTCATGATAATAACAAAGCTGAGTTTGGCAATGAAATCTAACTAAAGTCGCAGAAGTTTAATTGGTCGTGTACAATGATAACGATTAACATTTTTTTAATAAAGTGTCATAAAAGTAAGTTACCAAGTGGTACAAAGAATTTTGTTTTTTTCTTATGATGGAAAGTTTCTTTTGATAAACTGAACACAAATTCAAGGTATTTCGACTTCTACAAAGAAAAGTTTCAATTTTAAATGTTTGAAAATGACAAATGATAAAAGAAAAATATTTTTCTCATTGTTTGTGCGCATGAAACTTGCCAGCCCACATTTTATCAGCTCCTCAAACATTTGACAAGGCATGTGCTCAAAAAGAAGACGTCGAATGACGTTTAATATCAACCACTTGTCTAAATAGATTGAAAAGTCGTATTGAGAGTTTATATTACTCATGAGCCTTTAAGCCACATCAGCAAAAAGATATCGACAAGAACTTCTAAAGCAACAAAGTAAGAAATATCTTTGAAAATCTTAATTTTAACATCAAATACAATTTTTAATAAAAGAAGAAAAGAAATGATCAACTTCTTGAGAACCAATCTCTGTTATTTTATTGATTCCATTTTTCAAAAAAGAACATTTTATGTAAGAGAAAATTAAGAAGTTATGGTAGTTTGGCGAGTTTCTTTAAATCGTCGAATCGAAGAATATTTCAAGGAATTGGAAGATTATCGTTTACGTTTTCCTCCGTCATCACCTTCAGGAGCTTCACCACCTCCTTCACTAGGTTTGCTCTTCCTTCTCTTTTTGCATGGTGGTCTGCATCCACCTCCAGCGATGTCAATTTCCAATTTGATTTTCGTACCTCCACCTAATTCTGCACAAGCCTTTTGTAAATCTTTTGCCTTTTTCCTTTGACAAGCTTTGTCACAACCCAAAGTTACTGCTACACAGCAGATAACTACTAAAAGAATAGTCAGTTTCATATTGGATAGAACGAACTAAACCGATATCATGAAGTAATTTAGCTTTTATATGCCTCAATACCAACTTTTTCTTGTGTGTCTTCAAGTTCCAACACTTTAAAAGGGATAAAGTTTCAAGAGTAAATTTATTAGTAGTTAAAGGGTAGAAGTTTATTATAAACTCTCTCAAAAAGTTTATCTTTATAAGATGGTGGTTGTGGAGCAAACTTTCAAATCAATTTCATACTTTACACGTAAACTTGATAGCAATTTAAAAAGATGATCACAATTGACGTCATGATCATCTCAATAAGTGTTAAAAAGGCTTCATCTCTTCATACTTCCATTGTTCAAGTATTGAGAGACTTTAACTAACACAATTTGAAATTTAATCATTAATTTTATATTCAATAAATAAAACCTTGGATCATCCATTATTCCATTTCATTCTCGTTTAGTATTTTGAAAAGAAATATTCATAAAAAATGAATTTCAAAATTTTGCTGGTTTTTTGCATTTTCTTGTTCGCATTTGTTGTTGCCAGGCCCGAAGGAGACAACGCTCCAGATACTCCTGATGATGATCCCATTCCAGATGATCCAGAAGATGTTATTTTGAGGGAAGCTATTAGACGACCAATTAAATCAGGCAGAATTACCAGAGGACAGAGAACAAGAATGAAGATGATGGGAAATCTTCCAACATTTGTAAAGCCCTTTAATCGAGATTAATTGCTCAGTGTTCAATTTCGAATGGAATTCAAGCATTTTTGTTGTCACATTATAAAATAAACTTTAAAGGAAAATGAAAAATAAACAAAATGTCTTTTTAACTCTTGAGAAATCTTTTGCAGGTCGATGTAATAAGATAAGAAGAAATGTTGAAGATTGTTGGAAAGATTTAAAGATTGTAAGAATTTTGACAGCATTAAATTTATTTGAAAAATTATTTCTGATAATAAAGTTCTCATTATGACGTCATGGATGACGTCAGACAAGACTTGAAAATCCTACTTAAGAGTGCTGTAACTTCAATTATTCATTCAGACCATCAAACTTTATCAAATCTGTTGCAATATGTTTAGAATATCTAAAATTGATTACAATACTTTTTTCTGAGACTTTTCATTTAATTCTTTATTAAACATTTCACAGAAATGCTTCATTTACTCACAAACACATAGAAAAAGTATAAAAAGTTGCTTAAAGTTTACAAAGATGATATCAATGATACTTATAGTTTTAAAAACAGAATTCTACATGATAAACAGCGATAAACTTCGCTTTGAATATGGCAACGATGACTCTTTTTCACTAAATAAATTATTTAACTTAATTGAAATACTTTCGTGTCCTTAAAACGTTAAATTGGCAAAGTTTCTGTTTTACTTGTGAACTTTTAATTGCAAGAAATGCAAATTGCATTAAGATTCTTTATGAACACATTTCATTTGTTTTTCATGTTGTTTTCGTTATAAAATATTTACACATTAAAATAATTTATTTATTTCTTAATGATAAAGAAGTTTTGTACGTTTCAAATGGCAATTAAGTGGAGAATTTCTTCATTTCACTTTACACCTGAAGGACATTCGTTAAGTAAAACATTGTGAAGTTGATCCATGTCTGTCCAATCCACAATTCCCATTCCATTAATACCTGAACTCAATTTAACATTTCTTATGCATCCTTTGAAGTTTTCTCGCATCATAACAGTCCGACTTGGTGCTGATTCTATGAAAAGATTTAAAAGTGAATTTAAATGTTAGTTTTGAAGATGTTTAAGCATCATTTGTTCAACTTTGTTCATAATTTTCCTTCGAGAATGAACACTTTTGTTATGATCAAAAAAGTTGACGTCATGATTTGAAGCACGCAGTTTACAATTGTTCAAATAACTTTTAATTAGAGACGATAAATTATTTTCAACAAAGTTTTTCCTTACCCGGCATTCCACCAATGTATAATGGAGACTTGGTTTGGAGCTTTCCAATGTTTCTTGATGAAGCGTAAGCTACCACAAAAGGTTGATCATCTATCCTAATAGCAACTTGATGAGTATCATAAAGGGCAGATATATTGTGCCATTTGTTATCACAGAGAGAAAATTTAGATTTGAATTTAGTTTCAGCGCGGAATGTTTCACCATCGCCAAGGTCACATGACATTATCACCTGATCAAGAACAAAAAGAATAATTTTCAAGAAAAATTGAAATTAAATTCATTTTGAATTACCTTTCCGTTAAACACTTCAATTGATAATGAAGGTGATCCGATGTGCGGGTCAGCAATGCTCAATAAAATTCCACTCAATTCAGAAGACTTGAAATCCATTTCAATTTCCAAATGCTTTCCAACGTTAAACTCTTTTTCTGTGAGATAAAATGAACAATAGCAGAATATTCAATGTTTAATCAAGTGTTTATTTCTTGTTTTGTATGAATACGACTTACTATATTCTGCAAAAGCATCGCCTGAGAAATATGAGCCTCTTTCGACGCGTGGAAAACATTGCCCAAGATTATTGTAACGACGTGCAAGGTCCTGAGTAATTGTGTTGACATGAAAACGTCGAATGCATCCCCGAAAGTCTTCTTTCCGACTTGTAACATCTCGATGGAATTTCGGAGGTTTTTGTGGAAGTCCACCAATGAAAAGTGAATTTGCTACGAAAAATTTCTTTGGAATTTTAATCTTTGCTTGGCTAACAACATTGCCGGGACTTTTTCCATTTCTCGAGACACTTAACGTCACTATATGGTTTCGAGAATCGATTGTCACATGATGCCACAAGCCGTCATTGATTTTCACTGGTAATGAAATTTCTTCACGTCGCCTGCTTCTCAAAACAAGAATAAGATTTCCATTGCGCAAGTACAAGTAAGCGTAATGCTTTGGTTTCTCACGTGAATCCTAAACACAATGAAAAGTTAATTTCATATTTAAGTAATAAAATTCTTCAACTCACCGGCGCAGCAAATAAAAATCCATCAGGATAAAAAGTCCGGAAGTCAAATTGAATGTTAAAGTTTCGATGCCATAAGTTTCGTGATGGAATCTGCACCATTGAGAAACTGTGCGGTCCATTACCGAACTTAAAAGCGTTCGGTTCATAAGAGTAACTGCCGACCTGTTGGCACGAAATGCATTCGATCATGTCAGGAAAAGACAACAATTGTTGTTCTATGAGCTTTATTTGTGCAGTGATGTTAAACAATAAGAAAGCATATTTTACAATATGAAAGATTAATTAATTTGAGTGAAAGAAGAAGAAATTATATTATTTATTCAATTTACTGATTGTTAGTTTAGTGCTTTTATTTAAGTAATGGCAGTGCATTTATCTTTATCTACATGCTTATCCCGCAATCCTCCTAAATATCAAATTAATTAGTTTTGTCAGTAATCTGATTTGTTAGTGAGAAAGTGAAATCATTTGCAACTCACCCTTTGACAATCTTCAGTTGTCTCTTTAAACTTCATTCCAGCTGGTTCTGACTTCATCAACATTGTTCCCATTCCCATCGGTGGTCCCAAGCCGCCAATATGAACATTCTTAAAGCTCATAACTTCACCAAATGAAATCGTTTTGTTATTAAAAACGATATCTTTGATTGCGCCATGTAAGCCAGTGAATGTTGGTGCGAGATTATCAAATTCAGGGAAGTCAGGAACGCCACCAACAAACAAACCACCAAATTCTTCTGGACTATTGACCAATGCTGGTGTAGCTGCAAGTGTGTTGGTTGTTTGAAGATTATCATTAATCCGAAGTTCAAATCTTCTTCCAATTTTATTCACATTCACAACATGAAATTCTCCATCGTTAAGCGTCAAATTAGATTCAAGCTCAACTCGTCCTTTACCAGCATCAACCCAAACATTAACATGACCATTAATAAGTGAAACAGAAAAGTTTCCACGAACATCTTTCGCGTCATAATCTGCCATTGTTTGTGGTGGATAGCCAGAGAATAAAAGTAAACAATCAGATTGTAAAGTTCGGAAGACGAAGCCAAAGTTTGCGCGTTTTTTAAGTGAATGTGATGGCAACTCAAGATAACCGTTGCCATTGAAGCCTGCTTTCGACACGACTTCCTTACATGATGGTTCAACACCGAAGAAGCTTTGACTGTCGAGTGGATCGAAGTTCTCGCCATTTATCAGAACATCTCTCAAACAGCCAAAGAAATTGTAATCCGCACCAGGTGCCTTTGTTGTTCCTGTCTTAAACCCTGGTGGAACGCCACCAAGATAGAAAAGCTCCCTCGATACATCAGGAAGTAAAGCAGACGTCACTGGTTTCGTTGGCGAACCTGTTTGTGGTTCTTCATTGTCGACTTTTAAGCTTCCATTTTCGGTGCTTCTCTTCGGTGTGAATTCTCGTGCTGCTTCTACATTTACCCAATTTCCGGTGTTGTAACGATTCGTCGTGTTAATTTCCAATTGTGATTCACCACCATAGTCGATTCTAAACACAAGTTTACCTTCGTAAAGTGTCAACGATATTGAACGATTCTGATGGAAATAAAAAAGAAAATTAAATAAAAAGAATTCTTAAGAAAATTTTCTCACATTTTTCTCGTCAACTGTTAGGAAAATCAGCGCATTTTCATCGAATGTTTTGAAAGTGATTTGAAGTGAAAAAACTTTCTTAGGATGCGCTCTTGAACTTAAACTTCGAACAACTGAATAGCCAAGTCCATTGAAGTGACGCGAGCTCTCAGAAGTTTCCGTCGCCCCCAACATTGCTCCTTCACATTTCCCTTCGGATGATGCAAAATGCCAGAGACCGACTTGAAGATGATCAATAAAAAGTTGATGAACAATCACAGCAAGTCCATTGATGGATTTCATCTCAACTGGTCTGAGACTGTCAGGAACACCGCCCAGGTAAACACGACTTGTTGTATCAGTCGTGATTCTTGTGTAATCTTGACTCGTCGCTCCCGACACTTCATTTGATTTAGCAAATTCACCTTCATTAGTCATACGACGAACTGTTAAACTTCCAATGTTCATTGTTCGTTTCACTTCAATTTTGTACCAAGCGTCGTCGTATTTTGGATCTCTTGGTTGAATCTCCATCGGATGCATTATGATTCCAGTGTCAGCTCCCAAATTCCACAACAAATAAATCTTCCTGTTGATCATTTCTAAAGCGATGAATTTCTGATCTTCACCTTGAAGGAATAAAAGCGGCGAATTAGAATTCTTTGAACTTAAAGCAATCGTCATGACGATAATGTTTGATGTTGATGGTCCGATGGTTGTTGGGAAATATGAACGAACGCAATCTTCTTCTGTTGACTCAACTGACACTCGAATCTTAAAGAGAATAAATTGCAAATTTAATCATAAATCTGGAAAATTTAAATGACAAACTTACACTTTCAGCTGCATGTTTCGCTTGTGCAATTTTCGCTCTTAATTCTTGCAATTTCAACGAGAACGATTCATTCCATGCTGCAAACTTTTCATTCTGTTGTCTTATTGTTGGTTCATTAACATGCCATGTGTTGTTAGCTTCACGAATGTTAATTAATGACTTCGCAACATTTTCTTCTGCTAAACCGTATTTGCTGTCCCATTCAGGATCCAAATCTTCCAATCGTTCTTTCAACTTCTTCACATCGTCATTCATATCGAGAGTTTCCTTCTCAATGTTTTTCATACCTTCAAGAATCTCATCAGCATCAACTGACGATTCTTGAACAGTTTTTCTCGTCTCGCTGTTGCCTAATTTCGTGATAAGTGCTGACATTTCATTGTTGGCTTTTCCACTCGTTTTGATTAGATTACTCATGTTCTGAACAATTCCTTGCTGTTCATTAAGCATTTCCTTCAAATCTGCAAATTAAATGAAATTAAATGAAGAAAGAAATTTCCGCAATTCTCACCTTTAATCTTTGAAATTTGATTTTCAGCATCGCTCTGAATTGCTTCTGATTCGAGTGACAAGTCTTGACCTTTCTCAATCATCGTCTCTTCTTCAGGATCAACTGGATTCAATTTGTCATTACTGAACACTGCAGCTTTATAAGCTTTGTCGGCAGCATCTCTTGCAGAGTCAATCGCATCTGAGATATTCTTATGAGCAGTTCCAGCCAACATTGCAACTCTCGCTCCATCTTTACTATGTTGGAAAAGATCGACAATAATCTTACTTCGTCGTGACAAATCTTCTGCATGGTCACGTGCTTCTGGAATTATTGTTGTCTTCATCAGTTCAAGTTCATTTCCACGCTCATTAATTGTTTTATCAACAACATCATTTAAATAAACCAAATCGTTGTTGTCAATTTTTAGCTTTGCGATGGTATCGTGCAACGACTCCATCATTGTGTCACTTTGTGCAATGATTTCTTCATTTAAAAAGTTTTCAACTTCATCATTTTTATTATTCAATTCATTTGCTGTTTCCTTTAACTTCTCAAAATCTTTTCTATTCTTCGTTAAGAACGCTTCAGTTTCTGAAGCATCACGGAACGTTCGATGTGTTAAATTCTTTAAGTCGTCTAGTCGTTCGTTGAAAATCTTTCTGGCAGTCAAATAATTTTCCAATTTTTTATTTTGTTTGGTTAAAGTTTCAAGTTCATCAGACCAGAAGTCAAACTTTTCATTGGCACATTTCAATGATTCTTGTGATTGTGGCATGTTCTTCGATCGATGTTTAATGTCGTTTAAATACATTTGAGCTTCTCTAAGTGCGATTGGAAGTTTAATATGATGATCATCGCTGCCATAATTCTCTAGATTGATGATCGTTTCCTGAACAACGCCTGTGATGTCTCGAATATCCATTAAAATTGATTCAGCATCAATCTTCATTTTATCTGATTTCTGAAGTCTTTTATCAGAATATGCGCTGACTTTACTGGCTCTGTTGTTGATGCTTTCTGCTTTTGTCATTAACTTAAAAAGACAAGAAATTGAATTAACAAAACTCAATCTTAAAGTTCACAAAACTTACCTCATCAGTTGCAAGATCATTAAAATTATCAACAGCATCAACAGCGTCAAAATATTCGTCAAACTTTCCACTCAACTCATCAGTTTCATTTGACAAAGTATAAAGTTTGATCCAAGGAGCTTTGAGATTATGTAAATTTGTGTCTTGTGTATTAATCTCAAATTGATACATCATTTCATCGATTGTATCGAGGAGAGTTTGGGTGCAATTATCGCAAACTGCAAAATAAAACAAAGTTTTAAAAATGAAGAATGAAACTTCACAAAAGCAACTCACGTTGACACTGATAATCGATTAATAAATGTCTTGGCAATTCACATCTATCGCATCGTCTTCCTATTACTCCTCTCTTGCAGTTGCATTGCCCAGTCAATTCGTCACATTCATCTGACACAATTCCTTCAGGATTACAGTCACAACTTTCACAATAACCATCGACATGCTGTGGATATCCAAAGAATCCTTTATCACATCGATCACAAAGCGGTCCAGTATAACCTTCTCTACATCGACACGAAACGCTGGTTTGTGTTACATAACAACCTCTGGCGAAATTTTTGTTAGTTTCAGGACATGGGCATGGTGAACATTCTTCTTCTGGATGACCATAATAGCCTTCAGCACAAATTTCACAATAATCTCCACCGGTATTGTGTTTACAATTCTGAAAAACATTTTCGATGTTATTCATTGCGAAATTTTTGTTTAGGATTTGTGCTACTCAAACGCTACTCAAATATTAGAGTAGGATTTGAGTAGCGAATGAAATCATTAAAATTACCAAACATTTTCCATTCTCTTGATCGCAAATGTCACTTCTTCCATTACAGTCACAAGGCAGAACTTTTCCTATTAAATCTTCTAACATCGTTGAATGTATCGTTTCGTTTCTCCATCGATAGTAACCATCAGCAGGATTTTGACATGAATCTCCTGAATACATTTCAGGACATTCACATTTTTCAACTCCAGATGCAATAGCTGCATTGTGATTACCATTTACAGGCATTCCATTGTGTAAAGTGACATTAACAAGACTGAAAATGAAAAGAGATTTAAATAAATGAAGAAATTGAAGTTGTTGTCAGCAACTTACACAACTTCAGTGAAATCTGGACATGTTGTTGATCTAAGGAAAATATGTTTGATATTCTGAAGTGCTGTCATCATAACAGCACGACTGATGTTATAACCATTCGAATTATAACGCCAATAGGATTCATGAAGAACGACATGATAAGACGAACTCGTCATTGATGTGTTGAAACTTTCAGGATGAAAATAATCCAAAAGAAGTTTGTAATGTGTGTGAAGTTGAACGAGGGGAAATTCTCTCAAAGTTTCGTCATTCAATTTCGAACTGCAGCCTTCCTGATTTATTGAATAATTTAAAAATCCACCATAGCTGCGTGTTCTGTCGCCGAGAAATTCTTTTGGCAATTGAAAGTAGAATGGATGATGAAAAGCTTGTCGAGAGCCGATTGTGACGTTGCCACTGTAACTTGGAAATACTGCAAGACCATTGAAAGATGTAATTCTTCCACCTTCACGATAGATTTGATTGTTTCTGAAGTGAGTGACGACAACTTGAAGAATATCTTTGTTGCTACGTCGATCGTTGATATAATGAACGGTGACATTTCTTGGACCCATCAATCTTATCTGTCCCCAAATGTACGGATTTTGTTTACATTCTTGTGATCTTCCAAAACAGAAACAACGCGTACATCCACTGGGATTAGATTGCGAAAGACCAAACGTTGCTTGACGACACTCATCGCATTTCAATCCAGTCGTTAAATCTTTGCATGAACATTGCCCACGATCATCGCAATCAATTATTTCATTTCCTTCTAAGTTAAGTGATCCACTGGTATCACAATTACATTTCTGACAATTTGGATATCCATAATATCCAACCGCACAATAGTCACACGTTCTTCCAATGTAGCCTTCTTTGCAAACGCACTGACCTGTCTTGACGTCGCAAGATTGCTTCAGTGATCCGATTGAATTGCAATCACAATCTTTGCATCCTTTGATGTACTCCCATCCCCAAGTATTTGGATAACAATGTTGACATTCAGATCCATGACTTCGAGGTGGACATACACAACGACCAGTTTCCTGATCGCAAGTCTTTGCAGAACTGTCACAAATGCTGCATTCTAATTTCATAAAATTATTTCATTAAATTAATTCAAGTCTTGGATCTTTTAGAACTTACGTTTACAACCACTTGGAGAATATCCATAATATCCTGGACGACATCGATCACAATTTACACCTTCTACTCCTGGTTTACATCTACATTGTCCAGTGTGAACGTCACATGGATGTTCTTCACTTCCATTAATATTGCACGCGCATTGTACGCAACCTTTCTTTGAGTCGATGTTCCAATAGCCACGTTCGCATCGATCACACGTTCGTCCGATGACATGAGAGCGACATTTACATTGACCAGTTCTCGTATCCCAGACACGATCTTCCGATCCGCTTATGTGACAGTTACAGCCTATAAAACGGAAAAGAAAAATCAAAATCAATAACTTGAAATTAAATATTTTAAATGTCTGTCTATTAGTTTAAGTTTGTTGCGTTATGATTTAGGAAAGAGCCATGAAGCTTAGCCTACGAATTGGTCAATTAAATTTATTCGATTGGGGCCATCATTGTGTGATCGTTTTTCAAGAAAAAATATTTTCAGAATTATCACTTCTCGGAATCGGAAAAGAACTCAAGCGGCTGATGGTTTTCAGCTCTCATCAGCTCATAAATTTACAACAAAATTCTTCACTACTTTAAGCTTTTTCATAATTCGATGAAAGCAAACAATCAATTTCGAGGAAAATATAATTGACAGAATTTGAAACAAAATTATGTTGAATGTTGGAAATATTTTTTTCTTAGAAAAACTTTCGAAGTGCAAACGAAGCATGTAAAGAATTCTTTCCACAATTTAATTAAGGAATATTGTCAATTATATGATTGAAAATATCGACTTATTAAGAGAGAAAACTTAATTATTTTACCATTAAACATCTGTTTATGGTGAGTGCTTCGTATTTATGATTTCGATCATTAAATAACCAACTAAAATCTTAAATACTTGCACAATTACTCACTGCTGCTGTCTGCATCTTGCAGCTCACGTTAATATAAAATATTTAATTAAAAAGTCTTAAATTATTTATTTGCGACATGAATAAAATAATTATGGACAATAAAAGTTTCTTTTAAATCACATTATTCAAAACGTTTCAGAGCTTCAATGAAATCATAAAATAAAAATATGAAAACGTTCTTTTCTCATGTTCTTTTTTTACATGAAATTTATGTTCAACTTTCACAGTCCAACTTTAATCAATTATTAATCATTTATTTATAAACATCGGCTGTTCACCGACAATCATTTCTCTCCTTAATCGTATTCATTTAGAAGATTGAATGGCGAAGAGCAAACATACAAATTGGTGTGCTGCCCACGTTCAAGTCAAGCCCTTCGAGTTTCTTCTCATTCGATGCGTTGCTGTTGTTGTCATAATGTGATCTGATAACGCTTTTTAATCTCATTGAGGTAAGTTATGTTCAGTCGTGGAATCGTAAACTCACGAAACCGTTTAAAGTCGTAGAATAAATTTGAAAATTTCTTTCTTTCATTTTTTTTGTCTTCTCTTTCAATAAATTTCGTGCATCTTAAAGAATAATGAACTTGATGCTGTATCATTCATCAACGTTTGTTTGTTTATTTAAAGAATCGTTTAACTCCACTGTATTCAAATGTTTTCATGCCAAAAGTGGATAATTTCTCTTTAAATATCTCTCGATGTGAATTAAAATGAGTATTTTGTCTGCAACCTACGTGATGTTCGCTCGCACATAACTTTTACTGCTTTTTTCTCAACTTACAGTGAGTAGGTTAGAGAGATTTGAAATACGAGTTGTTTCTTTTCTTTTTGTTTTGTTTACATTAAGCTTGATTTCAGAACTACCGCTTTATATGTCGTGGGATTAACTCGATGGACTTAATTGCATAATCTTTGATATAAAATTTAAAGACTGTTTGAGATATCTGGTTTTGCCGGTAAAATTAAAATCGCATTAAATTGATTCTGACGTGTTTAGATTCCGAATGTTGATGGTAAATGGCATGATTCATTCTTTGTCTGTTATTCCATTTATTTTCACGACACATTTCAAGCCAATAAAATAGAATTAAATCAATGACATTTCGCGCATGCTGATTGCGCATACAGACATTAATTATCCAATAAAATCGCATCTTAATGTGCCATTCATGGTTAATGTTTAATGATAATTGCTGCAACATAACAGATCTTGAAATAAAACTCATAAATTTCAACACGTAATGTCTTGTGAATTCTTCTTTCATTTCTTTTTCATTTTTGCTCGATTCTTTCGAATGATTCGGAATGAGAAAGCCTGGAGAAGATTAAGAGAAGAAAGACAACCAGTATGGGTTATTTCTGTGATTTATTGATAAGTATCCCACTGCGAAGAACAACTTTTGTTCTGTGTTTACACCTGATTTTCACTTCCTGACTTCTTCACAGCTTAAAACCAGCTACAACAATTTACAAATCGATTATTGACTTTCAAATTTATTCATTTCATTGGCAGCTTTTCTCTTATCTAAATAAATCTTTTTTCTGTTTACTTATAAGTAGTTTTGTGTATTCTTATGAGAATCCTTCTTCCCATGCATTACAATAGAAATTTACTCATGGGAAGATTGCATAATGATGTCATATCATTTAATGTTAATATCATGTAATAAGTATTGCAAAAGCGTTGAGCATATGCTCTTAAAAAAGCACTGCAGACAATAGCCAGCCGATATGAAGAGTGGAAAGCGGAATGAATGAATGAATAAAATGTTGTCATAAAGATACGAATCAGCAACTCAACATCGCAGACATTCTTTCGTTAAAATTTATTAAATTACGGCAAATGATGAAGAAATTAATTCAATATTAAATCCTGAAGTAAGATTATTGTGTTATCAGAGTAAACGATGGCAAACAGCAGACATTTCACGACATGAACACAATGACCCAGAAGTCTTAAACGAATGCTTCGTTTATTGAAGAAAGTATGATGTATAAAATTAACAATTTGGTGTTCCGCCTTTTCGTTTTCGGAATGATCATAAAAGATTTCTTTGGTTGATTTCTATTATCATCAATCATCCACTCGTATTACTTGTTTCCTGATGTTCGTTGAGGTAAAATTGAAACTTTATTAATTAAAAAGTCTTCGGACAGATTGCAGTTTTCCCTACAGATAATAAATTTGTTAAGAGAATTCAATCTTAATTTATGACTTAATGGTAACTGCCTGCGTTGGGTAAATAAATAAGTTGTGCATAAGTCGAAGTTGAAACAAACCTGTTTTGAGTTAAAGACAACTCAATGAATGATTTTTGGGTTTCTCGTTTCTCAGTTTCAAAGATCACAAGATAAGAAAATAATCGCTGAGGTACTTCACATGAATGTTGAAAATTGAAACACTTTATTCAAGATCGTAGCACAGAAGAAGTGTAAATGAGATGAATTGAAGAATTTATTTAATTGCGCATATCACGATGTCACTCATGATCATATTCAATGATCTTCATTCAATCTCAATCAATATTTGGCAGCTTAATTTAAGCAATCATTGAATGTTCCACATTTCTATATCACACGAAGTATCTTTTCAATTTTCTTCGTATTTTATTAATTTTTTAATTAATTTTCCTCTTGCCAACCCAACCAATTTTAATAAAAATAAAATTCGATGACTCTTATGACAGCACTTTAAAGATAATTTCTCGCGGCGCTTTTGATGACAGCTTTTGAAAAATCTCATCAATAGCCGTAAATATTTGCATTTAAATGATAATGTTAATGATTATTAAGCGGCAGACAACATTCATTCGCGTAATTTAGAGAGAACAACATTGAATCGATAATGCGAACAAACAATGAACGAAACAACTTTTAAGTACATAAAATGAACTACAAATTATACGAAAAATATTTTTTTACACTTCATTGGCTTCTCACGAATCATGTTTGGGAAAGTGTTTACAGATTAATCCAATATTTGTCACATTTTCCAATCTTATTTTGATATGTCTGACATCGCTTTAATCTCTTTGATGCATTCATTCATTCATTCATTGGAGGTTTTCAATCATTTTTTTCATGGCTAAAGAAGTTGATCTTAGTGACGGCTTTAAAATGATTTCATAATAAATATTTTTAAGAGTGTGAAGCTTCCATTAAGTCGCTCGACAACCACAGAAATATAATCTAATTCGAATGTTGGCAATAAACGGTCAGATTGAATTTCATGAAAAAGCAAAAATCAAGAGCCAATGAGTTTGAGAACAATAACACAATAGAATGTTTCTTATTCTTTTCAATCTCTCGAAGCGCCGTCAAACTCAACTTAAATGCTCCATAAAAGGCTGGAATTATTAAAAATGGAAAAAATGTTTTTTTTTTCTTGTTGGGGACGCGACGTGATGAACTCATCGATATATTTAAAACGCGTGATTGCTGCGAATGAACGTTAAAAAAGGAAGAAATAAATTGTAACAAAACGAAAATGGTTTAGAAATCATTCCAATTATTGTAGGAAACAAGAACATTAAAAGCATTCACGCCTCAATGTTATCACGAAATCTAATCATGGCTTTAAAGAGTGAGATTTTGATACTTAAAGTAGATACGAGAATCAGCTCGAGTTATTAAAGTTATGCTTTGGGAACACGACTGACAGCTTCCCACATAAGACGAAAGCAATCGAAAGAAGCTTGAAAATACTCTCACATTTTATTATGAAAAAAGAAATGAATGAATCAATGATTGTAGTCAATTTTTTGTAAAATGGAAATGAAAAATATTAATAAAAATTTTAATAAAAGATTCATATGAGGATAAGAAAATTTCATTGATACTTTCAAGTCTTCAGATTTTATTTCACATACAACTGAAGCCAGATAATAAATTAGCAGGCACTTTTGTTGAGAGGGAAGCAGGGTTGTTGAACGATGTAAAATGATATTTGTCGGGAGATGTGGAAACCAGTTTTGATATTTCTGCGAAAAACCTGATCTACAACATCATATTTAAGCGATTCCATTTACTATACAGATCGCAAATTTATGAATGAAATTGCATTTATAAATGAGATTCCCGTAAAGCGCTTGAACCATCAATAAATTGACGATTCGACAGCCGTGCGAGATCTCAACTTTCCATCACGTATCTAGATATGTGACTTGCATTTAAATATAATAAAGCATTTAATTTTTGAAGCGAAAACATGATCGATTTATGATTTTTCTCTTGAGATGTAGCTCATCATGAGTCATGAGAAAAGATGAAGTTGTGCGATGAAACAATTTTGATAGACATGGAAAGGAATTCATAAGAAACTTACTCGATCTATGACAAGCCCGTCAACATTGGAATCAAACAGTTTTAAAGTAATAAACATTAAAATTTGCTTAGCTATAATAAGTTATAAAATAATTTTTACAGATTAATTTATTGATTGTTGTAAAATGTTTTCAGATAAAATTATTAAAATTTCAGTTCAACTTTCCCGAGCGGCACAAAAGGCAATTTCTGAAGAAAAAGCCAAAGGGAGTACCAATGTAAAATCGTCACAGTGCAACCGTATGCCTCCGGCACACACTGCTCGGGAATTTACAATTGCTTTTCCAATTCTTCAACAGTTTCATTAACAATATTTTCAATTTCCGTCTTTATATTTGATACGAATTGATAGATATCAGTTAATTCATCTAAAATGCAAGAAATTGGATAATCAACAGGATCAACCAATCCCGCAGCAACTTCAGACACGTAATTATAATTTGAACCAGTTTCACTTGCTATTTGTTCAAGAATTGAAGTTAAAAATTCAACAAGAAATGTATCCATAATATTTAAAGTTCCTTCAAGCTTATCAATTTTCTTTTGAATTCCTGTTGATGTTAAGCTGTTGACCAGAGTTAAAGTTGCTGTTATGATGTTGTCAAGAGAAATTGTTATTCCATTGTTCGTGAACAAAGTCAGGACGCTATTGAAAATATCTATAGTTTCAGCCACCCTTTCTTGGTCTGATTTTTCATCTTCCTGGCCTTGGAAGAATGGTAGATATATGTTGGAAACATCATTGACAAAATCCTTAATGTTTGATAATCTCTCAGCAATAGCACTGGGACTGAACGACAAAGGTGGACTTGAACACAAATTTTCTCCACCAGAGAAAACTTCTTTAGTAATAATCACAACGATTAAAAGATGTAACAACTTCATAGTTAATATTGAACTGATATCATTTACCGTTTGAACGAATTTATATAAATAAATTATGCATTCAAAATGTTTCATATTTTAATTTCGATGTCATTGTTTCTGATTTAATTTTATGAGAATTATTTAACAAGCTTCACGACATTCCTTTTTTAGTTTAATTATTATCGTGTAGAGCATTGTCACAATGCTATTCGTCACGATGGTTATAAAACTTAAAAGTCAATTTAACAGCTGAAACAGGATAAAAATAAAGTAAAGCAAGTAAAGTTTGGGATTAGTGGGACATCATAATTAAATTTAAGAACCTTTAAAACAAAATTTTTACAATGAAAGTTACATAATCAGAACTTTAAATTGTTTACCTTAATTAGTTTCATTATCACGACTCATTTCTGTCACACCGTTTAGTAATAACGTTCATCATTCAATTATCTTTTAATGTTATTTGAACACCACAATTTCACTAAACTTGAAATGAAAATTTCGTGAAAAGCTTTAAATATTTCTAATTAAATTTTGAAGCTTTTTTAATAAACTGAAAGGATCAGTGAAAAGTCAGTTCAGTTTTGACTATCAGTTCAACATTAACTGCATTAACTATGAAACTTTTACATTTGTTCCTTGTTGTGATTATTGCTGAAGAAGTTTTCTCGGGTGATGGCAACTCTTGCTCAAGTCCACCTTTGCCATTCAGCCCAAGTGACATTATTAATAGATTGGAAAGCATCAAAGACTTAATCAATAATCTTGTAACACAATATTTACCATTTTTCGAAGGCGCTGATGTCAGCGGTTTCGATGGTACAAATGAAGAAAAATCGGATAATGCTTTTGACCTCCTAATTGAAATTCAAACTATTCTCTCGGACAACGGAGTACAATCTTCTGTAGCAAGTTTCTTGTCAATTCTTGATATAATTCATGCTATAATTTTTAATACAGAATCAACTGGAAATGAAAAGAAAATTGATGAAATTATAGCATCAGTAAATGCTGTAAACCAAATTCTGTTAGAAATTTTGCAATCAATTGTTGATCAAATCGCAATTGAAACTGCTTCTTCTGTTGATTACTTGAGTGGAGTTATGACACAACAAATTGATCCTGCCGATTATCCGATTTCTTGCATTGCTGAAGCATTAATTCAAATGTATCAATTTGTATTTAACACATATGGAACGATTGAAGACACTGCTATTGCAGCCAAAGCCAGTATGGAAGCAATGCCATAAGGCCTCCATCATNAAGTTTTTTTAGTATAAATAAACTGAAGGGATAAGTGAAATCTCAGTACAGTTTTGACTATTCAGTTCAACATTAACTATGAAGCTTTTACATTTGTTCCTTGTTGTGATTATTGCTGAAGAAGTTTTCTCGGGTGAAGGCAATTCTTGCTCAAGTCCACCTTTGCCGTTCAGCCCAAGTGACATTATTAATAGATTGGAAAGCATCAAAGGCTTCATCAATGATGTTGTAACACAATATTTGCCATTTTTCGAAGGCGCTGATGTCAGCGGTTTCGATGGCACAAATCAAGAAAAAGCGGCTAACGCTGCTATTCTTCTGAATGCTCTTGAAACTGTTCTTTCGAACAACGGAATACCATCTTCTGTAGGAGATTTCTTGCCACAAATTAATGATATAATTTTTAATACAGAATCAACTGGAAATCAAAAGAAAATTAATGAAATTATAGCATCAGTAAATGTTGTAAACCAAATTCTATTCACAGTTTTGGATTCAATATTTGATCAAATCGCAATTGAAACTGCTTCTTCTGCTGATTACTTGAGTGGCGTTATCACACAACAAATTGATCCTGCCGATTATCCAATTTCTTGCATTGCTGAAGCATTAATTCAAATGTATCAATTTGTATTTTCCACATATGGAACGATTGTAGACACTGCTATTGCAGCCAAAGCAAGTCTTGAAGCAATGCCATAAGGCCTTTATCGTATCCCAAAAACTTCATTCAAGATATGAATTGTTAAATAAGAATGTTATTAAGTAGATGATTCGGTTATCAAATGAAATATAATTTAATTGGCTAATCAAAACATTAATTTGATTTTAATTAATTTTCAATGAAATCATGAAAGCAAATATTTTGATATTCAGGTTAATTATAATTTTTATTAAACTTTTATGCTTTTTACTATTATTTAAATTACCTTTAAATAGTTTTTTACGACAGCAAGGCTGTCATCATCAGAACGATCAGATTGTAGATTGAATCGTTCTGATGTTGATTTTAAATGATTCTTAAAGTGAGAATAACATTTCGTTTGTAAAATTTGCTACAATTTCATCAATTCTCTTTGGCGTTCCTGTTAATGTTGTTGAATTGGTAATCATAGTTAGTTTGGAAATAGCACATGAAATATCATTCACGGGAATTGTTATTCCATTGTTTTGATAATCTCCTAGCTTTAGCAAGAATTATCTACACTCGAGGAAACTTCTTCAGCCATAATCACAACAAGGAACAATTTTAAAACTTCATAGTTAATGTATGCAGTTAATGTTGAACTGATATCATTTACCATTTGAACGATATCATATTTTAAAATTATTCGTTCAAGATTTTTATATTTTAATTTCGATGTCATTATTTCTGATGTAATTTCATAAGAACTTTTTAAAAATGTCCACGAAATTCCTTTTTAAGTTTAATTAAAATCGTGATGAGCTTTGTCACGATGGTTATGAAACTTAAAACTTTTAAAAGCTGAAAAGGATAAAAAAGTATTTAACAATCCTCACGAAATTCCTTTTTAAGTTAATTAAAATCGTGCAGATCATTGTCAATATGGTTATGAAACTTGAAAATCCCATTCAACAGTAAAAAAAAGGACAGAAATTCAGTATAACAAGTAAAGTTTGGGATTAGTAGGACATCATATTAAATTTAAGAACCCTGATAACAAAGTTTTTTTACGATGTGATATTTCTGCGAAAAACCTGATCTTCAACATCATATTTAAGCGATTCCATTTACTATACAGATCGCAAATTTATGAATGAAATTGCATTTATAAATGAGATTCCCGTAAAGCGCTTGAACCATCAATAAATTGACGATTCGACAGCCGTGCGAGATCTCAACTTTCCATCACGTATCTAGATATGTGACTTGCATTTAAATATAATAAAGCATTTAATTTTTGAAGCGAAAACATGATCGATTTATGATTTTTCTCTTGAGATGTAGCTTATCATGAGTCATGAGAAAAGATGAAGTTGTGCGATGAAAGAATTTTGATAGACATGGAAAGGAATTCATAAGAAACTTACTCGATTTATGACAAGCCCGTCAACATTGGAATCAAACAGTTTTAAAGTAATAAACATTAAAATTTGCTTAGCTATAATAAGTTATAAAATAATTTTTACNCCACGAAATTCCTTTTTAAGTTAATTAAAATCGTGCAGATCATTGTCAATATGGTTATGAAACTTGAAAAGCCATTCAACAGTAAAAAAAGGACAGAAATTCAGTATAACAAGTAAAGTTTGGGATTAGTGGGACATCATATTAAATTTAAGAACCCTGATAACAAAGTTTTTTTACGATGAAAGTTTCATAATCAGAACTGTAAAATGTATTCCTTAATTAGTTTCGTTATCACGACTTTTGTCACACCCAGCTTAGTAATAACGTTCATCATTTAACTATCTTTTAATGTTCTTTAAACGATTTTCCACGATTTCAATAAACTTGAAACGAAAATTTCGTGAAAAGTTTTAAATATTTCTAATTAAACTGAAAGGATCAGTGAAATGTCAGTACAGTTTTGACTATTAAGTTCAACATTAACTGCATTAACTATGAAGCTTTTACATTTATTCCTTGTTGTGATTATTGCTGAAAAAGTTTTCTCGGATGAAGGCAATTCTTGCTCAAGTCCACCTTTGCCGTTCAGCCCAAGTGACATTATTAATAGATTGGAAAGCATCAAAGGCTTCATCAATGATGTTGTAACACAATATTTACCATTTTTCGAAGGCGCTGATGTCAGCGGTTTCGATGGCACAAATCAAGAAAAAGCGGCTAACGCTGCTATTCTTCTGAATGCTCTTGAAACTGTTCTTTCGAACAACGGAATACCATCTTCTGTAGGAGATTTCTTGCCACAAATTAATGATATAATTTTTAATACAGAATCAACTGGAAATCAAAAGAAAATTAATGAAATTATAGCATCAGTAAATGTTGTAAACCAAATTCTATTCACAGTTTTGGATTCAATATTTGATCAAATCGCAATTGAAACTGCTTCTTCTGCTGATTACTTGAGTGGCGTTATCACACAACAAATTGATCCTGCCGATTATCCAATTTCTTGCATTGCTGAAGCATTAATTCAAATGTATCAATTTGTATTTTCCACATATGGAACGATTGTAGACACTGCTATTGCAGCCAAAGCAAGTCTTGAAGCAATGCCATAAGGCCTTTATCGTATCCCAAAAACTTCATTCAAGATATGAATTGTTAAATAAGAATGTAATTAAACATACAATTTGGCTATCAAATGAAATAAAATAATTGGCTCATCAAAACATTAATTTGATTTTAATTAATTTNCAAAGCCTTCATCAATGATGTTGTAACACAATATTTACCATTTTTCGAAGGCGCTGATGTCACCGGTTTCGATGGCACAAATCAAGAAAAATCGGATAGTGTTGCTACCCTTTTAAATGACATTGAAGCTGTTCTTTCGAACAACGGAATACCATCTTCTGTAGGAGATTTCTTGCCACAAATTAATGATATAATTTTTAATACAGAATCAACTGGAAATCAAAAGAAAATTAATGAAATTATAGCATCAGTAAATGTTGTAAACGAAATTCTATATTCAGCTTTGCAATCAATTGTTGATCAAATCGCAACTGAAACTGCTTCTTCTGCTGAATACTTGAGTGGCGTTATGACAAAAGATGTTGATCCTGCCGATTATCCAATTTCTTGCATTGCTGGAGCATTAATTCAACTGTTTCAATTTGTATTTAACACATATGGAACGATTGAAGACACTGCTATTGCAGCCAAAGCCAGTATGGAAGCAATGCCATAAGGCCTCCATCATTTCCCAAAAACAACATTCAAGATTTGAATTGTTAAATGAAAATGTAATTAAACATATAATTTGACTATCAAATGAAATAAAATAATTGGCTAATCAAAACATTAATTTGATTTTAATTAATTTTCAATGAAATCATGAAAGCAAAGATTAAACAATTCAGGTAAGTTATAGAGTAAAGTCTCGAATTTGACCAGTGATCAATTGTCGCCACCTGTTTTTGTGACTTTTCATTCCTTATAAATTATTTTCAACAAAATAAAAGTGTTTGTTGAAAGTTTTGGACTCTCAACAAATACTTTTTTTTGGGGTGGCGACAATTGATCACTGGCCAAATTCTAGAGTTTACTCTAATTTTCTTAATAATTTTTGCGTTGATCTTTGAAGATCAATAACAAAGCGGAAAATATAAATAATTTACACTTGAACTTTATTTCAAGCATGTAAGGAAATCAAAACATTCTGACGTGGGTTAAAAACAGTTCAGACGTGAGCTGCAAAACAGAAAAGTTCTCAAGTTTTAAGACTTGAAGGTATTCAATATTCAATTGATTAGACAAATTACTTCAACAATGAATTAATTCACGAGATGATTTGAAGAATGAAGGGAAATGAAACTCAAAATGATTTCTCATCTCACACAGCTACCATTTGAAAAGCTTTATAAAGACACTCGAAAGAAAGCTGAGTTCTCTCAAGAAAGAAATAAGAAATATGAAAATAGGTCAACAACAGTGTATCATTATTTTCACGTTGTTACTGGCAAATACACATTAGATATTTTCCGTCGTCTTTCTGAAGTGTTTTAACACGTAACGAAGCAATAAGAGATCATTAATAATAGTTTTTTTTTTAAATTATTATTCATTTTCAAGATTGTAAATTGAATTCTCGCCTTTCTTCTTTTTTTTTGTGTTTCTGTTCTTGATCAATGAGTGAATGTTCTTAATGGATAATTAATTGAGAAGCATAGCTTATTAGATTTTATGTTATTATTGGAAGAAAATGTAAGAAGCGAAGCTATTTGTTAATTATCATTAGAAGAATGCGGGAAATAAAGTTATGAAGATTGTAAAATTTCTCAACTGTTTTTGAAGCTGCTCGACATTTCGCATGAAATTTGACCCTTCACGAAAGCCATTCACTCATTTAGCTTTCAACTTACAATACGTTTTTTATATTCCATGACAAATGACTTCAAGAATTTTGAGTGATGACATCATTGCTTTATTTTCGAAACAAATTTCTGTTTGCCATTGACAAATGTTTGACGAATCTCAGTCTAAGCTGCTTTGTGTTGATGTTCATCTTAGAAGTAAAAAAAAGTTGTTTCCAAGCTTTTCTTAAGTGAGTGTCAACAAAACAAAAAAGTAATCAATTCAGGTTTTGCAACGCGAGACTTTCTTTTCATTCAGAAATATCATTTTTTTCATTCATAAGTAAAACATGTTGAAGATAACTTCAAAGCGTAAAGGTTGAGTAGACACACCGCCTCGCAAACATCTTTCGCGAGAATCGCATGGTGAATAAATAATCTTGTCAGGTTGAAGTCTTTTGCTTTCGGAGACTAAACGTGGGCGGTTTTACGACAAAAAGATATTTAAAGTGGCTTTCAAAAGCCTCTTAAACGAGAACTTGCGCGCTTAACACTTTATTTCTTTCAAAATCATTCTTTAAAGTTAATTTGTGGTTTATGCGATTGATAGGAGAGAGACAATAAACTCGTGACAAAAACTAGTTTGCGATAAGAAGTTGTAGACTGACTTCAACAAGAGAGAAACACGACCGACTACTTCCCACTTGCTTACACACATGCAAAAGACGTAAAACAATAATTATTGGTGAAGTTGTGGAAGGAGAGAAAAAAATTATTAAATAAACGAAGTTGGTGACTTATTTCGACCGTATGAGAAAAATTGGCGAACTTGTTTATGTGGGTGCAATGTACAACAAGATTCATTGATACTTTCAATCGTTTTGGATATTTATAACAACAACAGAAACTGACATGACAATAATACAAACGTTCACAAACATACCAAGTCGCTTACGTGTTCTGCGGTCTGTAAGACCTTCTGGACCTAAACGTTCAGAAGATTTCGATGACTTCCTTATCGGCACACATTTGTATCCTTTGAAGTAATAAATGTCGCCATCTGAGTGACGATGTCGTAACAGCTGATTTGAGTTTTGTTGTCGACGAATTAATTTTAAGTGTTCTTTATCAACTTTCGGATTGATATCACTGTCAACATTATTGAGACTTTGCACATTTTCCTCTTTTTTATCAAAATTCTTTGGTATTTCAACAAAATTTTCATTAACGTTGTTCTTATCTTGCGACATTCCAACGCTTCTTTCTACTATTTTGTGATTCCACGTCTTATCGTTTGATTCACTTTTAGATATTTGGTCTTCAATCGACCCACTTTTATGTACCTGATGATCATCATTAACAAAAATCTCGAGCAATTTTAAATTGTGCTCTTCGTGGGCACCGGAAACTGTTTGTGTCACGGCGTATAGGCAAACAGTCAACAATCCCAAAATTCCGATTGTTAAACATGCACGACCATAACTCAACCAACATCTCTTTCTTCGTTGATAAATTTCATTTTCCAAATTTTGTTGCTGCTCCATCATTAATTTTCGCTTATTCTTCTCATACATTATTTGAATTACTATTTGACGCCGTGAATTGCTTTCACGATATTTACTTTGTCGCGGTTTCACTTTACCATCTTTATAAGTTTTAACAAAATTCCTTCTATAATTGCTTACATATTTAGCACAACTGATAAGAAATTTGTTTTCACAACTATGAACATTGTTCCACCTCGTTATCAAAAATATTTCTCAGCTATTTTATTCTACTTCACACTTATGTCTCCAATGCCGATTTTAGATTAATTTTCTTCACTTTACTTCTTCCTTCTGCTTATCATCGCTCTATCACAAGGTAAAATAATTTTTTTTTCTTTTCAACCATTTTTTTCATATCAGCCATAAATAATTAAATCATTTTGTAATGCATTGCTGTGAATTCATTTCGAATCATTTGTCGAGGTTTTAATTTTCTTCCCACTTATTTATAAGGTGATTTTTATTGATTTCCCAGTACGATAGTTAACGATTTAATGAACTGCTTAAATATACAAAAGAATTGAAAATATTTAAAACCTCCATGCAATTATCGAAATATCACGAAGCTTTCGAGTATAAACACTCAACTTGAGAGGGCAATGATATCAGTTTTAAGGCAACTATGGAAGCAAAAGAGTTGCTTTTATTTGTGATAGTTGCTCAAGATGTCTTATCGAGGCAATGATGGAAATGCCCACAAATAAAAAGTTGAAAACCTCGTGGAAGTATTAAGTAATCTAATCGTAGAAATAATAAGAACATAAACACAGAATAAAAATGATATTGTGAATTAAAGTCAGCAATTAACTGAAGCTACACAATTAACTGAAAATAAATTTAATCAACTCGAGTTTGCCTTCGGAAGCAATCAAAATTTCGTATCACTTGATTAGAAGTTTCATTTCAGTTTCAATTTAAGTTTTGAAATTTCTACCATTGAAATTAAACATTCTAAAAGACTTTCTTTACATTTAAATAATCATTCGCGTGTTTAACTTAATTTATGCTTTAGCACCTTCTGAATTGTCGTTTTTGTCTTCACACATCTTTAAACTATTAAATTGTCAGTGAAATTAACAAACTTCTTTAGATATAACAACGTTTCACAATTAACTTCACATATTTATCTTATCAAAATGTTCTCATGAAAAAAGTTTAAATCATTTCACAAAAAAAACCGAAAGAAAAACTTCATGAATCAAAGATTAAAAGTGTCTGCATCGAGTTATTTATTGATGAGGAAACATAAATGTGAGAGAAAAAACACAAAAAAGTAAGAATTGCTGTTGGCACAAATATTTAAGCCATGTAAGAGGAAAGACTGTAGGCAACAACTGATATGTGTTTATAGATGGGAAAAATAATTTACAGACTTTTTAATTGACTCTGTGCACGATATCCAACTGCGAAAAATTGCTTTCTTATTTAAGAAACTGTTGTTCGAAGTTTGAGGAACAAAACGAAAGGCATCAAATAACTAATTGAAATATCTCCCGATTCATTAAATATACGCTAAGATAAGATCAGCCAGAAAGTATTTAGTTTGATATGCGGTTCTGACAATTAACTGCTGTTTGTTTTTCGCCCTAAATCACTGGGTTTCCGACATGTTGTTTACGGTGAAGCAAATTCGCGGCATGCCAATGGTGACTCATGCTGTGATGTTAGATAAACAAAACGATTTAAGAGAAACAACCAAGAAACTTCTGTTTGTTTGGAATCGCGAGGATTCGTCTGCATATTGAGTGACACATTTTTATTTGTTCTTTCAATTGCGTGTGAACGCGACAGTAGTTGACAAGTTCAATTTATTTTACGTTCACTTTTTTTCTTTAAGATTCATCAGAAATTCTACTGTGACGTTAATTATGTAAGAATAATCTTTTTGTGGTTCCTTTTTTCTTCGGTTTAAACTTTCTTTAAATAGAGCATTTGGAGATGGAATTGAAAATTTTCACTTTAACGTCTTTTTAAAAGCAAACGAAGTACAACATAAACAGGCAGTTTCAATCAATTTAATTTCAACAAGAGATGGAAGACGAGGAAAGATAATAAATTCATTGAACCGTGTAATAAATTAAGTTGAAAAGCGAATCTAATAAATTGAAATAAAATCCAACATAAATAACAATACAGATGACGATCAAACGTGTTTTAAATAGCTCGTTTAGAAGGAAGAACCTCAAATGTGATGTCTGAGCACGAGTGGATGCTTAAATCGAAATTGAAGTAATGTTCTCATCACTTAAAAGAAAAAGTTTATCAAAATAAATCAATTACAAAGCACAAATCAAAAGACTTTAGAATGCACAATTTCTTTTTTGAATTTGTTAGCGATGATTCTTGGTAATGAAAATAAGCATTGCAATGCTTTACTTTCAAATACTTTTCATTCTTCTCATCGTCTTATCATCAACTTCAATCTGAAGCGATTGGAAAAATGTGAATAAAGTGAATTTTTATGTATCATACTTTAAACAGCAATGCAATTTGAAACAAGATGGAAGAAGAAATCATGTTGATCGGGATTCTCGCCCGTGTACAAAGCACTCAAAAATACAACACATCACGATAAATTCTTTGAACAATTCTGAAATTTGATTTTAACTTCCTTCGAGGTGAATGTTTTTAAAACGATGAATAAGAACAAAGAACAGAATTTCTTTTGGTGCTTTGCATAATTTTTCAATCATGTTCGCAAGTCTCAAGCGCGATTTTAATCGTCGTCTTGTGAATTAAAATTCGCTCCATGGTGTGGCTTTGTTTTTTATTCCATTTAATTCGGTAGCAGAGTAAAAAGCTATAAAAAATTATTTATGATTACTCTTCTCAAGAGGGAGACCATCAAGATGAGTTATTAAAATCCTGTGGGTTTATTTATTTTAGATTCTTTCGATTATTGGGGACAGACCACCAGTCGACTCTGAAAGGAGTTCTTTGATTCATTAAGCCAATCGCTCGCGCAAAAAACGATAAAATTCCATCATTGATGATATCATTTTTCAATGCCACATTAAAAAATTATTTTCAAGTCTCTCGATATCATTTTATGATTCCTTTTGCAATCGAAATAAAATCACAGCAAGACTGATAAAATTATTGCTTTTCATTCACATCACATACACAAGACATTTTCAATGGCAATTTTTTTATTGGAACTTGCGAAGCATTTAATTTCTCTTGAAATGAAACACTTGAAGATTTTTAGGCGAACACCGAACAGAAATATTATTGACGTGTAAACTTTACGATCAAACTTCGACGAACGCAACAAGACGACTAAAGCAAAAAACTTTTTTAAGAAAGAAAAAATTTAACATGAAAACAATGAAACATTGAAAACATTCAACAAGTTAAACATTGCAATGTTTTGCGAGGTGTTAAGAAAAGGCCGGTAAAACATCAAAGCATTGTGCTGAAACAATAAATTTCCATGAAACAATCGTTGATTGCATTCAACTTTTATGGAGCAATAAAAATATTTTCCACAATACATTTATTGCTTCTTACCATCAACATGACAATAGGTGCTATGAGTTAAATTCAAAATTTTTTACTCCTAGGTAGTGTAGCAATTTATTATTTGTTTGTTATGCGGTGAAGTTTGGCGGTTTTTACCTTTGATAATATTAAATTACAGAAATGTTCAAACGAAATGTTTCAAACGCAGTGAAAAAGATAAGTAATTGCCAATAAGAAAGAAAAACACGATGTTTTGTCGAATTTAAAGAAGTTATTCTCTCATTTTATTTTAAGATTTAAATTCAGTTGCAATTGTTAAATACTTTCATGTTAAGTAAGTATTTATCAATGTTTAAGGAAACATACAGAAATTCAAAGTTTTCTTTTCTGAAATACTCTTGAATTTCTTAGAATGGTGAAACGTTTAATCTCAAGCTTGTTCAGTGCTTAAATATTTGTTCTGTTTTTGGTCGAACGACAAGGTGGACATTACTAAATTAAATACTAATGAACAAGCATTCATAATTCGTTCGAGCTTGCGGTTTCCTTTACGATCGTTCAGCAAAAGTAATTAATCTTCTCGATTCGTTGAATTTGTTTCTACTTAGTATAGTTCAATTTTCGAACACGTTACATCGTTGAAATCATTTGCTATTTTCGCTCAATTACATTCCATATTTCACGTTAACCGACATTAAAAGCGAGTTGAAAGGTTATTTTAATGAAGATTGTCCCTGCCCAGTTATGAAGTATCGTTTTAATGATCAAATACCTTTGATTTGTGACCGCATCATATTTTATGTGAAAATTTCTTGTTCAGACTTTCCTCTTCCTTAAACTTTTGTCTTTTATCTTCTTCCCTCAAATATTTATCGATGTTTAAAAGCTTAAAAGAAATGCTTTTTAGCTCTTTCAACATATAAATAAATGGGAAGATTGAAAAAGCATAAAAAACAAAATTTCTCATATATTTCTTTATAACTTCTTTCTTTATCAGCATCTCGGATAAAAACCATCACTGATTGCATATTTCATTGCATGTTTCCTCTTCATGGGTGCGTTGTGTGAAATTTGCATATTAAATTAATAATATAATCGACAGGTATGAGGGTCATCAATTATGTGATTGAAGTTTGACTTCAACTGACGCCGAAAATTCGAGAAAATTAAGAAGAGAGTTTCAAAAATATATTTCTGATCTAATTTCTCAAATAAAAAATTGTTATGTTTTGCTAATAGCACTTAATGATGATCTTTTCTTCGTCTCTCTTTTTCCAGACATATTTGAACCTTTCAATCAGAGAACTTTAAGCGAAAAATCGAATAATTAGTAGCTTCGAAAATTGGATTGCTCTCGATGAAATGTGTAACGCAAAAAGAAAAAAAAATCATGAAAAGAACTCATCGATTAGGTTTTCACCAGTAGACAAATTATCGTAACGATAAAAGAATGAAAGAAAAGACTTTTGAAGAGTCGCCGCTCATTCATGAGCTATTTTTCTTTTCCTGCCTTCTTTTTCCGTGACTTTGATCTTTTTTTATGTTTCTCTTCTCCACTTCTGGTGTTCACATTAGGACAGTAAATGCTACAATATTATTTTAATCTCAAATGATGAAAGATGCGAAGAACCTGTTGTCGCACGCCAATTCATTTATAGATACATAAAAGAACCAGCTGAGATTTCATTTCTTTCAATTCGACACATTAATTGCAGCTTCATATGCAAGCGTTAATGAACATTTGCTTTTAATTGACTTTTCTGTTCCTCGAGTTGTCTAACTGATGAAGAAAGATTTCTTGTAAGACTTAATTGCAGGGAAAGAAAAAAGGAAATTGGCTGATAGTTGATACTGTCAACAAAGTTATCGTTTAAAGATTTCCGTATTCATTTAATTACCATTACAACTGAGATTGAAACTTAAGCACCTGAAGACATTTGATTTATTTAGTCGAGATAAGCGTACTTATACAATTTATCTTATCGAAGAACATCATTTACAATCAGAAGCATTTCATGTTTTGTTTCACAATCTAAAATCGCTGTTTAAAAATGTGAATTGTTCAACTTCCTTTTTCTGCAACGCACATTTTCAACTAAAGGTGTGTTTAACTTTTAAATATTTCATTTGCATTCCTAAAGCAGCAGAAGCGGTATGATAAATAGCATTCTATGAAGTATTTCATCCCGAGCTAACAACATGATTTCTACCGTTTGTGGAATAAATCAAAAACGAAGACGAAGAAGAAAAAAATTGTATAAATTCATTAAAAAATGTGTGTGAAAAACTTGTTTAGATTCATCAATTAAGTTCCTCTTTCTTCGTCTTCTTATTTGCGTCTTTATAATTGATTCATTTAGAGTCGTTAAAGAAGTTAAAGAGTTTGAAAGATTGACTAACATTTAATTTTGATATTCTATGATCAACGAGAGATAATCGAGCCCTTTGCTGTCTTAACTTTACTTCTTCATCCTGATTGGACATTAAAATGAATCAATAAATCTTAACTTAAATGTTAAACATTCAAAGTGAACATTTGTGATTAATATTTTATCACCTTTTTAATTAAGCCCACAAAAAAGTGTTTTCTCTCTTCTCAAATGAATGTTTGATGTTTAAAAATGAAAATAAATTCATTTCACGTATTCAAAATTCAAGATGTTTCTCATTTGAAAGTGATTAAGACAAAACCACAGAGACTCGTGTTGCGATAAGTTATTTTAGTGCGTCAGCTTCGAGTCGATGTATTTGCCTGATTAAATGATAATTTCAAGTGGCACTCGAAAAATAAGCTACAACAGTCATCATTAATTTATTTTGAATTTCGCCTTACATGATTAATAAAGCGAATGAAAGTTGGGGTCATAGTTTGTTGGTTGTAAATTATCAGTAAATCCAAGACACGCGTGTTAAATTATATCTCGGCACTCATTGCACGATAAATAGAAATTAAAAAAACTGAGAAATTCCTTAATTTGATATATTGACTATTAATACAGTTACATTTAACAGCATTTCAGTGATTTATTGAGTCTTGGAATTACCGACGACTTTAGAGAGTTTCTCAGCTGTTCGCTTTTGTAAGTTTCATCAGCCAACTTCACATGCATTTTTGCATATTTACCAAGAATTTCCCTCCTCGACCTACGGTCATCTGTCATACCTTCCTTCTTTTTATTCTTCCTTAAACCTGCCCCATAGCAGAATCATAAATCTTAATGCCTCTATTATCAATTTCTTACACAGACCGAGAACTCAACTTTTCCTCTTATTTATTTTTATATTTTCGTGTTTGCTTACAAAAGACGAACGAACACTTTTAAAATAAAATAAAATAAAATAAGCACATTATGATCAACATACATAAATTATGATAAATTACAAATAATAGTTGCATACATAAATAAAATGCTTCACCTCCCCACTTGTCTTCCCTTTCTTGCAAAATTATAAATTTAAATTTGTTTACTCGCGTAGACATTAATCCACTCATGAGAAATAAATATTTTCCCGGTAATTTACTTTCAGAAGTACATTTCTTTTCATCTCTTACAAAAAAGACGCAACGTGAGACGACGATGAAAAAGAAATATAAAAAGCATGCATTAGCACTTTGACATAATAAACGATTGCTTAACCTTATCGTTTCCTTTTATGTTAAAGTAGTTTTTATGTATTTTATCATAAATTAAGTGACATCATTTACTGACATATTGATTCAAGTGTTGTGATGTACAACATAAAGATGAAACTGTAAAACGCTTTATCATTAATCATTTATTCAACTTGAATAACATTTTAAGACCGCGATCGATGCTTTGTTTAAGTGCAAGTGTATGTTCGTTTCTTATTTCTGCAAATGGCTCCAGATAGTCTGATCATTTGAGATTCGTTCAATTATGGCAAAAAAAACATTAACTTAATGAAAATGTATGAAAGCAACTTCATTACTTATTGACAATTACCATAGCAATAAATGTGGGTGAGTCTAGTAAAATTATCACATTTATTGTTAAAATATGTCACGGTTTAATTAAAATGAATTTACTTGAATATTTCTTTAAACGAAAGATTAAAAAAATAATTTCATTTGCCATTCAACGATCGCTTTATTTGCTTCGTTTGAAAGAAATGTCATTTGAAGAAGAGACATGAGGCATGAGACATGGAACATGGGAGTGGAAAGGTATTCGAGCGTTTTCATCTCTAAAAATATCTTCTTGTTGACATAGTTGTTGTAGCAGGCTTGCCGTCAGCAAATATTTGAATAATTACTAAAAGAATTCTATTCTCACGTCTCGATGTTATGCTTCTTTCACTTTTAACGAAGAATAACTTTCAAGAGACATCGCAATGTCAGTGACACGAAAAACGATCTTATGAAAATCTTGATAATCAGCTGAGAATTCCTCGGGGAATCAAAAAAGATTTTCAAAGATGAGTCCAAAACAAACTCATACACTCTCAGTTAAAGAATTCGACGTCATGTTACAAGAAACAAAATTCATCATAAACGAGTTTTCATCTCGTTGAGAAATTCCTTTCAAAATGATCTTGTTATGATTTTTTTTCTGTTCTCCTTTTGACATTCTTGTTGAAATTTTTTTCTCCTTCATGTTGTGCCATTATCTTTTATCCGCAATGTTTCAACTTAACGGTTCTCAATGTTTGTCATCATTCTCGTTTTAACGAATCATTTTCATTTCATCATTCGCCTTCTTGTCATCAGATCAAGAACTTCACATACTTATTTCTTGATCCAATTTCTGAAAGCAAAAGTGATCCGAATGATTCTCATGAATTCGAAGACCACCGTCGAAGGTGGACACGAAATGAGATCGCTTTTCATTCTATTATTCATCCATTGTTATCAAAACAGAGAAATGAAATAAATTAGCTCAACAAATATGTAAGCATGTCTTAGAAGTTTACTTCAATAGCAAAACAATGTCTCGTTTCATGCACTATTTGTCTACTTGAGCGAAGCTTCTTTTTTTCCAAAAGAAATTGATTGATATGGAAGAAACATGGAATGCTTTGCTGAATAAATTTAATCCGATAACAACGTCTATTTGTAGACATGACGATTGCTTTAAGCTTCGTTTTTCCTATTATTCTCGCAGCATGCGGATGTTACGCGAACAACAAAGAAAATTTATCGCGAGCGATACTTAGCAGTGGATAATTGGAAATGTCATAATGTAAAGTATTTTCCCTCATGCAGCTTCGTTGTTGAGATTGTTAATTGCATTCGCTGTCGTTCATGTTGAGGTGCTAAGTTTAGTCTATTCGCAACTATGTATGAATTATCCAACATAAATTGATGAGATTGCATGCATGAAAATCGTGAAACGAGGAATGAACATTAACGTGGGCAACATTAAAATTAATGGATTGGAGATGGAACACTTTTTGGGAATTCTCGTGAAACAATTTCATTTCGAACTTTAATTACCTTTAGTTGGCAATTTAATCGTTAAAGATCGTTAGAGTTGCAAAATAAAAGAACGTGCAAGTGTCGAGATATCTTAAAATATATTTTTATGTTGTTTATGCTGTAGAAGAAGCATGAGACGGTTTTCATCTGATTAATTTCTCACTTTTTTACATCTGATCCGCTACAAAACTTAATGCAAATAAATCACTCAAGATTTGGTCGTAAACTTGCTTTCCTGCTTGCTTCAGCTACAGTTTGAAGTGAAATAAACCGTTCACGACTGTAAAACATCATCCACTATAACTTGATGTTGATCAACAGTGTAGATTGAGATTCTTCCATCTTTTGCTGTTTGTTTCTGAACAAATTCAATTAAATCGTTCAATTTTTTTTGGACTTGCAAAAGATATCTCGTAAGAAGTAAACGATAATGAAAAATCCTTTTCTGAAAACGATCGCGGGTCAATAAATCAATTTGTTATAACGGAGTAACGAAGAAACTGATAACGATGGATCATAATTAATTTTTCTTCATCTTTTTGATGTTTCAATGTTTTAGTTTCATTCACGACTTTATGGTTTAAAACGAGAAGAGAGACTTGAATGAAATATTTTAGGAGATAATTCAACTGTTTGCAAAATTTATTGCCTACTTTTAATTTCAGGATGAAAACTTTAATGACTCAAACATATTTAAGTAATTCATGAAACAAATTTGCCAGACGAACTCTCACTTTTAATTAGAAAACATAACTTTTTATAATATGAAATGCAATTAAAAAAGTCACAGACGATCGGTTTTTGATTCAACTCCAACGCAATTCTTCCTCTGTTTTAATTAAATTTAATTTACTGTTGAGAGATTCAAGCAGACATGTCCCAATGTCTTTTATGATGATTTAGATGAAACAGTTCAAAGCATAACTTTTTTCACATCATTTTCCGCATAATGAATGAACGTCTTTTTGCACATTAAAAACGTGTGAAATGAATTTTATTTTTTCATCTTTCCGGCCTAGTTATTCTCAATTTTATCGTGGATCGAAATCCGCTTGTCATAAACATAAATTCTTTTTTTTAAATCACGACATGTTCGCTTTGTGCAGGTTTCGAAATGTTTAAACGTCGACCACCCCGAAACAAGTTTTATTTTCTTATATCGATATTTCAGAGAATTATTATCGAGAATTATGATGATTAAGTCTTCAAAATTATAAAAGCTAATAATAATAATAAAAACTCACCTTCGCATCCATTCGCCGATAATCCAAAATATAATTCGTCACATGTGTCGCATTTGAGGCCATTCACATTTAATTTACACAAGCATTGGCCACTTATCGGATCACAATTTTCATCAATCGATCCGTTTTGATTACATTCACATGGAGGGCAATGTAATGAAACGTTTGCATATCCAAAGGCACATTGATCACATAATTGCCCTTCATAATTTGAATTGCATGAACATTTACCATCGCTGGCATTACACAAATTATTCACTGCACCATAATCCGAACATTCGCATATTTGACAACCAACTTTTGGGTCACCAAAGAATCCTTTTTTGCACTTTTCACATCGCCAACCTTCAGTGTTTACTTCACATTTTATACACTTTCCCGTAATTGAATCACAAGGATTACCATCACACGGACAAGCAAGGCATCGTGAGCCCAATTCCATAGGATTTCCATAATAACCATCAGCACATAATTCACAATGATCACCGAAATGACCAACACTGCAGTTATTGCAAAAATAATCCGACATTTCTTCGAGCATCACACCATTTGTTTCAAATGATTCTTTAAGTTCACACGTTGGACTAAAGTTGTTTAACTCATCAATCAACGGACACGCACATGGCTTGCAATCAGTTGATGTACCAATCAAAGCATTTCCATAGAAGCCAATTTTACATTCTTCGCATCTGTAACGGTTAAAAATATTTTAAAAGATTCAAATAAATAATGACAGTTAAAATTTAAAAGTTAAACTCACCTTTCACCTATCGTGTTGTGTGCGCATTCACCACATTCATTGGTTTCAACGTTGCATGATTCTGAATGACCGTTGCAATTACATGGTAAACATTTTATAATTTTCTCGTGTGTGGTTGAATTATCGTAAATTTTTATGTGACCAAAAGTGCATTCTTCACATGAAAGTCCATCGTAACCTCGGGGACAATGACACTTCTCGACAAGACTAAAAACATTTGAAGCTTCAACTTGAATGATGTCATTTGAACTGCTAATATCACCAGAATATAGTGTCGCACGTCTTAAAATTCCTTCTGCTTGATCTGTATGATAAGTTCCACGAATAAGAATGCTGTCAACATTGGTCAATACTGACATAAATTGAGTTCTCGTCACAGGGTCACCACGATATTCAGTTCTTCTTAATCTTGTTATGATATCTTTCACTGACTTTGGAACATGATACCATCCATCTTCGGTGAGAAAAATGTCGACACTTGCATTTGAATTCGTAAAAGTTCCATCACCAGAAGCAATTTTCATTCCATTCTTGCCAATTATAATAAAGTTCGGTCCACTTGTTGGCTTTCCACTTGTGTCACCACGAACAATTACCCAATCCATATGGAAAATAAAATGAGATCCATAACTTTCAAGTCGATTTCCAAGATAAACTTCCGGTGCTGACCAATAAACTGCTTCAACATCAGCTAATTCATACATTCCAAACACCATGTAACCAGTTTCATTGTCACGGGTTGGATAAGCGATTTGAGTCTTTGAGATGTCAGTTACTGACCAGCCGTCCAATGTTTCTGTGAAATTTCTCTTAACTTCATAACTCTCACATGTTGTTGCAATACCTGAACAGAAACATTTTGAACATCCTTCAGGATTTTCTTTATTCAACCCAAAATAGCCATCAACACATTTGTCACATTTTTCACCTTTGACAAACATTTTACAATGACAAACTTCATCGCATTCTCCACCTGGCAATATTCCTCTGTTGTCACAAGAACACTTTTCGCAATTTTCACCGCTGAAACCAATGTCACAATGATCACAATTTGGACCAGCAAAACCAGGTTTGCAGATGCAATCGCCGCCAATTGGATTGCATGCGCCCACTGAACCTTTACTGTTGCATTTGCATGGGATGCAAGGTTCTTCATGATCTGGTGGTCGATTGTTTGGACGGAAGAAGTTTGGTAAACATTTTTCACAATTTATTCCTGTGGTATTTTTTGTACAATTCAAACAAACCCCACCACCAGTCATTTTTCCTTTGATATTTATGCTTAAATTGCGTTTATCGATGTCGGGGCTGTAACGACATTCCGAAGCATGACCATAGCATTGACACTTCTCACAACGATTCTCCTTTTGCGGTGTTCCAATACGAAATGGTTTCTGATTGTACATTGGACAACATTTCTCGCAATTTTTCCCGCATGTGTTGTGCATGCATTCACATTGTGGCAATTTATTAAAGTTTTTATCATTTTCATCAATTTGTTCGCGACATTTTCCAGCATGACCTGAACAGTGACAACGACCCAAAACAATGATCGATTGAATTGAATAATATCTTCGTTTTTCTAAATCATCTTCATCTGGTTCCCATTTTATTGAACGTTCGCTTTCGATTTCGCTGATATTTTTTAACATTCCTAATTTAAAAAACAATTTACAAAATTATTTACATAATTTTAAGGAGAAAACATTTTTACATACCCTGCAGGCGAACACGAATAAATCGTGCAAGAGTGAAGTTAATTAAATTTGAAGTTAGCGATTCCATTGGCCTTTGATTGAGTACTAAAAACTTTGCTTCTCCATATTTCAATCTTGTTGATTCTGAGAATTCCGTGCTACAAATGACTTCTTTTTCATCTTTGAAAATATAATTCGCGTTACGACCTGTGATGAGAGAGAAAGACCAGAATTAAATTTTATTACCAACATAATGTTTATTTACTCACCGGATAAATTGTAACGTGACATACAATCAGCATCATCTGCAGCGAAGTACTGCCAAGGCTCGTAATTATTACCGTCAATTGATCTCTCCAAAATCCAAGCTTTTGGTATTGCTGATTCTGCCGATTTAATTTTAAATGAAAAAATTTCGTATTTCTGTGAAAGAAAAGAAAGAAAAAAGTATTGAGAATTGAGATAAGATGAAGGAATTAAAATGACAAGCTTTTCATCTCAAAATGACAAGATAAAGAGTGGAATAATGTTGAGAACATGCACAACACGATAATTTCCGAATGCTATGTGTGTAAACTTCTCCGAAGACGAAATTATGTTAATGAATGTTTATTTTCTTGAGCGCCGCGCTCAGACGAAGCGACAGAGATAAGACCATAAAGTCATGGATGGATGACGTGTCTTTAAGAAATTGGTCTTGTATTACGCACTCGTTTAATAAGAAATGAATGCTTTAAAAAAATCTGCAAGCATTTGTTAAGTTGATGAAGCCAAAAACAAAAAAGAAAACACACAAAGAACGATGGTTATTAACAGCACATAACATTACCTTTAACGACTTTTGGCTGTTTGACCGAAAACCACATAAAAGGGAAATAAAAATTTACATACAAATTAACTTCGAAAAGCCCAGCAAGGAAAAGATTTTTCAAATTACTTCCTTAACATTCTTAACAAGCATTTTTAAAATTCCCAATCGGAGTCGATCGTTAAACCTCAGCATACTCATTTCGATGTGAAAATACAACATTCAAAGAAGTAGAAGAAGTCAGAAATGGTCCGGAACGCTCGTAAATTTGTTTGATAAAAAAAAGTGTTCTGAGACGTCGAGCCAAATGTGCTTTTTGCCGCCCTCTTAATAACTTTCTTTGAACGCCGACAAATTTGAACTTCGAAATCAAACACAGGATCTCGTTCATAAGAAAAACATGCACAAATAGCTTCAGGGGGCTGAAGGAAAGATACAAAAACATTTAACATAAAGTGAAGCAGCTTTTCGTGTCAATAAAGTGTTTTCAAGAAGCGACAGAAGTCTTGAACGAGAAAATTATCGTAATTGAAATTTCTTCTTTCTCATCTTTTTTGTCTTCGCTTTGAGTTCGTACATATTGGACAAGATTATCGAAGTTTTCGAATGGCGTCAATCGAAATGTTTGTCAGGTCCAGGTGCATCTCAATTAAATATAATTTCGTGAAGTTTAAAAGAAAATTGATTGAATATATTAACGATGGCTTCATGTGGAGAAAGAAATCATCGGATTACTTAAGTCCATCGTTTGTTTAAATCTCAACGTTATAAGTGTCAGAAATTGCATAAAGGAAAATTGTAATTCAATCAATTTTTATTAATCACAACACGTTTAAACATTTTTTTATTAATCAGTTTTACTGTTTACGCCAATAAAACTCTTTAAAGTGCATGTAATAAATTCCAACAGCTACAACTGATGAAATAATTGAAATTTGATGGTTGAAAGTGTTTCTCTGATAAGCTTTTATTACCACAATAATTCATGAGAGATCTGTTGGCACAGCTGTATTTAAGACAACCAACAGCAGTCTTGTACAAGAAAGGAATGAAAAATGTTCTTAACGATTAAACTTCGTGTTGATCACTTGTAATATCATGTAATTATTTTTTTCCGAGAGATTTAATTAAACTGGAAGCATCTTTTTTGATATTTTCTTTGCGATAAGATTTTTGCAACATAAATAAATTTTATACAATTTAATACGAAATTTCTAAAGAGGTAGAAATGTAAATTAGAAAATTAATGTCTGGGAAAAGTTTACAAACAGAGAATTCTTAAGAAGTAAACATTTCTAAGATAAGTTTTACATAGCAAACTTCTCAATGTGTCTCTTTCAGAGATGTAGAATTTCATGATAGAATAAATAGAACGCAAAACGAAGAATTTAGTCCAATAAAAAAAAAGAATGTTTAAAATGGAATAGAAATAGTCGACTATATAGGTAGTTAAATTAACATTCGTGTAAGTATATGAGTTACACGCGCATAAATTATTTTAATTAGGAACACACAGCTTTCCAACATCCATTGACATCATCAGCTGAGTGAATACGAGAAATTAAAAAAAAAATTCTTAGATCTTTCACAAAAAAAGAACTTCAATAATTCAATTTCTTACGCAATCTAAATAAAGCCTTAGATATGTGGAATAAACAGTTAGTGGTTTCTTTCTTTCATAGAGTTCATCATCTTTAACTTCACCGATTCGTTCTCTCGTTATAAACAAACTCCTTTATCGAGGCGAGGTGCATAAGAGGGCCCCGAAATTATTTGTTTATAAATATTTGTTATAAATAACTCAAAGAGACTCTTGTAAAGTGGATTCCAATGGTAGTTGGATTCTGTGTGTTTCATGATGATTTCCCTTACGTTTACAACTCTTCTTTTTCTACTCTTTCATCATCACCAAAAACGATTTGTTCTTGCCGGTAAAATTCTCGAAAACGAAATTAATTTAGATTTCGTTTTGTGGATTGCGTGGAAGCGACTTCAAATGAAATATCTGGGAAAGAACCTTTTGACTGTTTGTGTAATTGCATTTTTAAATATTTACAAGCGATTTCGATGCGCTTCCCAAAAAATTGGAAGGCAAACAATCTGAGGTTAAACCAAAAGAATGAAGGAAAAAAGAACTCAATATTTGATCATTGCACAGCGCCAAGAGTTCTCGACTTGAACATGAAATTTCAACTTCCTCAATACAACAGCTTGAGCCATTGAACTCTCCACTCCTCTCTCTCTATGGGCAGCGGCAAAAAGTTTCTTTCAAATCAATAAAAGTGCTTGTTAGCTTTTATCATATGTGCAACAGATTTCATGGAAATTTTCCTCCATTTCAACCATTGAATCGAGTCGAAGCGCGCGAAAAAGATGAATGCGAAGGAATGCTGAAAACATGAATTTAATAAATGATTAGCACACTAGAATAACAACCATTATAACGAGCGATTCACGATATATCGATGTCGAGTGAAATTGAACCGATCTTATGTTGTTTTAAAAGCATGGGAATTTTTTGAATTAATTTTCTTATTCTTTTTGTGTCTTCGAGACAAGGAACTCCTAATTACAATGTTGGTTGGTAACTTTTAAAACTAAAATTTAAATGTTAATTAACATTTGATACAAACTTTGTAGCGAGATGTAATTTTTTATCAATTTTATTTAGCATTTCTCTTCTGTCTGGGAGTCATTCTTTGCACTCGATATTCTCATAAAATAACAAAGAAATGATAAAAAAAAATGAAAGAATCATAACGAAAACCTAGAAAACCGCAAAAATACTTCAAGAAGAGCATCATCAAGCTCCTTTTGTGAAAATAACAAAAGGAGAAAAGAAAAACTTGGCACAAAAATCAGTCATCGATTCTCGCTCGTCTCTATATGGTAATAATTGATCGTCAAGTTTGATTTTTTTTTCTTTCTTTCTTCTCCCTTTTAATGCTACTTGCTTTGACTTTAAAAGGCGATACAGTTTTTCGGGTGATTGGTATTTGGTGAAAATAAATAATTGGATAGAGATGCTTTTGGTCGTTGTCTGATGTTGTGACTTAAGATGCGTTGAATCATGAAAGCGAGCGCACTGTCGCCAAATACCAGAAGCTGTTGTCAACTCTTTTGTTATTTAGATTGCAAGTAATAAAAATGCAAAATAGAAAATTCATTTGTTGGTAAACTACCCATTGAAATTTTTACAGTAGAAGTAGCAATTCAATTAAATTACCTCATTATCACGATGTTCACTTTTTGTTCGATAGAAAAAGCAGAAAAATGTTAACTTTTATATCCTAATTGTGAGTGTGTGTCTGCGCATTGAAACTGCATAGCATTTGCCGTTTATTTTACAATAATTTGCATTCTACGACTTGGGAATTTCAAACGTGAGATTTCAACTTCAAAAGCTATGAAAATTGTTGTGCAATCGAGTTCACGTCAATGCACTGCATGTATGCTTCCGATAGCATTTTTTTTAACGAAGAATGGAGATAGACGAGTAAAACAAAAGCAAAATCAGATCAACATTAAGCTGCGAGAATAAAACAAAGAGCTCACAACTTGTCCTCGCTCTGTGATGCCCATAAACCAACTGCCAGACAGTCTCTGTCGTCAACGGCTCCATTTTTGGACTATTTTAATGTTGTACGTATCTGATTCACTTTCTGCGAGTTCCATTAAGTCGTGAAAAAAACATGGACACTAGACAAGTCAAGTGATTTTGAAATCGTGCTGTTATGCTTCTCATTTTGTTTCTTTTCATAATTATTTAATTTTTAATTTCATGTAAATGTCTACGTCAACGTAATTACGTAGCTAATTTACGTAGCAGGATATTTCATTAAGGTCTCAAAAATTAAGTTGTGACACTTTACAGATATTCTTTATGTTTATAAACATTTATGTCTATATAAACAATCTCGAAACATCTTCAAAATTAGTTCATATCGATGATTTCGGATAGAAGCAATGGAGATAATTCAAGGCTATTCGGAATATCTAATTTTTAAAATTGAACCTGGTGAAAGTTTCAATTAAAAAGGACTTAAAGTTTGTTCAGTTTGAAAGTTTGAGTGTTTGTTTGTTTATTATTAATGTAAGGTTCTCAAAATGTGTTTACAGGAGATTGTCTTAGCCCTTCCACCACCAGGATATATATTCATAATTAGATATGTATAAGAAAAAATAATAAATATCTAAGAATTGTTCATGTTTTAAAGAGTTTTCTTATTGCAACTCTGCATATCAATTATTGTGAAAGTTTTAACAACATAATTGTTTAATAACAAATTGCTCATTTCTGGAAAATGCATGAAAAAAATTGTATTATTACATATAATAGAAAAAGAAATAAAAAATATGAAAACTGTAAAGTTTTAAAGCCAGTTGGTGAACTCAATCTTGGATGAACCTAAATTAAAAACTCATAAAATAATTTTGGTAGCATGCAGTAAGTACTTTTGTAATTAATTTGAAGATGCCTCTGCTGACGTTTCGAACAGTAATTAAAGACTTGAATCCCAAAGTCAGTGAAGATTTATTACTTTTCATTTACGAGAGAAAATTATCGTCTTGTAACTTAATCGACTTGTTAAAGATCTCATCATAATTTGAAAGGTTGTTTAATTTAAAAAGTTTCTGTGAACGAACATTTTTTATTGAGCGTACTGCAACAAAGTTAAGGAAATGTTAAATGCATCACTCAAGTATAATAGTTAAATGCATCAAAATATATGTCAGATTAAGTCCAAACTTAATGTTGATTCCTCATATCTTAATGAAATATTCGATAAGAAAAAGTGTAACAAGGAATCAGAAATAATTAAGCAATTGTTCAAATAAATGTCATGTTTCTTTCTCTTTGTTATTAATCGACTTGAGAATGATTAAAGAATTTATGTTTTCCAATAAAAACATTTAAAATCTTCCATTCATTTTTAGATTCTTAATTAATTTACAGAAAATTTTCGAGGAACCTTCATAGATTAAAACAAATTGATGGAAAGCTAGCTGCAATGGAAGTTATGTGATATTAATTGATTATTGATCGAGAAGGAAAGCATGAGAGATTCAGGCATCAAATTGTAATCTTACATGAAATTCAAGAACAACGATGATTGATCTATGTGAACGGAGAGCGAAGAGATTAAGAATTTCAATTTTCTTCAACTATGAAAGCATAAAAATGTAGATTAATTCAAGAAATTTCATGTTTCACAATGCACAGCAACTTTCTTTTTTTATTCATTTTTTTTTATCGCAACTTGATGTCTTGGAGCGCTATTGAAAGGGTCATAAAAGTTTTTTAGAAAGACATGCATGATGTTGCAATTTCAAAGCAAGATTGTTGTGCAAAAAAAAGAAGTTGTCGAAGTGATCAAGAAGTCAAATTAAAATAAGAAAGAATATTTTCTCAATCGCCATGTCTGGCAATTTTAATTGAATTTTTTGTCCCGTTCTTCCATTTCGCATTTTTTTTTTAGCTTCAACAATAGGAAACTCTTTCCCTACACATTCGTAAGATGAAAAATTTTTTCGCCGAATCCACAATGAAATTCAATTAACTTTGACAATGTTCGTAGCAAATTTCCCTTCGATTCAACCTGTGAAAAAGATTCGTATCCAACTGATAGCTTACATATAATAAAAGCGAACACGAGACTCACCGCAGAATGTTTATGGCTTTCGCTTCATTTTACTTTGTTTCGTTTCGCTGTTTTACTTGGCGACCTCAAATTTGTTTTGATTTTGTATTTCTTTGGAGTTAAATATTTAAAGAATTCTGATGCATTGGACAATTGTCATGATTTTGTTTGATCTTTGATCAGTTCAAAACAAGCATAAACATTTTGTTTTTCGCTGGAATTACAAATCTTAATATCATGAAATGTGATGGATCGATCATTAATTGGCTTTTTAGTTTATTTTAGATTTCAAACCTTAGCCTCGGGTTGAAATCAATAAGTGCGCACATTAATTCAATTAACCTTTCATAGTAATAAATTATGTTTTCATGTTCTCATGTGATTCGCGACGACGAACCTTAAATGCACCTGAATATTAAATATTCTTATTTTATTAAAACTTTTCTCTGCTGTTCTTCTCCTCCCATCGTCGATTGATATTGATATCGATTTTATTATACTCAGACTTCAGAAAAATCAATAAATATTTCTTTTTTTTTACAAAGGGTTCATTTACATAACCGACAGACCTCCCGTGGAAGGAAAAGAAAGAAAAAATTACCGCATCGATGCATCGAAAATAAAAAAACTTTAAAATTGATTTTTCTTATGTTATTTTTAGTGATCATGTTATTTAGTTTACGCGTAAGCTGGAGTTAAAATCACTTTGATGCATGATAAATAAATGACTTGAATGCTAATTAAAGGCAAAAATTGACCCAAACGACTTAGGAAAAGTCAGCAATAATTTTTGATTTGATTTGCTTCATGAGATAAAGCTTAAAATTTTTAAATGGCTAATGACGAGCGACTCATTAATTTGCTTCTTGGAACAGAGAAATGAGAATTCAACCGCAAATGCTTCTCTACCGACTACCAGAAATTATCGCATTTGATCAATAAATAACCACAAGCAAACATGGTATTTAGTGCTTCGAAGTAATTTATCACTTATAAGCTGAAGTGCTTTCAATCTTTTTCTCTTGAAGAGAAATCAAGGCGGTTCAAAGCTTCTGTCACTACTCTACAACTCTTATTACACGATTAAACAACATTATCACAACATAACTTATGCTCAAGTCCCGCTCATCAGAAAATCTTTACTGGGACGAAAAGAAAGAAATAAAGAAAAGGTTTCATCATTTTGAAAAAACTTTATCATTGTTTAACTTGAATGCAGTTCATTTATCTCGTTCTCTGCTTCATCTCTCTCATCACGTTATGTTGAAATCATAAAAAAAGAATCATATCAGATAGGGTAGGCTCATAATTTACAGCATTGTTTTGTGCTATTTTCATCTTCGAAGTGATTTAAAACTTTTAAAAAGAAATTCGTGTATAATTTAGTGAGTTGAAGAGTCATAATTGCATTTTTCTTTCCACAAAGTTATCATCAAAACAGAAGAAGGAAAAAAAAAACTGCATTGGAATAGACGATCCAAAACGACAACATAGAACAAATATGCAGACAAGCAAACACAAGTCTAATGATGGAAAAGAAGAGAAGAGAGAAATGTAAAGTTTATTAAAATAACAAACAATAAAAACGTTGTTGAAATGCAGCAAATTATGGTTTTTAGATTGAGATTTTAAATGAAGATTGATGATTCTTAGGCTATTCAATAAAGCGCAAAGCAAACATCTAAGTATGAATCTCGTTGAACCGTGAACTTTCGCGTTTCATTTAACTTGAGAATTCAAAGGAATCGGTTGCATTGTAATCTCATATCTGTAAAGTTTTGGGACGGTAATGTCGCATTATGAAAGCTATTAAACTTCCGCCGCAAACATCTTACAACGTTTATACATAAATAGGTTGCCCATATGTGCTGGGAACAAGAATTCAAGAATAAACTCAAATGAGCGGAAACAAAGTAATAAATTTCTCATTCATTATGCATGACTGCTTGACACGCGGTTTTCTAATGACACAATTTCGCTATTTGCCAAAAAAAATGTTAGATTTGTCGTGATGCAAACTATGTTGCTTCTTACCTATAATAAACTTTCATTTGTATTTCGAATTCTTCTTGTTCTCAATTACAACCGACAGCTTAATTGTAGTTTACGATCTATTTTTAAAATCAAACTACATTCGAGAAATTCACTTGCATTGTAAATATAAATTAACGACACATAAACAAATCTCATTGCATGCAATGTGCTCGCTTCTCTTATTCATGCAAGCCTGAACCTTAAACTTTCACTTTGTTCTTATAAAGAAAGTTTTTATTTCTCTTTTTCTTGATTTTTTATTAAATCTAATTTGGGCATCAAATAATTTCTTTAAGTAATGAAATTTTATGTTTCTTTTTTAGTATTTCTCTTCAAAAAAAAGTATCAACTTGCGAAAAGCAAGCATAAGAAGAAAACCAAAAATGTTTCCTTCTAAAATTAAATTTCCGCGTCTACCAAATGCACACTTCAGTCGTCAGACTCGACATTTCATGAATGAAATGAAATTCTTGGAAAAGAAAGAAAGAAACAAATGAAGAAAACATTGTAAAGTGAAAGATTCATGTTCACGCATAAGAAGTATTATGAAAACACCGTTTAATTAGCTAACACCATCGAATGGAATGGAAAGAAAGGGAAGAGTTGTAGTCTAGGTAAGAAAAGGTTAAACATCGGACATTTTAAATGCTTCGATAGCAAGAGACATAAATCCCAAAATATTTGAACATTCTAGAGAAAAGCTATTAAAGATTATGTAAAAGGTGCCAAAGGGCGGGCGGGTATCATAAAAAAAATCTTCTGTAACACGAAACTGTTATTACTGTGATCTTCCAGACTTAAACAACGATTTGATGAGGCTTAAGATTGTCATTCGAGACTTGTCAGGAAATAGAAGACTGGTAAAAGGCTTCAATCTGACATGTTTCAGGCACATTTATGATAATTTTCATATGAAATTGCTTTCAAGCGATCAAAATAACGCAATGCAGGCGTCTTCAGAACAAATGTCAGTAATAAACTCACGATTGAATTGAATTTCAAAACATTATTTGTATGTTGTACGTAATTGTAATTATGAAATGATGGACATTTGAAAGCAATTTGAATGACATTTCGCTGCTACTTGAGATCATCTTTCTTTTATTTATATTTTTATAAACGTTCTTTTCAGCTTTCGTTTATTGAAATTTCCTTCCTTCTAAACAGAAATTTCTTTAAAGCAATTCGACATGTGATGTTGAACCTTCTCAAAGCAGCGAGAATTTCATGGAACGGGAAAGAATTCTGTAATTAGTTATGTTATGCCTTTTTAGCTAATCCCATGTTACGATTGTCGCATTCTAGAAAGATTTATGTGATCGACTATGAAATATTCAGCATTTCAATCGTCAAAAGAAGTTTTCCTTCTTCTTCTTTGAACTAACATCGTTGTTGATTATCGTGTAGATAAAGAAAATGACATTGAAAATGTTTTCTCACCTGTTTCAAATCAATATCAATGGTGACGAATTCAAATTGTTTTCCCGATGCAAGAGTTGGACTTTGCCACCATGAATGTGTTCCATCGATGGCGTTGGTTATTGGATGACTTGCTTCAGGATCGTTAGCATCGCATAACTCACATTGTGTTTGTTGTCTGCGAAATATTTTCATTTCTTCAATAAAAGACAATTCGTATGATTTAGTTTCATACCGTGGCGAGTACATGTCTGCCATCCGACAGAATTCTTCAGCTTCTTCTCCACACGTTGCGTTTGCAGTGATCTTGGCCTTCAGAGCTGTGTTAAAGGGCTTCGGGAAAAGGCCACCATTGGGACCTAATTCCATAACCCGCTGAAGCGGATGTGTGCCGTCTGGTAACTGTCGCAGATCTGTAAAACAAAAACATTCAGAGACTTAAAATTGATGCTTTCAAACCATAACATTCTTGCTCCCTTATGCTTATAACTTAATTAATGATCTCATTTATAAAAGTAAATGATCCAATTTTGTTCTTCACTTGAGTCGTTTGCTTCTTTCTTTTCATGCATTCCATTTAATGCTTTTCAGCTTCTGATCTTGAGTAACATTTGATTCTCTTCTTAAATCTTTCTCAATAACAAAGAGAAGCGATTTTTCACTTGCACCATGTCATCAGTCTTAACTCAACAGATGCTTTCTACCTAAAATATTCCCGCTGCGGACCTGACGACAACTTAAATACAAAGAAGAATTTTGTTCATTGGCAAATGACATAAAGATAAAGAAGAGAGATTTATTGTTGAAGGAAACACAATCCTTACTAGATATCAAAGACTATTAAAGGACAATTTATAGAGAAGGATTCAATTTGAACATGTTAACCACCTACAGAGTATTAAGTTACCTAAAGTGGCGCTAAATATTGATTCAAAGCAAGGCAAGTTCTTCTAGAAAATAGTTTTGGGCTTCTGAAAACGTTTCATATTTATGTCTTAAAAATGTTGCACATGAGATCTCTTTAATACCTGAATAAATTCTTCATCAGCTTACAGTTTGTTGTTACGATAAAATAATCTCGACTGCTGCTACCATAAATAGAAAAAAAAGTTTATCACTTTTTAGGAAGTTTTTAATGTTGTTACTATAAACATCTTAAGAGCATTATGTTTTATGTTTTATGTAGCATACGCGAATATTCAGATAGTAATAAAAGCATTTCAATGTCTTCAGATAACTTGCTTGCCTTAAATTCGTAGACAAAAGAACAAAAAAATATTTCATTTCAGACAGGAATCGTAAAAAAGTTTATTAATGTTAATATTTTCGCTAGTTGTCATTCACGCTTTGTTTCCGATGGATATTTGATATTTATGACATGTCGAGTTACATCGATTCCTTTATTTTAATTCGATCAAAAACTTGATCATGATTAGAACTTTTTTTATTTGAATTCAAACGGGATTATATTTTGATTGTTTATTAGCATATTATGCTGATGAGATGTGTCGATAACGAGTGAGTTTTATTGATTTTTACTCAATAAAAAAAAATTAAAATACTTCGATAACATACGATGTGTTTGGCTTGAAAGATCATTAATTTTTTGATTGAGAAAAAAATTAAAGCAAATCAACTTTGAGATTGTCGACAAATTTGAAATTTCTTTTGATCCCAAAGAACTAATTATTAATTAATTTTAATATATTTGGCATAACGAGTTTCTTGTTTTCTTTGAATGTTTCAAAACATTTGATTAGTTTGGCGATAGCTTCTGATCGAAGTTAATTAAATAATGAGTAAGAAGAGAAAAGTTTTTTTGTGACACGATGCTGCGATCGCTCGTTTGAGTGTTTTTAGAAGAATTTTACGATATTTTAAGCGTTTGTAAGAAGAAAAATGATAACTTTTTTATGGTAAATTCCAGAAAGAACACACAACATGTCATCACAATGAATTTCAAGAAGATGATCGCTTTTAAAATGTAGCAGAGTTTTCCATTAAAATATCCTTAACTCAAGTGTTTCTCCAGACACTTGACAAGAAACCGAAACATTGAAATTCGACATTTCAAGAGTCTCTTGACTTGAACGAATCAATCACATGATCCTGAAGCTTCTCAACATCGAAAGTGCCAAGTCATTAAACCATTTACATCCAAGCATGCATGACCACCTTCGGTTATTGATTTAATTAAGGCTTTAAACCCTTTTCATCTTCTTGTTCGCTTTCAACATCGAAAACCAGTTGTAATCGTTTGAATAGAAGAAATCAAAACAAGAAATATCTGAGTAACTCCCTTTCAATTTAAGTCTTCGTTTTGTAGTCTTTAACACAAAATTTTCTCAAATGATTCCGACACGCATCAGGAAGAAGAGTGTAAAAGCGAGTGGATATGTTGAAAAATATAATAAAATTAAGAAAAGAAAAAAGTTGCAAGCAGACAAATTTATGTATTATTATGTTGCCTGTACGCTTATGCTGCCCTTTTTCATCAGGTTTCGTGTTGAGTTTTGATTTCTTCCTGGAATTGTATAATGAATGAAATGGAAATTATGTTACGGGGTGAGAAAGCAAAGGAATCTTCACATAAATTCCTTTTGTTCAATCATTTTACTGACTTTGTTTTCACTTTTATTTTCTTCACATTTTTACAGCCAATCTCAATAAACACTCAAAAGATTCTTTTATTCTATGCTCATGTCTATCCAAAAATTGTCTTAAATTTTATCGCCTCCCAGGACTCAGAATTTATACAAAGAACAAAGTTTTAGAATTGATTGAAGATCGCCGAAACAACAATTTACTTTCCATTCATACAACAAAAGAGAGTAAAAATGTTAACGTCGCAACATTAGACAACGACGACAACATAAAAAGAAAAATTAGCACCAATTACATTCAATGTTGTGGGTCCACTATGTAAACAACAAAGATTCGTTAAACACGAAATTTTTCTACCAATTTACAAAGTTGCAAGTCATTTATTTTGTGACAAAAAAGCAACGGAATGTTGTTTATCTTAATTGAATTAATTTCGATAATTTTCGGAAGCTTGTTGTGAATATTTAAAATCGATGACTTGAGAAGTTCACAATCTTAACTTTGAGCTTATGTTAGAAGAAGTTTCATCTTAATTAAAACAATTTCTAGCTCGTATAAGGAGAGATTATTCCGTACGAAAACGTGACATGTCGTGAGAAAAGCTTATTTTAAACTTCTCCAGTTCTTATAATGGAAAAAGAAATAATATGTAATCTTAAATGAAGATGTTTAAAATGATCACGCAAATCGCTTTTTAAATGCACATATATAGTCATAGAACTATGGAAATGTTATTCATGTATTTAAGCGCCAGTAGGTTCAATGTTCGTCGACTTTGATCTTATCTCATTGCGAAACGGGTGAGATATTGATTTCTGTTTAAAAAAAGAATTAAGAAATTCCAGAAAACGTTTTTCTTTTTAAGCTCATCTTAATAACAAATATGTAAAAGGTGTGAAGAGATGAAAGTTTTGTGTTTCTTTGTTTCTACTTTTGATCTTAGCCAACAGCAAAGTGAAGTCTGCAAGCGATCAAAAATGTTTTCTTAAATCATAATCTTGAATATTTTTTCACATTTCTCTTCTTTTTTTTTCTTCTTCAGCATAATTATCACGTTAATATCAATAACGATATGATGAATATGCAAACATATATTCAATCGTTGTTGTTAATGTTTACATCGTTGCCATATAAACAAAGCAAAACACATCTAAGAATGTTTACAATTCCGAAAAGAACATTGAGATCATTACCATTTATAGAATGTTTGCAATTCCATTTCTAGATCGAATTATTATAAAATTGCATCTAAATCAAGTTGAAGAAATCATATCAGATTGAGCACATCAAGTTCTGCACGCATTATGATTGAAGTGCAGAAGATTGCGAAAGATTTATTGAAGTATTGAGAATAATTCTTGTAAAGTTTCTTTAACATTAACACCTCACCAACATAAAAATGTTCAACAATAAACACATTAGCAGGTTCATGATCTTGTTGGCATAAATGATTCATAATTTTTATCGCAACTTGTAAAAGGAGAACGAAACTCAAAGTGCGCCCTCAAGTGATAATCAAATTGCGTTAATATCTGATGAAGAAACAGTTTCGAAAACATTAACTACATTATGGTAATTTGTAAAAAGCGATTGAATGTTAAAACTTTGATCAATTTTCATTCGTGTTTTAATTTAATTAAGCATAGTGAATGTACGAACAGTGACAACATTGCCTGGTTTCGTGGCTTAATGCTTCATTCAGTTAATTAATTTATTTTCTTTTTTCACTCTTCTCTCTGTTGTACGTGACAAAATTATATCCAAGAATCTTTTTTATTGCTATTATGTAATTACTAGATTGATACAAGTTTTCTTCCCTTTTTTTCTCAAAAAATTAAAAAATTTATGGCTGTGATTTTAATTAGCAACAAAATTCTGCAGTCATAAAATTACGGTCAATAAATGACCATTACAATCTCTCAGAGATTGCAATTTTCGTAAGAACAAATGCCAATGTTCAAGCAACAGACGATCCAAATGTTTTGTCCAGGTAGAAAAACAAAGAAAGGTGGACGACAGTTTCGAGAATATTTAGACCTAAGTAGATATTCTTAATATAATTCAAGGATTGGGGATCATCTTTGTTACTCTTACAAACTTTTCCTTTTTGCATATTGAGAGGTAAATTTTGTTGACAAGAATCTTCTCTTGTTATGTGAGAAAACAAAGCAAAAAGAAACTTCCAGGTAATTGCCGGTTTTATTTTGGTTTTATTACAGCAAATTATGTGTAAAACTTGTTAAATATTTTCGAGCCTCCAGAAGGAACGAAACTTGGCTGAAGGAAAGGTAAGAAAAGGTTTGATTACAATCGGACATTGAAAGGCGGATCGGGATCATGAATTCTTTGAATATCAATCGTATGAACATGAAACTAACTAAATTAAGATGAAAACGAAATAATGTCGATTTGATTAAAAAAGATTCATTAAAATTGCAGACTAAACAAGATCAAAACAAGAAAAGTCCGTTAACAATAAAAATTTATGATCATTTCGTAAGAAAAATGTAATCGCAATGACACCCAATAAAGCAATAAAACAAAAACAAATCATTTATGTTATGCTGATGATCTTTAACGACTTTTTTCACTTCAACTGCTCAAAATAGTATCAGAAAAAAGAAGTGAACGGAAATTTACATTTTGCGATTGAATTAGCACGTTCCTAATCGTTTAAACATAAAGTTTGCTTTTTACTTTTTGTTGTTCCTTTGTTTGCGCAATAATTACAACGCAACGCGGCTCATGCACAATTCATAAAGGCAACTTCCAAGGAATTGTTCTCCAACTTTCAGATTCCATTTGTCGACATGATTTTCAGCTTAAAGCATTGCTAATCAGAGTTTTGATCTTTGTAATCGTTCTTTAAAGTCGTGAGTCAGTTGATACATCAACTCGCTCAGATTCTTAATTATCTCGCTATCCTCTTCGTCAACCGTTTAAAAAATTAATCAAGCTACAACGTGAAGTTAGAATTAAACATGAGGAAAGCGAAATTTCTCGCATATGCTCGTTTTTTTGAAAACAAAATCTGGTTTTGCCTTTTTTTATTTTATTCAATTTTATGAATAATGACGACGAAGATTTTTCGGGTCTTTTTTTTAAGAAATGATAATAATAAAACATTTGGCGCATGTGAAGTTTTTTTATGGGTTTACGCTTCCTTTTTTCTTTTATTTTCATCAAAATCTCATCAAACTTTAATGAATTCCTGGATTTATCAGAGGAAACTAGGTTGATGATGTCTCAATGATAAGATTTCATACATTTTATTCTCTTTTGATCAGAGTCCAATATGAAACGTAAGTGTATGAAGTGAAACTGACAAACATCTCTGAAAATATGATGAAAACGAAATAAGTATTTAAGACGATGATCGTGTCTCGATCACCTGTGGTTTGAATTTTTCTTTAACACTCTCGATGTTCTTTTGATGTTGTTTTGCAAGCTCCTTTCATTATATTTTCTCATCGGCTCACGGTTGTCGTGTTATGTTTTATAAATATTTTTACATTATTACATTTTTTCTGATTAATTTTCACTGATCGTCTTTATGTTTTGCTTTATATTTCAAGCGCAAGACATAGCCGCGGCTTTTAAGACATCATTAAACATAATTTATTTGATATTTTGATTGGATAATAATTTGGGGATGAAAATTAATGACTTTGCCTTCATATTTAGCGATCGAACAAAAATTGACAGCATTGAAAGCCTTAAATTAGATTATCGAAATGGGTATCACTTACCATGATCATGTTGTCTTTGTTGGCTACTCTTCACTCGTTTTCTCTGACCATGACCAGACCGCCTCGGCGATAGTCCATAATTATGGTCTTGACTCGTTCGTTGATTATCAATCCCAAATGATTTTTGTACGTTTTTGCCATTACCTTTCTTTCGATTTGATCGCGAATTTTGACAAGACACTCCACGGAAAATTACACAAATTAAAATGGTAATGAAAAGTAAATTTAGACCTTTAAAATTTTTCATTTTTATTATTATTGCTCTTCAATTTTTCACCATTTTCACTAAATTTTCAATAATTTTAATTTTTTTTTATCAATAAATTTTTCCTTTCTTACTCAAATTTTTTCTAAGCACAAATTAATATTTTTTTAAAACAAGATTCGATTTTATTCCTTACAAATCGATCTAATTTTCACTTTCTTAATTTAAATTTTCTGATAAAGAATTTCAATATCACTTTCATTGCTTTTTAAGTGAAATTTGCACACAGATGTTCTATTTTTACATAGAAAAGATCAAAAATAAAAAACAAATCCGAGGAAGAAAATGCTACACACGTCTTTTTCTGTTGAACAACAACCGGAGACTCATGTGAGAAGATCGAGAAAAGTTAAGAAAAGCGATGAGCATAAGAACAAAATGCACAACATTTGTGAGAGAAGCGAACGATCACGTGCTATGCACAATTGGATAAGAAAAAAACGCGTTTTTTGAATGTAAACAAATGATTTTTCTCTCCCGCTCTTTAGAGCAGTTGAAATTGTAAGGTTTTGAAGCACATGTGAGTTTAAAATTTATTCAACTTATTCTTGCGCAATCTGAAGCTGACATTAACAATTGCGCAATTTTTCAAAACTAGCTAGATGTAATTAAATTATGCGCTTTTTTATGTCAATTATTATTAATATAAACTTTTATTTATTTTAATTCAAAAGTTTTAGTTTGTGCAATTCATAATTGGATAAACGAGAGAACGAATACAAAAGGCAAGACAAAAGGAGATTTGTTGGGAGAACTTTCACGTTGATTTAACCTGAAACTAGGTAGTTCCTGTTTAATTCTGCAGTTTTAATTAAAAAGTTGACAAGAGATAAAAGTAATTTTGGAGTAAAAATGAATTTCGGAGATAAAATAATGAAATTTTATTTTGATATGTTAAATCGTCGACCAAATATCGCTTTAAAAATGGTGAACGTGATAAACGAAGCCTTACAAAATGAACCTGAAGAGAAGGCAGCATTTCAAGCTTTATTATCAGAAAATAATTCTGAAACAAACAACAAAGATTACAAGGAAATTGGCAGAGAAGAAGTTGAATGTGATCCTGAAATTATTATCACAAATCGATTGAAACGTACAATGAAAACGTTGAAAACAAATTTATATGACTCGGAATTTAGGAAAAACGGCGTTAAATCCAATTTTCGTGAAAGAATAGAAAATGTAAGCCGTGAACCTTATCCTATAACATCGACATCATCTGTCAACAAAAGTCTAAAACCTGATGTATCATCAACAAGCTCCAATAAGCCTTCATCTTCATCATCGTCACTTCCATCACCAGCTAAAAAAGTAAAAATCGAAAATCCATCTGAAGATTTATTGGGAGTTTGTAATTCAGTTAACAGCACAAGTGCAGAAAGTTTTGACAATATTTCCAGTCTAAGTAGCTCAACAGATTCACCATCTCCTGAAAAAGTTGCGATGAATTGGCACATTCGACGTTTGATAGAGAAACGCGCTGAAATGCCATCAAAACGTAGCGTCACGGAGAAAGACTTGGAATATCATCCAACTAAGTGTCGTGACTTTCCTGGAACTAACAATCGAACACCAAAAGAAGAACTTGTAAGGCAAAAAAATTCTTTAGCGGCAAGGGTTGCACGAACAAAAAATAAAAAGTTCAATCAACAGATAGACGATGAAGCCGTTGAAATAGCTAGAACAAATCTCGAATTAAAACGAAATCTCGCTGCTAAGAAGGCTCGAGCAAATGCCATGCTACGTCAACAAGGAAAACCGGAAGTCGACTTTGATGAATTATTTAAAAAATATTTAGAAAACCAAAGACAACAGCGTGGCAAGGAAATGGAACAAAGCAAGGGTCAATAAATTTCCCAATTGTCATTGTTTTGATGATTTTTTTTATATCTGAAAATTATTAAAAATGAACTTCGATTCATTTCATTCGATGAAAGACATTAAAATTTTTTATTTTATAATCATTCACAACATTAAAATAAAGTAAATTTCACAGTTGCCATGACAATTTCATTGTTAATAAATTTGTTAACTTTAACATTCAATTGAAGCAAACAACGAAACAATTTCTGATAAACTTTGACTAAATAAAATATATTTTTGTCAAAAAATGGATTACGATGACGATAATTACAGTACTGACTCAAGTGAAGCAAGAGAACGTGGTAAGTAAAAATGCTTTTTATACAATTTAAGCGCTAAAAAGTTTTGATTCATTTTAGACGCTAAGAAAGCGATTGTTGAAGAAGTTGAAGAAGAAGAAACAATTCCACTTCCTGAATATTCTGAAGATCAGTTAAATAAACTTCTAACTTTCATTCAGCAAATTGCGACATGCTACGATTTGAGTGAAGATGACATTAGCGAATCATTTACTGAGAATGCCACTAAATGGTTGATGGATGTCATGGAAACAACTTGTAAGTTAATTAAACATGTTGCTAGGAAGGATAAATTTTAATTTTGTTTTTCAGTGTTTGTTTATTTTGACAGGGGATATTTGTGTGCAAGTTCTGGTGTGCCAACATGTACAGTCAATCAAATCACTTACTTTATCCGAGATGAACCATTGCATGTTTTTAGCATTGAAGGATTTCATGATGAAATTTCTTTCGGGACATTTCATGAGAATGTTGAAGAAACTATTTTGGCATTGATAAATTGCATTTATGGTCCACTTATTTTACAAGACAAACGATGGGATGACAACGTGAAGATGCGACTTTTCAGTGAACTTCATTCCTTCATGGCGCATTTGACTGATGTTAACGCTAAAATTGGATCGATGGTTCTTCTTTACGTGCCAAATGAAGGTCACAACTTGACGGTTGATGAAGCAGTTCTAAGCAAATCTTTAGTTAAACGTCTTGAGAGTGTTTTAGTTTATTGGATATCACAAATTCAACTCTGTCTTAATGATATGGAAAACTTTGTTCATGGTCTCGCTTGTCCATCGGAAGAATACGAATTTTGGGTTTATAAATGTAAGTCATGTTATCGAGTGAAAAATTACTATAATTAACTAACTTTCAGATGAAGTTCTTAGCGGAATTGAAGAACAAATTCGTCATCCGAACGTCGAACACATTCTGAACATTCTTCAGAAATCTCAATCATTGTTCATTGGCAAATTCAAGTCACTTCGTGATGAACTTAATGAAGAAATTGATAAATCGAAATCAAATTCTCGTTATTTAACATTATTAATTAAGCCATGTGAAGAAATCGAATCTTGTGAGGATCCAAAAGACGTTCCACCAAAGCTTCCAAAGATTATTTATTTGATTCGTGTTATTTCACTCAACTCGGAATATTATAAAGAAAAGATTAACACTGAACGTTTATTTGCCTACCTGAGTAATGAGATCATCAACTATTGCAAGTCAAAAATTGACATTCTGAAGATTCTCAACGGCCAACCACGTTTTGGTATCAAAATTTGTGACATGTCAATCGATTGCTGTTTAGCTTATAAAATTATTTTCAAGCGACTTCTTGAACAACTTCAGATGGAAAATTTTCAGAAATCTTGGATGTTTGATGAGACAAAAATATTTAATCAAATTGACAGTTTCATTCAAAGACTTAACGACATTATGGAGATTTGTGAAACGATTATTGTGTTTGGACGATGTGATGAGACGGTGACAATACCACCGATGACTTTTGGATGTTCAAATGGAAAAGAATTCACGATGATATGCAGTGACATGGAAAAGAAGTTCGATGATGGATTGAAAGATATTAAAACAGCATCACACATGATTCTTGATATTCATGATAAGAAATGGTATTCGGAATTTTCAACATTCAAAGTTCTTATTCGATCACTTGAAGAAGTTGTTCAGAATCTTCTCTCTAATGTCTTCATCAGCATCAACAACGTCGAAGAAGCTTTAGACGTTCTTACAACAATGCACAACTTTTCGAAACGAAAAAGTCTTCAAGCTCAATATATTAAGAAAGTCGAAGAAATGTGGATGATGTTTGAGTCTGAAATTGTCACAGTTAACAAAGATGTAACAAGATTAGATAAAGAATATTTGGGATGTTTGCCGAAGAATGCTGGAAAGTCGATGATCTTAAAAATAAAAATGTTGAAATGTAATCGGCTAATGACACTTCTTAGCAATGCGCATTATTTGCCGAAGGTGGCAAGTGTTGATGAAACATTGAAAATGTATGAAACAATGGTTAATAATGTCAAACAGAAAATTGAAACTTACAACAGTGATTGGGGTGTAGAAATCAACCCACAACCGTCAAGCTATCTCACAAGATTTCTTATTAATCGCAGTCCAACACATGGCGGTCTTCTTGAGTGCAACATTGATCGGAATATTCTGCCAATCTTAAATGAAGCTAAATATTTTGATATGATGGAACTTCCACTGCCGGCAGTTCTCCTTCAAACATATCCAAAAGCAAAAAAGATCTTCACAATTTTTAACAAAGTTGTTAATGTTATAATGTTGCACAATCGAATCTTATCGTCGCTGTCAGATAAAGAACGTTTGTTATTTCGAGAACACATAAAGTTGATGGATCGTAGAATTTCTCCAGGAATGTTCCGTTTAACTTATAACGATGAAATGACTGATAACTTCATCACTGAATGCTTAAAACAACTCGATGAATTGCAATATTTTGTTGACATCTATAAAATCATTAACATGGTCAATGTTCGGTTATTTGAAGAGATTTCAAATGGTTTAATTTTGAATCATAATGTGAAATCGATTGGAACTTTGCAACACTTTAAAAAGAAGTTGAAAGAGTCGAGAAATAGTTCAGTGATTGCTATCGGAGATATTTACAATAAAATCATAAAATATATCATCGTGATTTATGAAGGATTTGAAACTCAATTAACCGGTGACGTTGCTGAGAAATGGATTAATTTTATTCGGAAGATTGACGCTTTAGCTGAATATGCAATTTTAAACTGCACTAGGAACACATTACTTAGTGTGTTTAATCTTCTTAACGGAAAGAACGACATGAGTCCCGAACCATTTATTGCTGTTAACATCACGTTAAAGAATCGTCAAATTCATTTCGAACCATCACTTGAAGAAGTCGCTGAGACACTCAACAACATTTATCTGGATATAATTAAAAGCATCAAAATATTTCCACGACTAAGTGAAACATTCAAGTTGCCATTTTCATCTGAAATAAGAAAGTTTCATGAAGTCATTGAACAAGATTCTGAATGTCAAACATATTTGGTGAACATTCGCAATGTTATTGAAGAGAATTTGGAGAAGACGTCTGATTATCTGTATGCTTGGTATCACTTCCGCACCATTTGGGATATTGACGTTGAACAATTCATGACGAAATATCAAGAGAAAGGCATTGACTTAAAAGAGTTTGAAGCAAGCATGTTGAAATACTTTGATGTTGCTAATCAAGTCATAATGCAAGACATGACAGTCACGATAACTTATTTGACTTTTAACTGTTCAAAACTCAAGGATCATGTTCTCGATTACGTGACAGAATGGAAAAAAGGTTACAAAAACACTCTTTGTGCAGAAACATTGAAGAAACTTGAAAAGTTCAATGCAACATTAACATCAAGAATAGCAACATTGAGTCAACAACCAGACACTTATGAAGAGTTGAACTTGGCTTTAGATCTTTATGAACAATCTGTCAATGAAATGAAAGACCGAGAAATGGAAATGAATGTCATTAAAGAGTTTTATTGTAGTTTGGGTAAGTTTATTCATTTTCCTATTTGAAACTTTTAACAAATTATTTAATTACAGAGAAATACAACATTGACATTCCTTTAACAATCAGAAAGAACTTCGAGACTATCCCAATAAACTGGAATCGTTATTGCGAACAATTGAATGAGATCAATAACGCTTTGAATAATCAAAAGGAAAATTTCAAGATGGGATTGCTGAAAAGAGAAACTGTTGCTGAAGTTAAAACAGAAACTGAAAGAGATTCAACAATGACTGTTGAAGACGAGTCAGACATCATAACAGAATCAACTGAAGAAGCATTGGAACATGAACTCAAGGGAAATTAAAAAAAAACATGATTAAATGATTCTGAAAAGATAAATTGATGTAATATTTATACGTCTGGCGTTTATTACTTTATTGAATGATTTAATGAAACAAAAATTATTTTTTTTCAAATTTTTGTATTTTTTTTTATTTTATCATTTTTAATTTTTTTTTACATTTTTTTCTCTTTAAGATAATTTAATTTTTTTAGTAAGATAAAATAAAAAGCTGAGAAAAAAAGTTTATGTGTTAGTCTTTTAAAAGTAATAAATGTAATTAATTAATTTAATTAGAAGTTGCACACGTTGGAACACTTGACACACTAAACGAAAATTAGAAAAATGTTAGTTTTATGAAATAATTAAAAAAGGTTTAAGACATTTGCATGAAGGGGATAAATCCTGCTGGTATATCCACTGGCCTTAGAGCTGATTGAGAGAGCTCTTTATTCTGGTTGTGTCAAGGCCAATGGTGATTGCTTAGGTTGAATTTTCAACACTTGATCGATTTTGTTTTCAAACAGCTCATTGAAGTTGACTTCCTTCTTTCCATGTTTCCTCAATGTGAAGTTGACTTGAGCTCTCAGGAATGCAACTTTGCGTTTCAATTCGAAGTTTTCCCTCATTGCTTCAAATGCTTCTTCTTCCAATTTGTGGGCAAAAATTTTATTTTTCGCGCGAGACTTGAATGCTGCTTCACTATTTTTTTTCCTTCTGTCCACTTCTTTTTTAGGGCGATCGTCAGCTCCCGGAAAAGTGCGAATCATTGGACTATCGAGAGGCATTTTAACAAACGAGACATCAATTTTCGCTTTTTCATTTGTTTGTTCAATTTGTTTTAATCGATCTGAACGTAACGCGACAGCAAATGATGGAATCCCTTCAAATATGTTCACTTCCTTCTGGACTTCCATTTTCTGATCAGAATCTGCTTTGAATCTCTTTGGAGAATTTCCTTGTTGAGAGTCACTATCAGCTGATTTTTCTGGCTTTCTTGCTGATGATGCAGATGAAGTCGATGCAAATGAAGTCGATGCAGGTGAAGTCGATGCAAATGAAGTCGATGCAGATGAAGTCGATGCAGGTGAAGTCGATGCAGATGAAGTCGATGCAGATGAAGTCGATGCATCAGACTTTGTTCGCGGCTTTCTTTTTCCTCTGCCACTTGATGGATACAATTCTGCGTTCATCGATTCGATGTATCGGTAGAAATCGAATTCCCTGTGCAAATCTCCTCTCAAATCTGTGTTGGTCTTCTTTAAATAATCCTTGATGTGATGAACTAAGAAGATTTCAATGTCACATTCGATCTCATGTTTCGGTATTGGCATAGCATTTAGGTTAACTTCAGCAATTTCCAAATTTCTTGACGAGCTAGCTTCTGGTTCAGTTGATAACCTTCTGGGGGAGTTGGTTGCTGTTTCAATTACTGACTCCATCAATGAACTTGGTGTCACTTCCTTTTCGAGTTCTTTCAACGGACTGTGTGCGAAGTCAAATGATGATCGTCTCGATGAAGAGGATGTTGATTCCGATTCCGACGCACTTACAGATGATGTTACGGATGGTGTTACAGGTGAGTTTGACAGAGTGTTCAAACCCATCATGTCGCGATGTAAAAGTGGATCATATGGCAAAGGAAATGAACGCATCAGATCCGGATGTTGAGCCACTAATTTGGAATAATGATCCAACAAATAATTTGAGGAAAACATTATACCGTTGTAGTTATTATTTTGTTTAAACTAAATTAAAAAAGTTTAATAATAAGCTTAAATCTCCAATTTTTAGGCCATTTTGATGTATTTATTTAATTTACCTTTTCTGAAAAGAAATTATCCATTTCAACAGCTCAATTTCCTTTAAATATTTTTACTAATAAACTTTTCGAAATCTTAGGAGTTACTTTTTCAACACTTTACAACTTCTACTCTTCCAGAGGATTTGAAAAGAAGTGAGTGAAATTTAATAATTTGAGCTTTCTTTTATAATTTGAACTTCTCTCACTCAGAAAAAAAATTTACCGTCATCTTTTAAATCCCTTTTCTGTCTCATTTCTCTCATTTTTAAGATCATTTAACCAAGGGGTAAATCATCGTAATGCTTTTGGTGGCTCATTTTTTTGATGAAATGACTCTTGAAGGATTTAATGAAATATCAAATGGCTGAAGATCGTTTCTATCCATCTAGTTTATGCATATGATGACTTTTTAAGGAAACAGATTTAAAAGATGACGATTAATGACAGAAACTTATTACATAATTATAATTGACATTCATTGTACGAATCTGTAAAGTTTGTTATAAGTAACTTAAAGGAATCAATCAAAGACAAAAGCATTCACAGAAAATCAGAATTGCTTCAGCCTCTCTCGAATATTTTCATTCTCTTCCTTTCTTGCAGTTCGTTTTTGTAATGTTTCAACAATGTTTTAGTGCAACGTGTTTCAATGTTTTATTGCAATTTGTGACAAAACTTTTCTTGAAGTCTCTGAAAACGTGTTGCAACTACAATCATTTATCCCAAATTTGAATCTTCAAGGAGTATATCGATGCAATATGTAAATGCTTTTGATTTCATTTCTTCATTTTTTATTACAAATCTTCAGTCAGTAATTAAACTTTGAGACAGAAATTTAACTCTTACTAATTTCAATTCACGTTCACTTACAAATATGTTTATAAAGTATTTTAAATTTATTGTTTCAAATATTGCAGATGTTCAACAGATCCTTCGACCTGTGATTGAAACTAAATTAATTAAAATATGTTCCCTAATTATTGCATGGCAACGCGTTGCAACGTGATCAAATTCATGAGAAAAGGAATCAATTTCTTACCTGGAGCAAATTTCTCTAATTGTCAGACTTTCCAGTCATCAGAATCTTCATGATTATCGGCGACAGAAATATTATATAACTTTCTACCTGATTAAAATAATACGAAATTTGTAGATGCTTTACAAAAAATGATGAAATTATAAGAATTATTTTGATAGTTGAAAAACCTTTTTTACATTTTCAAAAATATTTTATTATTATTAGATTTTACGAAATCATACAAAAGTTCATCATATAATTATGTTTTAATTAATTATGAATCAATTGAACTTATAAAATATTATCAAAGTGGAATCCATCATGTTGTTTAAGACGATTTAAGAGTTGCAATTATAAATTATATGATTAAGAAAATAATTATAACTTATCAATTTAGCTTTTAAGTTAAAGATTTTCCTTTCATTATGAATTGAACAAAATAAATTTCGGGCTTAAAGGATTTGAATTGGGTTTGAATAATTGTCATTGAGAATTGAACGTCTGGTACATTTTTTTTCTATGATAATGTGAGAAATGAAAAATTATTAAAAAATTATGAAAAGCAGCAATAAAGTATTTTTAGTGAAAAGCATTCATCCTCCAAATCCATCATAACGTATTCACGTTATTGCAGGATCTCTTTATTCTGATTCCGTGCAGTTTAATTCTGATTGCTTGGGTTGAATTTTCAACACTTGATCGACTTTATTCTCGAATAGCTCATTGAAGTTGACTTCCTTCTTTCCATGTTTCCTCAATGTGGAGTTGACTTGAGCTCTCAAGAATGCAACTTTACGTTTCAATTCGAAGTTTTCCTTCATTGCTTCAAATGCTTCTTCTTCCAATTTCTGAGCATAAATTTTATTCTTCGCCCGAGACTTCAATGCTGCTTGACTATTTTTTTTCCTTCTGTCCTCTTCTTTTGGAGTGCGATCGTCAGCTCCCAGAAAGGTTCGTTTCATTAGACTATGGTAAGGGAGTTCGTTATACTTAACACTTATTTTGGCTTTTTCATTTGTTTGTTCAATTTGTTTTAATCGATCAGCACGCAAGGCAACAGCAAATGATGGAATCCCTTCAAATATGTTCACTTCCTTCTGGACTTCCATTTTCTGATCAGAATCTGCTTTGAATCTCTTTGAAGAATTTCCTTGTGGAGAGTCACTATCAGCTGATTTTTCTAGCTTTCTTGCTGATGATGCAGATGAAGTCGATGCAAATGAAGTCGATGCAGATGAAATCAATGCAGATGAAGTCGATGCAGGTGAAGACGATGCAGATGAAGTCGATGCAGATGAAGTCGATGCAGATGAAGTCGATGCAGGTG